>CM066044.1:74386112-74549200 GCA_033557465.1 Ichthyophis bannanicus | reverse complement strand
ATGTCACTCTCATCGACTAGACTCCCTCAATTAGGAATAAAGGAAAAAGCTCTGATTGGTTTAGATCCTACATGGCTAACATAATACAATATGTCCAAATAGAACAAGTTCTCCTTACCTCCATTGCCCACAAGAACAGGAGTATCCCACAAGGCTCCTCCCTTTTTCTGCCCTGCTTTTTAATCTATATTTCAAACACTCATCTGCCTCCATATTCAACACGCCACAATATAAACTACCACATCTATGTGGATGAGTGACATTATGTTGTTTTTGTTTTCGCACCGTTTGACCCATAATCTAACCCTAACTAATAACAAACAATAGCCAACTTGTTTCTCTGAAGCTGAAATATGGCCTTTCGTTTCAATGAACATGAACATTAAAAAAAACCTCAAAAAGGACCCGCCCCCCCCCAGTTGCTTTTTCGTATTCAGAAACCATCTAACTTCATTCCCCCATCAGTGGTCAAGCTTAGGAAACTACACCCTCTCAATTAAATCAGAGGTTGAAAAATAACCTAGGCGTGTCCCTGACAGTAAGATGTAACCTACTCTCATATAAAACAAAAGGCTAAAAACTATCTTCTTTAAGCTGCGGACAATTTCAACAGCTCAGACCCCTCATAAACACACATAACTTCAGGATAGTTGTCCAAGCACTTATAACACCACAGCTTAGATTACTGCAATGGCCATACTACAAGGCACAACAAAGAAACATAGGCTACAAATTGGCCCAAAATGTCACTGCCTGGATGTGTATTGTTAAAGTCAACTGTTATCGGGTCCACATCACCCTCATGTGTATACCCCCTTCACTGGCTCCCTGTTGCAAGTAGGATACAATATAAAGGTCATAAGGGGCCCATTTTCAAGCTCATTAACATGATAGCCCCCTCTCATTCTCTCAACCGTCACTCCAAGCCCCCGTACCTCCAGAAAATAGGTTAAGAAGAAGGTTGAACTTCAACATGCTGTTAATTCCTGATTCTTATTCGAAGAACAAAGCAGGATAACGAGCAATTCTGCATTCTCTTACTTTGCACCTGTTCTATGGAAAACAATCTTCCATTGAACTAAGAGAGATTAAGGACCTGCAAATCGACTGTTCCCTCTAAGCTGTGCGCGCCAGTTCGATGTGTGCGCGCACACACCTCGCCCGAGCGAGTGGCACATGACTTTATTACAACAGAGCGCACAAAAATTACAGATCTGACCCCTTCAAATAGAAAACAAACACAGACATGTTTAAAATTTAAAAGTTATGATTGTAATTACCTAGAAATTCCCACTTTCACTTAGTAAATCATCTATTTTCATAATTTAATTCTGATTTAAAATCAAATGTGGTCAAATTTTAAAGATAGGATTATAACTCCGGAGTGGTCGTTATGTGGCGCACTAAAATTTTAACCTTCCTTCAAAAGCTGCACACGAGGCTGATATTTTATGCGGCACCACAGCCTACATGAAAATAGAGGGAACATTGCCTGCAATCCTTTAGAACAAGAGCTAAAAAACATTACCTCTTCACCCAGCCCATAATCTGCAGCACACATTTGAGGCAGACTTCACAAGAACATAAAATCAAACACAAGCTGACCCTACCTAATACATTTATCATACAAACTCATTACCCGCTGCCCTCTTACCCAGTCTGTTCGAATTTATTCCATACCAAGGTACCTTAGAACCTAAGACGGGTTAATGTTTACCTAAAACCGTCTTAACGCAGCAGCGGGGACGTTATCGCACGATATGTAAGCGTTATCGAGCGATAACATCTCCGGCGGCGTTAAGGGCACACAGAGGGGCCGGAGAGAGGGTTGGGGAGCAAGGGGTCATGGGTGGGGGCTGGGTGGGGAGAGGTGCCTGCTACAACTAACGCCGGCATCTGAAGAACCAGAAAATAGCGCAGTGAAAACCTGGCGTTAGAGGCACATTTGCAGGAGAGAGAAACCATTTCAGTCAGCAATGAACAGCAAAGGCAGGGAGACCCAGAAGATTGATAGTAGTGATACATGTGCAGCAACCAAAGATGCAAACACCATATAAAATGACCAGAACCATAAGTTAAATCTGAAACACCAAGCTGGCCAAGAGAAACAATATTGAAGAAGGGTACTCAACAGCACCTATAAAGAGTAAAAAGGAGGATCGCAATTCAAGAAGGGTCAAGTCACATTCCCATTACATAGTGATTGTTCAAACACTGAAATAGTGTTGACAAGTGTGTTCTGTGGTGCATATTGTGCAGCTTTTTTTTGTGGCATTCACATGTGCAGCAACAGCAGAGTGGCCACGTAGGAAAGGGCACTATGGTGATGGTGCAATGACGGTACAGGGGGCTGCAGGCAGCACATGCAGTGGGCCATCTGGGGCACAGTGCGGACTAGGCAGATGCCTAGGTGGCACATAGGAATGCAGAAACTGAAAAGCAGCAAAACATCAACTGACCAGGGTCCAACATGGCCACGAGTGTGTGTCCCATAGTGTCCCAGGGGACAGTACCGAACATGTACCCCCAAGGGCACATAACATTGGCAGGCTGTGCCGGGGGGAAGTGCGGATGTCCATGTAGCATGCCCACCCCAGACCACACACCATAGGCAGCCGCCTAGTGGCACACTGGATGGCATGGGACTGCGCACCACCGGCATAAGGGTATGTCAGCATGGTGTTGGAGGGGTGCCGGTGGCGGAGGGGGCAGTGGCAGCTACCCACAGCAGAGCAAGGCCAAGCCCTGTTTATGTGGGTGGCGTGCAGTGCAACAGATAAGGTCTGTCTGAAGAACAGTCATGGGATCCCCAGGGAACAGTCTGCCTCTGTGGTAACAGTTTGGTGCAGTACACACAGCAAGTGTACTCAAAGGCAGAAGGTCACAGGTTTCAAATCCCAGCTGGGGCTCCTGCAGATCATGTCCCAATATTTTACCCTACAGAGCACATATTCCATAAACATGTTCACTTCCTAGAGCAGAGGTTCCGAACTCCAGTCCTGGCAGGCCAAACACCATTCAGATTGTCAGGATGTCCCTAATAAATATGCATGAGATACATTTACATGCACTGCCCCATTCTATGCAAATGTATCCATGCATATTCATTAGGGACAGCCAGGAAACTGGAATCATGTTTGGCCCACTAGGACCGGAGTCTGGAACCTCTGCCCCAGAGCATCGGCCAACAGAGGCACAAACACCCACACCCATGGGCTCCACTATCCAAAGCCTCATGGAGAGGCAGGCTGTTGGGCCCTGCGCGGAGCAGCAGGTACCACTACTTGCACCTGTATACCTTAGCAATGCCGTCATAGACATGGAAACACGTTCCATATATTTATCAAAAGGTTTCTATGCTTAATGTCAGATCACATATCCAAAGCTAAACCAATTTGTTAAAAGAGATTCATCATAGCAACCTTTCTGATATATGTGGAGTGTGCTTCCAGATATGTTTACGACAGTGGTTACCACCCCGGAGAGTGACCCTAACAGTATTGCGTTCCTTCGCACTGCCTGCACTGTGCCCAGGACTGGTGTGGCGGCTAGGGCTGGCAACCACCTCTATCTTTGCATAATGCAGAAATAGATGTGGGAGTGTGTATATGTCTATCCAGTATTTTGTGGCTGCGTACACGTTACTGAGCCCACAATGTTTGCACAGTTTCCAGCGTTAGCCTGCCAATGTGCTTAATGAGGGGCCAAAGTATTGTGGGTATGGCCCGGACAGGGCGGTCTGGGCAGGATGCATCTGCAAAGGGCATAGGGCAATGTCTGGAATATTGTAGTTCATGACCACCACCTGCACTGACAGTGTGTCCACAGCATGTCATGCTGGGAGGTCACTCTCACGCTGACTGAGCAGTGACCATGGCATGTCTAGGCTCCCACATAGTGCTATACAGTGTTTTGTCAAGTGATATTTGGGTTCCCGTTTCTGGGGCCCAATCACTGACAAACCTGCTTGGTGTTTATGCCAAATCCCACGTTTGGGTGCACATTGTTCCTCTAGGACATGCACTATGTATTTGCTAGCAGACTGTCTGCAGCATCATGTGTTTTCCTGAGTTTGAAGGGCAGTGAATAGAGATCCCTGATGAAACACTCAATGTGAAACGCGGCAGAGGTGCCAGGGAGGGCATTGGGATCAGAGTGCGACATGAGAGGGTTTGAAGAAGCCTGAATGCAAGTTGAATACTCAATGTTAGATGAGGAACCCCGGTGTTAGGATTTTTTAATAAGAACAGCGGTTTAAAAAGTGTGTTACATCACATGTTCCATGCATTTTCCTTATTATTACCATATAGTGTCATTGAAGGTCATTGATGCAATTTGGCACTAGTACTGGACGTATCACAAGTCTGAAAATGAATGCCACAAAAGTCTGAGACCTCAAATGATAGAAAGATATTTTTGAGTAACCATAAGAGATCATATGATTTATGGAAATGAGACTATGGTTCTAAGTAGATGGAAGAGATCGTAGTGGGGGGCAGCTGAGCTGACCAGGTACACTACCTGTCTGCCAGTGGCCCTATCCCAACTGCAGATCTGCATCAGCTGTCCGTTTGCCAGCAGGACTGGGGTTGCTGGTCCCACAGTCTGTCATCATGTACCTCCACTGCCCCCATTGCAAACGGTGAGGGTGCAGGTCTGTTGGGGGCAGATCATGTCCCCACCCTGGACTCAGAAAGGGCGGTTTGCTACATTCATCATCGTCATGTGTGACATGATACACCCCTGCTCCTGAAACATGTGACCAGGGCAAGCACACTGGATATGCTGTATGTTGGGTGCACCATGGTCCACAAGGACCAGACATGACTGGCGAATACAAATGGACACAGAAAACTCCTAAGAGTGTCTGCAACGAATACCTGTCATACACTGGCACTGATAGAGACTTGCAGCAAAGCCTACCTCACCCAATGCGGGTACTGTGGACCTGGTGCTGGCCACCGCACGGAACACGCACAATGGCATGGCCTGTAGGTACGCTGTAGTACCAAAAAGAGCAGAAGGATCCGCACAACAATATGGAAAACAAAAAAGCGGAGCCTGGACTGACAAGAATTGTAACCTTGTTTATTATGCCCCGACGCGTTTCGGCTCACAGCCTTCCTCAGGGGGACTTAAAAGGAACACACCTCAAAGAGAAATGACAATAATAGTAAGCATAAACATATAGATATAATAAATACAATTAAAACATAAAACCTAATGTTGTATAATAATAAAAATAAAAGAATTAAAAACATACAATGTTAACCATAAGTATAAAGGACAATCAAATAACAAATAAAACGTTAATGTTACAACAAATTATTAATGAAAATCAAAAACTTGTAGACAAGAATGTATCATTAACATATTAAAAAGGAAACTACAACTAAACATATTAAAAACCATTATTAAAAAACACATATTAGAAAACTAAAGGAGAGAGACGAGGAGGAACGAAGAAGTAAATAAATACCTTAACTTGGTTCACATGGAACGTTACATGAACCAGACATGTGAGATGCTAACAGCTGATAATAAATAAATACATAAATAAATACATAAATAAATATACATATGTTGAACAACTGTACACAATTCCAGAACTGACCATCAGGTTAAAACTAATAAATAATAATTAATATATTAGCATAAAAAAGGGGGAAAGCATTCTTGTCTACAAGTTTTTGTTTTTCATTAATAATTTGTTGTAACATTAACGTTTTATTTGTTATTTGATTGTCCTTTATACTTATGGTTAACGTATGTTTTTAATTCTTTTATTTTTATTATTATACAACATTAGGTTTTATGTTTTAATTGTATTTATTATATCTATATATGTTTATGCTTACTATTATTGTCATTTCTTTTTGAGGTGTGTTCCTTTTAAGTCCCCCTGAGGAAGACTATGAGCCGAAACGCGTCGGGGCATAATAAACAAGGTTACAATTCTTGTCAGTTCAGGCTCCGCTTTTTTGTTCTCTGTAGGTACGCTGTGCCAGTAACACACACGGTCATTCCCCCCTACCAAGCTGACGTGCTGTAGAGGTGCATACCCCATCTGGTGAGCAGATGTAGATTGCTGTTCTGCATGTGAATTGCATTATGGGTACTGTTGGTTCTATCCTATCCTGGTAACTACAGCAGGCAGTTTGTTCGGTGACCTGCACTCTTTCTGTAGCCAGCCATTGGTATGATAAAACCCATATTGGTGTAGCACAATGGTTACTACAATGACCTGAGTGGCAGAGATCATGAGTTCAATTCCTCTCTGTTCCCCTTTTTTATGCCTGTCCTACACAACTACATTCCATTCCTGTAACAGTCATATCTGTGCAGATCTGTGCTGCTGGCACATTATACCCTCATCACAGTTGCCAACCCATCCTTCTGTCTATCTGTGTGGTGTGCCAGCTGTGTGGTGTCCTGCCCTACTGTGCTGGATTCTACTCATGTCCTGCACTGGTACACATTTCTGCATTGCGGCTCTTCATGCTTGCCTATCTGTGCATGCTCTGTATGGCACTACCTCTCCTCTGTCCCCCTGTCATTGCACTTATCCTGCCACCTCTACCTCCTCCAGTGGACACGTATTCCCATCCTCTGCCACACACTGTCATTGTTGCACTTTACAGTACCATCACCCTGTGCATCGGTACAGCTGCCCCCGATATGTTTTTCCACTTTACCAGTTGCCACAAGGGCTGCACGCAGATTTGGCAGGTCCATCAGCTCCGACATCTATTTCCTTCCATCACTTGTTCATTGCCTTTCCTTGGCGCTCTGTGCAGTGTTAGGGTTACATCTGTGTTTGGCCCATACAGTTCATGCTTGTGACCTTGGGGCACCTTACTGCCCTTGGGCACCATATATTGTGTCACCTTAGCCTCCTTGGGGCATCTTTAGCAGCACCTTAGGTTCGGCCAGCTTATGGGGCGCCTTATATGCTGCCTTGTAGGGTGCCAACCTTTCATGCCGCCCTCTGGGGTGCATTATGACCCGCATTGCATGACATGGTGCTTTATGATGTGCATTATGGTACACCCTAAAAGGTGCATTAGGTTGCGGCACTGGGGTGAGGCTTCTTTTGGCTGACAGTACATATTGTTGGGATGTGTCTGTTACAAGCAGCAAAAGGAATTGTTACAGACAGCTTTTTAACTGAGCCCACTGAGGGATCGAACTTATGACCACTGCATCAGCAGTTACTGTCTTCACCAGTGTGCTACACCTCTCTTGCTTTGATCACAGGTCACCGTGCGAAGTTAAGGTTAACGCGCAATAACGTGCCACGGCTCCTCCTATCGCGCAATAATGGACAAGGTCACTTTATCGCGCGAAAACCAGCTATTGCTACCTTAACGACGGAACACCCACTACCTCATATGGCATTTGTCACGTTAATGTTGCAACTAGCGCCGGTACATTAAGATGGTTTAGTAAACATACCCCTAAGTATTATTTCCCATATCTGTACATGTGCTGGCTGTAAATAGTTTTTTTTCTATGAGCTAGTTCAAAAGCTCCAGCTTTTTATTATTTTCAAATGGTTATTATGTTCAATGTCATTTTTATGTTTCAGTTCTCTGTAAACCATCCCTGATCTCTGGAAGTGGCGGTATCAAAAAGCTTGCAAATAAATAAAATAAAAATAAAATAGCCAATGCCCCTTGTCTTTGAGTCTGTCTCTTCAGAAATAAGGTGAAGGAAACAGTCTCCCAAATAAAGGATGACAGTTCAGCACTGAAAGAACTCTCTGTGGCTCCAGAGACCTCTTCACATTATTGCAGAATCCCCACTTTTGACTACTCTCCTATTTGGGGGTAGAATCCTTCCACACATGGAGACTTTGGAGGAGATATAATGGACTGTTGAGTCCTGTCTATAATCAACAATGGATACAAAATCAATTTTCTAGTATACCCCTACCCCCAAACCCTCCATCCTCATTAACAATTTCCTTCAAGCACAAATGCATTTTAGCACAGGAGATTAAGGCACTATTCTACATGAATCCATCAAGGTCATCCCAGAACCTCACAGAGGCCTGGGACTCTACTCAAGATTCTTTCTTATACCTAAGAAAACCAGTGGACTGAGACCAGTCATCAAATCTCTGCAATTTGAACATCCACATAAAAAGAGAAAAGTTCAAAAATGAACTCACCTGACCACAGTACTTCCTCTATTGGATCGCAACGATTGGCTAGCCTTCATGCTCTATACTATAGTATACATAGCTTTCCAGATTGTGTCCTTTATTCCCATTTCTATATAAGTATCTAATATTTTATTTACCTGAAGGCTTTGTCCATTCACTCCCACTGATTTTAGTTTAAAGCCCTCTTTAGTAGGTTATCCAGTCTGCTCTGGAAGACACTTTGGTCCTTCTTGATAGGTAGACACCATTTATGCTCAGTAGTCCTTGGAAAACAATCCCATGGTCTAAGAAGCTGAAACACTTTCATTGACACTATCCATGCAACCATGCATTTATCTGCCTCAACGTTTACCCTCAACTGGGAGGACTGAGGAAACCACTAGCTGTGCACTTATCAGCTTCACTTTCTCTCCCAAAGCCATAAAATTGCTTCTGATATATCTGTTGGGATTCTTAGGATCATCATTTGTGCTAACATGGATGAACAGCATTGCGGAAATCCCATTCACATATCCAGTATGTTCTCTTTATTGATCATATTATTTTCCTCGTCATCTTGAAAACTGGACTATTGTAATGCTCTTTATGATGGCTTTCCCTTCTACTCCATTAAGTGCTTGCAGTTGGTCCAGTCTTCCACCATTAAGCTTCTTTTTGGGGCCTACTATTTTGATTACACTACTCCCTTGCTTATTTTCCTTCATTGGTGCCCTATGTCTGTAAGATACTGACCTTAGTTCACCGTGCACTTTATACCTCTTCCCTGCCATACTTTGCTCTCTTATTTCCCCTTACATTCCTTTCTCCTCTATCATTTTTCACAAGCATCTCTGTTGTTCCTCCCTCCTCTTGGAGGTGTCCAGACACCACTCCGTTGCCTATTTAGGACCCTAACTTTGGAACTCATCAAGAACCTTCCTTCTCAACCTCTAAGAGACATCTCAAAACCTGGTTCTTTAAAGCTGCTTCCTTCGGGGCCTCTTGAGATGACCTAGACCATCCCCTCCTGTCACCGCCGCTCTGCACTGCATTTGCCCTTTCTTTCTCCGCCTCCCCATTTCCTTCACATGATACTGTAATCCTTGTTCTTTCTCTCTCCTCGTCTCTCTAGTTCTTCCTGTGCCTTTTCCTCCCTCGTCCTTGATTTCTATTGTTTGGCAGTATACCGAGCACATGGAACAAATTAAATAATAAAATCATCTCAAACGTTTTCGTTATATTGCATAATTCAAAACGTTGATACACTATGCTGTTATATTGTAAAGAAATATGAGCACAATACAGTGCTGCAATGAATCCTGTCAATTAAAATCACAGTCATCCTTTCTTCTTATTCATATTTCACTTCATGGTTTAGTCCAAATAGGTACAATTGGCAGGCCGAGACCTCTCGAACTGAAGAAATGGGACTGCCATGATGTGCTGAGGGAGAGTGTGCAGGCTTTATCGTTCGTCCTTGAATATCTGATAATGAAATGAAAGAAGCACATGGCCTGCTCAGATATCAAGATATTCAGCATTAGGTTTTCGTCTTGCTCTCAGAGTCATCTTTACAAGTATTCTGAAAGAGAGTAATTGCGTCTTTCATCCTTTCTTTCATTTTATTTTCACTGGAGAAGAGTGCTATTTTAAATACATATTTGTGTATGCATCTTTTCTCTCCACTCCTACCTTTCTGTAGACATGCCCCCTCCCTCCCATGCCCCAGTAGTCAATTTCCATCCCCTGGCTGCAGAGGTCACTCTCTCACTTTGTCAAAACCCTCCCAGCACCAAGAACTACCTCTAAGGGTTTCCTTTCTTTGCGTCTTTTCTGGATTGGCCTGTAGAAGATGGGGTCGTCTTTCCCCAGGGCTGGTTTAACCATCAGGTGAACCAGGCAGTAGTTTCTGGTGAGTGGCAAGGGGCAGCTGTATTCCACAGAAAACAGTAGAGTCTGGCAGCCACACAAATGCAAAAAAACATCTGCCATGTCTGTTTGCCCATAGGGAAGGTGGACACATTTCAAAAAGCTTATTACCTAGATACATTACTTCAGAAATTCTCCTCAATATGTAAATATATATAAAATAAAGTGTGAAGTCCACTTTGTATAGGATTGTTCTGCGGTAATCATCATTATTGAGTTTAATTATCAAAATCTCAAGGGAAGATGGGCTAGAGACTTGACAGGTAATTGGGGGAGGGGGCAAAGCTGAAGGTTTTGCATAGGATGTCTAGTATACTTGCATGGTCTCAGGGGCGGCCCAAGGGAGCTGCGGGGCCATGTGCGGAGACTCGGTGCAGGGCCTCATTTGCATTAATATTTGCATAATGTTACCATACACTAACTTTTAGTAAACATGCCTCTTAATGAGTGTATGGATAAAGAAAGACTAAAAGATTTCTACATTACTATAATCCAGTGCCAACTGCCAGGCACATTAGGAACTACTACAAACACTGCCCATTTAGAACCCATATCCCAAACCTAAGAATGTGTTATATCCACTAATTTTTGTCGGAACCACTGGCGCCATTTTTGGCTAGATTTAATTGGAGGCCATTTTTACCCTATGATGATTTTGGTATCTTTTTAGGGTTGGTGGGGGTCGTAGTCCCCTTTTATAAAAATAGATAAAAAAGGAACATTATTGCTACGAGAGGGTATTTACCTTCACGGCAGTGGTTCCGACAAAAATTAGTGGATATAACACATTCTTAGGTTTGGGATATAGTTAGGTTGGATGTGTGTGATTGGGGTTTGAGGGTTTCAGCATTTAGAACCCATAGCAAACCTGCCGTATCATAACGGCACTACCAGGACTCACAAAGCACAAGACCCTACCTATCAAAAGGCAACACTACAAATATTAAACCAATACATTTCAGAGAACAACAATACATGACTATGGGGAAAGAGAACAAGTGGCAATGTCAAATAGGAATTACATAAACAGAATACCTCAGCTCAGTTACACGTGCAGAACATAGACCGTCACCAAACAAGAAATCACAATGTATAAACAGGAAGACAATAATTAAACTGGGAACCCCAAAAGCCAAACAAACACTGTAGAAATAAAACTATAAATTAATTTCCTCTTGTACTAAACAAAGCGCAGACGTTAATGATGCATATTTCCCAGAGCTGGCATATTTCAGTTAATAAATTCAATAAAGAGATATTTTTCTACCTTTTGTGCATTTTTTTTCAGTTGCAATTGCTCCAGCCACTTTCTTCTGGTTTCTTCGTGTCTTCTGCTAACTCTCCATCATCTGCTGTCCATTTGTCCTTTCTTCACTCTTCTAGTTTTTTTCCATTCTCTCTCTACATCTGCTTTAACAAACTAATCACTCTCCTTTTGCTCTTTCCTCATTCCTATTTCATCCACTCAAATTTTACCCCGCCATCCTCAATCCCCACTTACTCTCCCAATATCCGGCCAATTGTAGATTTGTCTTCCCTCCCACACAAAATATATGTTCTCTCTCCATTACACTCTCCCAACTCTATCCTATTCTAATCCTCCCCCAACATCAGCTCCTTCTAGTTTCCAGCCCCACCCAGCATCCGCTCCCTTCTAGTCCCCGCATCAGCCCATTTCCAGTCCTAGCTCCCCCATACGAGTTCCTCCATCAGCTCATTTCCAATCCCAGCCCCCCCAACAGCCTATTTCCAGTCCTACCCTAGCCCTCCATCAGCCCATTTCCTGTCCTAGCTCCTCCCCTCACAGCCCATTTCCATTCCAAGCCCCCCTCCCATCAGCTATTTGCAGTTCAAGCCCTCCTTCCACACCGCCCATTTCAAGGCCTAGACACCCCCCCAGCCCATTACCAGTACTAGCCCCCCCATAGCCCATTACCAGTCCTAAGCCCCACCATAACCATTACCAGTTCTAAGCCCCCCATCAGCCCCAGTCCTAAGCCCCCCCATCACCCCATTTTCAGTCTTAGCCCCCCATAGCCCATTACCAGTCCTAACCCCCATCAGCCCATTTCAAGTCCTAGCTCCCTTCCCTTACAGCCCATTTCCATTCCAAGCCCCCCCTCCCCATCAGCTATTTGTAGTTCAAGCCCTTCTTCCACACAGTCCATTTCCATTCCAAGCCCCCGTCCCCATCAGCTATTTGCAGTTCAATCCCTCCTTCCACTCAGCCCATTTCCAGTCCTAGCCACCCCCCAGCCCATTACCCCCATCAGCCCACTTCCAGTCCTAAGTCCCCCCCTTCACCCCATTTTCATT
This sequence comes from Ichthyophis bannanicus, assembly GCA_033557465.1. NCBI lineage: Eukaryota > Metazoa > Chordata > Amphibia > Gymnophiona > Ichthyophiidae > Ichthyophis > Ichthyophis bannanicus. Next base: position 74,536,809 of record CM066044.1, on the reverse strand, counting down.
CTTAGCCCCCCATAGCCCTTTACCATTCCTAACCACCATCAGCCCATTTCCATTACTTGCCCCCCCCCCCCCCATAGCCCATTACTAGTCCTAACCCCCATCAGCCCATTTCTAGTCTTAGCACCCCCATTAAATTAAAACACAGAATAGAGCTTTCTGGTTAAATTTAGAATCCAGCAGAGATCATGTAGTTTAAAATTCATAATAGGTTATAGACGAGTATCAGAAATGAGCTATAATTTAAATCAAATCAGGAATATAGCTTAGCACCAAGAGGCAAAACAAGGTCAATTCTCCTTGAGCAGCATATAAAGTCTTCTAGAGACCTTTACAAAGAGGCCTTCTACCTAGTGGGCAAGCAACCTGTGAAGCTTTTCAATAGGTGTTAACACCAGCTGGCAGTTCTAAAGGGCATTTTGACTGACTCCTTCTTTCCAAGACAGGTCTGTTAATTACCCAGGAAGTAGGTCTCTGCTTACTTCATCAGCAAAAGCATACATAGCTCCACCAGAGCTCTGTGACCCTGTCTTGAAGGACTGGAAAGGGGGGCTGTTACTTCTGGAGAGAAATCTGAAATTGTGAGTATATACTTCTGGGAATTTTTCTGAAAGGAATTTTTTTCTTTTAAAGCTAATTAATCTGTGAACCCACTATTTTTTTTGTTAAATCAGTCAGGGCCTAGTAGCAACAGTTTTAAGATTCAATTTAAAAACACAGAAGAGAACTTTCTGGTTACCTTTCATACCCAGTAGACAGCTGTAGTTTAAATTTCATAGTCACTCAGGGCCTAGCATCAGCAAAGTACTTTTAGTTTCAAATTAAAACACAGAAGAGAGCTTTCTGGTTAAATTTAGAATCCAGCAGAGAGCTTGTAGTTTAAATTTCATAATAGGTTAGAGCCTAGTAGCAGCAAAGAGCTATAATTTAAATCAAATCAGAATATAGTTTTCCTCAGCAGCACAGGACAAGGTACTGTGTAGCAGCCCTTTTTTAATAAGTGTTATATCCCTCCCTCCCTCCCCACACCCACCCTCCCCTGGGAATATCACAGCTTTATAGGTACTTGCACAACTTAAAAGACAGGAGGTGCTCTCAGGTGAAGCTCATTACCCAAATCAGTCATACACCAAGGACCTGAGATTAATTAAGCTTCAGGTGAACAAGGTATATTAAACTTCTTAGGTACAGTTTTAGTGGTATAAATATCCATTGCACCCTTTAGTACATATAGAACTTAAAGATCTAAACACAAACTTAAAACTAAGATGCAGACAGCAGTCCAGCAGCGGGATGTGGGCTTTCCAGTCTTTTGCATTGAGTGTCACATGTATGATTTTCTCCCAGCTGGTGAGAGGTCTTACGTGTGCACTAGGTGCAAGGAGCTCTCTGCTCTCAGGGAACGAGTCCGTTCTCTAGAGGCTAGAGTAGCAGACTTGGAAAACATAAGACAGACAGAGAGGTACATAGACGAGACCTACAGGGATCTAGTCCTGAAGTCCCACCTCCAGTCTGGCAGCATCCCTGTTGCCATGGAAGAGAGAGGTCACGTGACAGGAGAGCATCACCCTGGTGTGGCAGGAAGTGATCCTGTAACTAGGACCTGTCCTCCAGGTGATGTAAACCCCTCTCGCACCGAGGAGGTTTCTCCAGGGCCAAGTGCCCATGCGGGAAGGGTTAGGACAGCAGTTATAGTTGGTGATTCGATCATTAGGCATGTAGATAGCTGGGTGGCTGGTGGACGTGAGGATCGCCTGGTAACATGCCTGCCTGGTGCGAAGGTAGCGGACCTCACACGCCACCTAGATAAGGTCTTAGATAGTGCTGGGGAGGAGTCTGCTGTCTTGGTACATGTTGGTACCAATGACATAGGAAAATGTGGTAGGGAGGTTCTGGAAGCTAAATTTAGGCTTTTAGGTAGGAAGTTGAAATCCAGAACTTCCAGGGTAGCGTTCTCCGAAATGCTTCCCGTTCCACGCGCAGGACCCAATAGGCAGGCAGAGCTCCGGAGTCTCAATGCGTGGATGAGACAATGGTGCAGAGATGAGGGGTTCGGATTTGTTAAGAACTGGGGAACATTCTGGGGAAAGGAGGGGCTCTTCCGAAGGGATGGGCTTCACCTTAACCGGGATGGAACCAGGCTGCTGGCATTAACCTTTAAAAAGGAGATAGAGCAGCTTTTAAACTAGATAATAGGGGAAAGCCGACAGTCGCCCAAGAGCGCATGGTTCGGAAGAATGTATCCTTGAAGGATACTACAAAAAGCAGAGAGGTTCCAAAAAAGAGTAAAGTAGCCCAAATGCCCTCGAGTATGGAGCAGACAGAACTTAAAGATCCCAAATTACCCATGTCTACCAATAGCCAAATTAATATGAATAAAATACAGTCTCTAAAATGCTTGTATGCAAATGCTAGAAGTCTACAAAACAAGATGGGAGAGTTAGAATATATAGCACTAAACGAGAGGTTAGATATGATTGGAATATCAGAGACATGGTGGAAGGAGGAAAACCAGTGGGGACACTGTGATACCTGGGTACAAAACTATATCGAAATGATAGAGCTGATCAAATTGGTGGAGGGGTTGCGCTCTATGTTAGAGAGGGCATTGAGTCAGAAAGGATTAAAGTTTTGCAAGAAACAAAATTTGCTGTAGAATCTCTATGGATTGAAATTCCATGTAAAAAGGGGAAGGCGATGGCAGTGGGGGTGTACTATCGTCCGCCTGGCCAGAATGAACAAATGGATGATGAAATGCTCAAAGAAATCAAGGAAGCTAGCAAAAGTTACAGTGCAGTAATAATAATGGGTGATTTCAATTACCCCGGCATCGACTGGGTCAGTGTCACAACAGGACATGCTAGGGAGATAAAGTTCCTAGATGAAATAAATGACTGCTTCTTGGAGCAGCTGGTTCATGAACCGACCAGAGGGGAAGCAATATTAGACCTAGTCCTTAGTGGAACACCAGAGGTAGTGCAAGAGATAAGGGTGTTGGGGCCACTTGGCAATAGTGATCATAGCATGATCGCCTTTGATTTAATTAGTGGAGGAGGGATAGTAAGGAAATCCACAGTACTACCCTTTAACTTTTGAAAGGGAGACTATGATAGAATGAGGAAAACAGTTAAGAAAAAACTAAAAGGAGCAGTTGCAAAGGTTAAAGACGTACATCAAGCTTGGGTGTTGTTGAAAAATACTATCTTGGAAGCCCAGACCAGCTGTATTCCACGCTTTAAGAAAAGTGGAAGGAAGTCCAAAAAATTGCCAGCATGGTTTAAAGCTGAGGTCAGAGAGGCTGTTGTTGCCAAAAAAGCATCTTTCAAGAAATGGACAAACGAGCCAAATGATGAAACCTGGAAACAGCACAAGCACTGGCAAGTCAAATGCAAGGCATTGATAAGGCAGGCAAAGAGAGAATTTGAGAAGAAGCTTGCTGCGGAAGCAAAAACGCGAAATAAAGACCTTTTCAAGTACATTCGTAGCAAAAAAACCCGTTGAGAGAGTCAGTTGGTCCATTAGATGATAAAGGGGTTAAAGGAGCACTAAGAGGCGACAAGGCGATAGCGGAGAGACTGAATGAATTCTTTGCTTCGGTCTTTACTGAGGAAGATGTAGGGATGTTACCCACGACTGAAGTGGTATTTAAAGGTGTGGAAGAATTGAAGGAAATATCGATACATCGGGAAGATGTCCTACAACTATTAGATAAACTGAAGAGTAGCAAATCACCTGGGCCGGATGGTATACATCCAAGGGTGTTGAAAGAACTGAAATTTGAGATTGCAGACCTGCTATCAGTAATCTGTGAACTATCATTAAAATCATCTCTAATACCTGAGGATTGGAGGATCGCCAATGTAACACCAATTTTTAAAAAGGGTTCGAGGGGTGATCCGGGAAACTACAGACCGGTGAGCCTGACATCAGTACCGGAAAAATGGTAGAAACCATCATAAAGAATAAAATTACTCAGCATATAGATAGTCATGACCTAATGGGAGACAGCCAACATGGCTTTAGACAAGGAAGATCTTGTCTTACTAATCTGTTATGTTTTTTTGAAGGAGTGAATAAAACAGGTGGACAAAGGTGAGTCGGTTGATATTGTGTATCTGGACTTTCAGAAAGCCTTTGACAAGGTCCCTCATGAGAGACTTTTGGCAAAACTAAAGAGTCATGGGATAGGAGGCAGTGTACTACTGTGGATCAGGAACTGGTTTAAAAGATAGAAAGCAGAGGGTAGGGCTAAATGGCCAATTTTCCCAATGGAGAAAGGTGAATAGTGGTGTCCCCAGGGATCTGTGCTGGGTCCGCTGCTTTTTGACATATTCATAAATGACCTGGAAAGTGGAATAACGAGTGAGGTTATCAAATTTGCTGATGACACAAAACTATTTAAAGTTGTTAAAACCCAGGAGGATTGTGGAAAATTGCAAGAGGATCTTGATAAATTGGAAGACTTGGCATCAAAATGGCAGATGAAATTTAATGTGGAGAAGTTCAAGGTTATGCACCTAGGGAAGAACAACCCAAACTATGGTTACACGATGCAAGGTTCCACATTAGGAACCACCACCCAAGAAAAATATTTAGGCGTCCTTGTGGATACCATGTTAAAACCCTCGGCCCAGTGTGCAGCGGCGGCCAAGAGAGCAAATAGAATGCTAGGTATGATAAGGAAAGGAATGGAAAATAAAACAAAAGATATTATAATGCCTCTATATCGTTCCATGGTGAGACCGCACCTTGCATATTGTGTGCAATTCTGGTCGCCATATCTTAAAAAGGATATAGCAATTTTAGAAAAGGTTCAGAGAAGAGCCACCAAAATGGTAAAGGGGATGGAAGGCTACTCCTATGAAGAAAGGCTAAAAAGGTTGGGGCTCTTTAACCTGGAAAAGAGACGGCTGAGGGGAGATATGATAGAAGTCTATAAATTAATGAACGGAGTGGAACGGGTAAACGTAGATCGATTGTTTACCTTATCAGAATATAGAAAGACTAGGGGACATGCAATGAAGCTACAGGGTAAACTATTTAAGACTAATAAAAGAAAATATTTTTTCACTCAACGTGTAATCAAACTCTGGAATTTGTTACCGGAGGATGTAGTAAAGGCTGTTAGTGTAGCTGGGTTTTAAAAAAGGTTTGGACAAGTTCCTGGAGGAAAGGTCCATAAACCATTATTAAGAAGGGACCCAGGATATCAATGCTTGAACCAATACAAGCATTGTGGAACCTGTGTTCCTTGGGGAAACTGCTAGGTACGTATGACCTAGATTGGCCACTGTTGGAAACAGAATACTGGGCTTGATGGACCTTGGTCTGACCCAGTATGGCATATCTTATGTTCTTATGTTCTTATAGCCCATTACCAGTCCTAACCCCCCCATCAGCACATTTCCAGTCCTAGCCCCCCCTATAGCCCCTTACCAGTCCTACCCCCCCATCAGCCCATTTCCAGTCTTAGCCCTCCCATAGCCCATTACATCCTAACCCCCCTCCATCAGCCCATTTCCAGTCTTAGCCCCCCCATCAGCCCATTACATCCTAACCCATCAGCCCATTTCCAGTTCTAATCCCCCATCAGCCCACTTCCAGTCTTAGCCCCCCATAGCCCATTACCAGTCCTAACCCCCTCCCCCAGCAACCCACTTCCAGTCCTAACCCCCCCCATAGCCCATTACCAGTCCTAACCCCCCTCTCCCCATCAGCCCTGATAGATTGAAAAAAAATGGCTGCTGCTGCCGCTGCCGCTGTGGCAGCGGCAGAATCAAATGTCCCACCGCGGGGCCCCGCCTGCCCGGCAGAGCCTCCCTGAGCTTCTGAGTCCCTCCCAATGCGCGGGCTTTCAGAGCCGCGAGAGTTTCCCTTTCTTCTCGCTGCTCTGTTAATCTCGCCAGGGCTGATGGGATTTCCCATCAGCCCCGGCGGGATTAACAGAGCTGCGAGAGGTCAGAGAAGCTCTCGCGGCTCTGAAAGCCCGCGCATTGGGAGGGACTCGGAAGCTCAGGGAGGCTCTGCCGGGCAGGCAGGGCCCCGCGGCGAGACATTTGATTCTGCCGCTGCCACAGCGGCAGCGGCAGCAGCAGCCGGTTTTTTTTTAAAATCTTTGTGCTAATGTAGAATATTTTTTGCGCGGGGCCCCCTGAAACGCGGGGCCCTGTGCAAAAAACATTCTTGCTCAATGGACGGGCCGGCCCTGCATGGTCTTGCCTTCTCTCTTGGCCAACCAGCCTGGTTTGGGATTGCTCTGGTGCCACTGCACATGGTTCTCACTGTAGCAAACCCCCAACACTAATATCCAAGTGAATGTGCTCATAGACAGAGCTGTTTCCTCCCCCCCCCCACTCATTGTTATAGATAGAGAGGTAGATGGATAGCTACAGAGTTCAAGACCCAGGTTTACAATCTGAAGCATGATGGGAGAATGAATTGATGCAAGGGAAAAGCAAGGCCACAAGGTGAGAAAGTCCTTTCCAGGTCTGGACCAACTAGATGACCTGCATGACGGAGAACAGTCACCCTAGAGTTGTGGAGGAAGAGATAAAAATGGCAAGGAATAACAAGTACATTGGTGTGAAGATAGATACTTCTAGTGTAGGTGTCTCCTATATTATTTTTTCTTTTTTGTATTTTTAGCAGAATTGCTGTGCATTCATCAAATGTGTTACCTGATCTCCATTCTGTGATAGGCTTTCAGGTATTCTAAAGAGAAATACATGAGTGATAACATACTGTGTTGCAATTCTAATGCTGTATAATATGAGGGAGTCTTGTTGTTTCGTGATGTTCCTCTCAGAATATCTACAACTCAAGCTTCTGACATTGCAGCTTTGCCTCTTCTGCCTCTTTTTCTGAGCTAGAAGAATGAGTTACTGAAACATCTTCTTGCACCAATATTCTCTTGGTATTTAGTGATTTCAATAGCCATGTGTACTCACTGGAAATAGCTAGAGATAGTGATCTAGCTCTTCGCTCTTTTAGACAGTTCGGCTTTTGACCTCCACAACTATGATCTCTCCTGTCTATTGGATTAAGGCATGGAAAGAAAAGCATTGATGCAAGAAAGAAAGCAAACAGAATGTTAGGGATTATTCAGAAAGGACTGAAGAGCAAAGCTGTGACCCGTATTAAACCCAAGGAATTTACAGCATAATGAAAGAAAATAAATTGAAGTCATGAGTGGGGTTGAATGGTCAAGTAAGGGATGGTTGTTTAACCTTCACACATTCACAAAAGCAAGTGGACATTTCATGAAACTAACAATCAGCATATTGCAAACAAATTGTCAAATGTTTTTTTTTTTTCCATGCAATGCGCAATTACGCTGTGGAATCTATTTTGCCAGAGGATATGGTTAAGGCAACTAATGTGGCAGGGTTCATAAGAGGTTTGGGAATGTTCCTGGACAAAAAGTCCATAAAAACCTTTTAAGCCAGGTAGACATGGGAGTGCCACTGTTCATTCCCAGAAATGAGTTCTGAGAAATAGATCCACTTTTTAGGATCTGCCAAGTACTTGCAGCCTGGACTGGTCCCTTGCAGGCACAGGAGGTTGGGATCGATGGACCTTGGACCTTTCTTATGTTTTTCTTGCATTCTTATGAAAAGAACTGCAATTACTACAATACTTGAAGAACAGAAAGAAGTGGAAATGAAAACATAGGTGTGAAGACGTAGCTCAACAAAATGGCAGGAAATGTTGAATGTGATAAATACCAGAAATGTTTGCAATGAGAGAGAATTAGGAAGTGTACCGATAAAGACAAAGAATGCAAAAAATCACCTTGCACTGGTTTCCTTTTATCTCTTGCATATTCTCACCCCAAAATAGTTTAAAATTATTTTGACAGTGTCATAGCTTATCATGGTACTATTTGATACACCCAGCAACGTAATGGTGAATGTGCTCCTCAAATGAATTTTCACGCACAAAACAGAGCCAATAGAGCCAAGAAACAGAGTGTCACTCAGACAATGCAGACATAAATATTAGATAACTATACTATGTAATTACAAACTAATATGTGGAACTGTGCTTTCAAAACAAGCAAAGAGAATTGGACTAAAAGACAGCAGTGATATTAAATCAATACTGGAAAATTAATGGTGATTCCCTGAGTAGGATCTGAAGTGGGAAAATAAATTATAATGAAGATAACAGCAAGTACTTAACAGCTGTAACATTGATTATGGGAGATTTTTAATACCACAATATTGACTGCCTTCACCATTTTGGAATCCTCTTCAATGTTCATGGAAGCAATTCAGAATTATAGACTAAGCAATTAGATAAGAGATGAGTGCATTACTGTATCTTTTCAAAAATTTGCTATACCTTGAGTGCGAAGATTCACAGTAGAGCCTTATGTCATAATTCCATCAACTGTGGTGCAATTAGTAGTATCTACTAGATGGATTTCTGTGATTGGCTAGATTCAAGATTGTAATTCTCTTCTCATACAGCTTTTAGGCATATTTCACAAGGGAGAGCACCTTGAGAAGGGTTTGCCGATCTGTCAGTCTATCCATACACATTACAGGGTGTGTGCCAAGAAACAGAGATCTCGAAACATAGCCAATGTGGTCTTTTTCTGCCCTTGTGTTTCTATCTAATCTGTCCTTCCATATCAACTACAACAGTCCCCTTTTTTCCTTTAGAGATCCTCTGTGTTTGTCCCATGCTTCCTTGAATTCAGATACTGTCCTCATCTCTACCACCTCCACTGGGAGACTATTCCATGGATCCACCACTCTTTCCGTAAAGAAATATTTCTACATATCACTCCTGAGTCTATCTCCCTTTCACCCTCATCCTATGCCCCCTTATAGCAGAGTTTGCTTTCAATCGAAAAAGACTCCTCCTGTGCATTTATGCCATGGAGATATTTAAACGTCTCTATCATATCACCTCTATCCTGCCTTTCTTTTAAAGTATACATTTTAAGATCTTTAAGTCTGTCCTCATATGCTTTATTACGAAGAACACTAACCATTTTAGTAGCCACCCTCTGCACCGACTCCATCCTGTTCACATCCTTTTGAAGGTGCGGTCTCCAGAATTGCACACAATACTTCAAATGAGGTTGCACGAGAGACTTATACAGAGGCACTATAACCTTTTTTCTGCTGGCCATTCTTCTCTTTGTGCATCCAAACATCCTTCTGGCTTTTGCAGTCACCTTTTCTACCTGCTTAGCTACTTTAAGATTGTCATACACGATCACACCCATGTCCCACTCTTCTTTTGTGGACAAAAATACTTCACCCCTACACTGTACCTCTCCCTTGGAGTTTTGCAGCCCAAATTCATGACCCTGCATTTTTTATCATTAAATCTCAGCTGCCAAATTCTTGACCATTCTTTAAGCTTAGCTAGATCCCTCCTCCTGTTATCTACTCCTTCCTGGGTATCTACTCTATTGCAGATTTTGGCATCATCCATAAACAGGCAAACTTTACCCGACAGCTCTTCCACAATATCACTAACTAAGATGTTAAAAAGAATCGGAACCAAGGACAGATCCTTGTGGCACACCACTAGTAATCTCCTTCTCCTCAGAGTGAGCTGCATTTACCTGTACCCTTTGCTGCCTCTCACTCAACCAATTGCTAACCCAATCAATCACTTTAAGCTCCATCCCTATAATGCTCAGTTTGTTTATAAGTCGCCATCATGGAAGCGGTCACTGCCTACCCTGACCTCATATTGGGTGACTTTAATGTTCATGCAGATCTCCCTACTCGACCCTGTGATAAGCAATTCCTCTCACTACCTATGGATCTCTCACTAATACAGCACATTACTTTCCCTACATATGTTGCTGGCCACTCTTTGGATCTCATTACATTGACTGGTTCACATATAGCCTTGTCCCACCTTCATAGTTTGCTGCTCCCTTGGACAGATCATCATAGTGTCTTTTTTTATCTTGCTCACCCAGCTTCCTCTTCTCCTCCTGCCCCCTTGGAGCCTTCTCCCCTTCCTTCATGTTGTCATTTTCCAAGGAGTCTATCAACCCTGCCATCATCTGATTCTCTCTTCCCATCACATTTTAGCACTCTTACACCAGATGACCAGGCTTCTACTTGGGACCAGGTTTTGAAGGCTGCCATTGACTCTTTGGTACCTGGATCAACCTCCACTCGCTCCTGTTCTTCTCTGTGCCATCCCTGGTTCCATTCAGAACTTTACTTTCTTAAAAGACAGCTGCAAAGAGCTGAACGCCTATGGCGATGATCTCGCTCATCAACATCTTTATCTTTATATCAACTGGCTTGCTGTTCCTACTGCAAGGCCTATTAGAAGCCAAACAAAACTTTTATGCCCATCATATTTCTACATCTCAAAATAAGCCAAAACAACTCTATTCTTTAGTTTCTCATCTCCTCTGTCTCCTGCCCTCTGCCACTATTAGAGACACACCTTCTGCTGAATGCTTGGCCCAGTATTTTTCAAATAAAGTTCAACAACTCCTGCAGGATTTTACTTCTGCAAGTGCCTTACCTCTCCCCCCTCCCCCAACACTGATTCTCTCTTATCTTCTGAGTCTCTTGATGGCCCATCGAACCAGGCATTACATATTCCCACACATGGTCTTGTTTCAACCCTATCATCATGCCTGTACTTCTTAAAACTAGCACCTCTTCCAAAGTGCTCTCTGTCCTAGATCTGAACCATCCTTGGCTGTTTTACCCCTTATTCTAACTATGTTTAATAACAGTTTAGCTTCTGGCATATTTCCATCACCTTGGAAGTCCGCCGTCATACGTCCCATTCTGAAGAACCCTACACTTGACTCTACAAATCCAGCCAGTTTCCATCCCATTTCCAACCTACCCTTTCTCTCCAAAGTTCTGGAAAAACTTGTCTTTTCACAGCTTCTTCAACATCTTAAACACACAAACTCACTTCACAGTACAGAAACCATACTACTGTACTTTTAGTTCTTAATGAAACACTGGTCTCCTGGGAGAAGGGGCGATATCTCTCTAGCAGTTTCCTTTTACCTATCCGCTGTTTCTGATCTGGTGAATCACTCTCTTTTTCTCTCATGCCTTGCTTCTGTGGATCTCTGTTCCACTGTCTTGTGTTGGTTCCATTCTTACCTTTCCACACGGTCGTACTATGTTTCTTTTCAAGCTTCCACCTCTTCTTTTTTCCCTCTTTCAGGTGGTGTTCCTCAGGGTTCTGGCCCCTTTGCTCTTTAATGTTTTCCTTGCCCCTCTCATACAGCCTCAGGGTGTCTCTGCATATTTTTATGCAGATGACATTTTGCTGCTCTTCTGCACAAACACTATCGCTCCTGATCTCTCTCCCATCAACTGTCTTAATCTAGTTGCTTCTTGGTTTGAAACCAACCATCTTCAACTTAATCCATCTAAGACTTTTACCTTATGGCTTTCTGGCTCTGTGACATCTCCATCTGTATCTCCTTCAATAAATGGTTTTCCCATCCCAGTAGTTCAGACTTTAAAATACATTGGAGTCATTCTCAATTCTTCTTTCTCTTTCCATTTGCCTATTAGTCAGCCTGTTCATCATTGTTTCTACTCCTTAAGACTAATCCGCTCTCTCTGTTCTTTTCTTCCTGAGTCAGCAATCATTACACTTCTTTTGTCTCTTGTAATTTCTAAAAAGGATTACTGCAACAGCTTTTTCAAGGATTACCTCAATATTAATTCAAACACTTGCAAACCATTCAAAATACTGCAATTTGTCTCCTTCATCACTCCTCCCACTATGATCATGTGACACCACTTTACATTAAACCCCATTGGCTACCTTTCCCATACCACATACTATACAAACTTTCGGTTATCATTCATAAAATACTTGATTCTGGGACACCAGCATATTTCTCCTCTCATCTCATACCGCATGCATCTACCTGTTCTCTTTGATCCATACATGCAAATTGTCTCTGTCTACCATCTCCGTCACAGGCTTACTTCGAAGGTACTCACAATTCAGCATTTTTCTTCTTGTCCCCTTCCCTATGGAATTCCCTATCTACTGACATTCATCTGGAAAATTTTCTCCCCAAGTTCAAAACTGCATTAAAAACCCATCTATTCCATCATGCATTTAACATCACTGTTGAATAACATAATGTATGGACTCTATCCACTCCCTTCTTTTTTATGCTCTCTAGTTTTACAGCTTCCCCTTTGAAAATGGTTTGTTTGTTCATTAATATCCTTTAATGTCTGTATCACATCTCCCCTGTCCCTCCTCTCTTCTAGGGTATACATATTTTGGTCTTCAAGTTTCTTCTTATATGTCTTCTGGTATAGGCTTCAAATCATTTTGGTTGCCTTCCTCTGAACCATGTCAAGTCTTTTTATATCCTTTGTGAGATATGGTCTACAAAATTGAATGCAATACTCCAAGTGAGGCCTCACCGATGACTTGTACAGGGGCATTAATATGTCCTCTTTTCTGCTGGTTATTCATCTCTGTGTGCAACCCAGCATCCTTCTGCCTTTGGCTACCACCTTGTCACATTGTTTCACCATCTTGAGATCTTCAGACACTATCACTTCAAGGTCCTTCTCCTGGTCCGTGTACAGTACACCAACTTCTTATCCCCTCCCTATTGCATACAATTCCCTTGGATTTCTGCATTCCAAGTGCATGACTTTGCACTTCTTCACATTAAATCTTAAACTGCCAAGCATTAGACCATTCTTTCAGCTTTTGTAGATCTTTCCTCATATTGTCCACTCCCTCAGAGGAGTCCACTCTGTTGCAAATTTTCATTTCATCTGCACAGACTTTTCAATCCTTCAGTAATATCACTCACAAATACATTGAACAGTACTGGTCTCAGGATCGATCCCTGGGGCGCAGCACTACTCACCGTCCTTTCTTCCAAGTGAGTTCTGTTTACTACCATCTTCTGTCATCTGTAAGTCAACCAATTTCTGATCGAGTTCACCACCTTGGAACCCATCCCCAGGCTGCTCAATTTGTTGATAAGCCTTCTATGAGGAACAGTATCAAAGGCTTCGCTGAAATCTAGATATATCACATCCATCACATTCCCTTGATCTAGTTCTTTGGTCACCCAGTCAAAGTACTCAATAAAGTTTGTTTGGCATGATCATCCTTTGGTAAAACCATGCTGCCTTGGATCATGCAACCTACTGGTTTCTAGAATGTCCAAGTTCAGGCACAATTTCACAAATGTGGAAATGCCCTGTATGGATGTCTACAGGGACATCTACATCCCCAGAATGGCATTTGAGAACAGGGACATCTAATAGCCTAATAAAATAGTAGTGGGCTAGGACCAGGGAATCCAGGGTTCAAATTCCACTGCTGCTCCTCAGCAGCAAAGAGTAGCCAGTAATTGAGGCATAAGCATAGCAAAAAAAGATATCCCTTCACTCTGAGCGGACCCTTCTTTTTGTTTCCCCCTGACTGGATAAGTTCTTAAGGGCCCACCCTCTACATGGCCTGAGGCTCCTGGATGTTGAACAGTTAGCCTGCTTTTGGAAGGCAGAAAAAGGGCAAAGACCTTTTTTTCTCACATTGAAAGGGCTTTAGATGACATATACTTATGTTTATTTTTCTCTGTCTGTGTCACTTTGCACTTATCCACCTCCTGGACCATCTCTGTATTTCTTTACATATCTCTTCAGTTTCAAAAAACATTTTGGTTCTAGCAGTTTGCACTGGTAGAGATAAAATGATCAAGCAGAGAAGGCGGTTCTGCCCTGTGCAGCCATGACCCAGACAGATAAGAAGAAATAGTAAGCAAAAGCTGTTACAGAAAAAGTAACCATTGAAAATTCTTCTTTGAATGTTTTAATGCATTTTAGAAATTGGAACATTTTTGTCAGCCAATGAACTATGACATTTCGCAGGTATTAACTGGCAGAAGAAATACGCTGCAGCAATAGAAAAAATAATAATTTGTTATATCAGATAGTTCTTTTGGTAGTAAGCTTTATTGTGAAACTTGTTCTAAGCTTTTCTTGCTTCTTGCTTGGGAGATATAACTCCAGTTGATATATGTGACGTCCAACGTTGCAGACGCTGTCCAGAGTATTTTACAAAAGGTAGAGCCTTTTGTAAGATATGTATGAAGCTTGGAAAATTCACATGTAAGTGCCAACATGTACTGCAAGAGCACCCATATTACAAAGAAATACGTAAAAAAAAGAGTAGAATTGCTTAGGACACTTGCATGTACAAAAGCAGGAGATCATTTTATGGAGCCCCTCATCGATGGACCTGGTGCCACTGCTGTATGGTGATCACTTGGGTTCCTTCTCCTCCTGAGAGGTGGTGCCCCCAGTGCTGCTCTGCCTGGACCTGGACGTAGGTGAAGATACAACTCTTGGAACCTGTTTCACAGGCTGGGCTACTCTCCTGCTTGAAACAGTGGGAGTGCTGGTAGGACTTGCACAGACCTTATCCCTCAGCTCCTAAGCGGCTGCTCCAAGGCTGTTGTTTACTTTAACTGATCAGAGTGGCTAGGTGCAAAAGACTCCCTTTCTCCCTTCTAATGTACTAGCTGGGGTCAAGAGACACCTCCCCTTAAGGGCAGCGACTCTATTTCATTTTTCAGTGGCTGTCTGCCTTTGGGAGTGGTTTATATATGAAGTGTGATTTTCCCTTCAAGAGGAATCTCCTTCCAGTATGAAATATCTAGCAGTAAGAACCTCCCCTGTTCTGGAAAATGTCATACTTTTCTCTATAACTCCTTGCAGTATTCAGTAAGGACACTGCATGGTGCTACTTCCCTTAGTTTAACATCGTTCCATGTATCGTTCCATGGTTTGATCGCACCTTGAATATTGTGTGCAATTCTGGTCATTGTATCTTAAAAAATATATAGCGGAATTAGAAAAGGTACAGAGAAGAGCCATCAAAATGATAAAGGGGATGGAAGGATACCCCTATAAGGAAAGGCTTAAAAGGTTAGGGCTCTTCAACTTAGAAAAGAGACTGCTGAGGGGAGATATGATAGAAGTCTATAACGTAATGAATGGATTGGAACAGGTCAACGTAGATCAGTTATTTACACCATCAAAAATTAGAAAGACTAGAGGACACACAATGAAGCTACAATGTAACCCATTTAAGACTAATAAGAGAAAATATTTTTTCACTCAGCGCATAATCAAACTCGGGAATTCATTGCCGGAGGATGTAGCAAAAGCTGTTAGTGTAGCTGTGTTTAAAAAAGGTTTGGACAAGATTGTGGTCCATAAACCATTATTAAAGGAAACCCGGGAAATCCACTGCTTACCCCAGGACAAGCATTCTGGAAGCTATGGACTTTGGGTACTTGTCAGGTACTTGTGACCTGGATTGGCCACTGTTAGAAACAGGATACTGGGCTTGATGGACATTGGTCTGACCCAGTATGACATTTCTTATTTTCTTATCCAAGTAGTCTCTATGGGTCCAATATTCAAGGCGATTAATATGATTCGCAGACCTTCTAACCATGTTAATCCCTCTATCCAGAATATTCAGTGGTACTAACATGGTTAGTGCCACTGAAGATCCCTAGGTGTGGCCCCTGTACTTCCCAATGCTAACTGGTTAGCATCAGTGTGCTCTGGAGGGCAACCCCCAGTCATAACCGGGCCGCGGTAAGGAATCAGTCGCCACCACTGAATATCTCCCCCTATATTTATGAAAAACTGCGTAAAGTTATGTACCATCATGCATGTAAATAATGTATTTTCCGTGACTTACGCGTGCAGATGTGTCTTTATATGCATACTTTAGTCGGGCGCTATTCCATAAGTATGTGCATCAGGCCGATGGCTCACACTTTTGATGTGGGCATGGGTATGGAGCAGGCATTGGCAGAGTGTGGGCAGAGTGCCCTTTTAAAATACTATAACTTGTGCACACTCTTTACAAATCTAGGTGTGCACATTTACACCAAGTCTAGGGCTGGCATAAGCACTCATGCCTCGGTTTGCCGCATGTATCTTATGATTGAAATCCCTACCTTATAAAGAAAAGTAGGCATGATTTATGTTGCTTTTTGACCCAACTATTGATCAAGCTGTACCAGACGGTACCACACCGCATGTTCCCCAGAACTGACCAATGCTCTGTAGCGTTCTAAATAGATCGTAAGCTCCGATGAGCAGGACTCTGACAGGCAGGGACTGTCTGTCTCTTGTGTTAGCCACCTCGGGTAGGTTAGCTGTGCAGCGCTGCGTGCGTGACGCTTTATAAGTGCTAATTAGTAGTATGTTAAACTGGGGTAATTTTATAAAGGGACGTGGAGCAGATGTAAATGTTGACCCTTATAGTTGTTCAGAGCATGCATAGCTTGCTGTATTTTATAGTCTTCATGTGCACTCCACACACCGTCTGCTCAAACACCCATTTGTATGCCTACCAGCAAAGTATGCATTAGCATGCCATAGCACGTACTTTTACACCCATCAGGTTTTTTATAGGAAACCACATATGTGCAGGAATGACTCTATAAAATTACTTCCACAGAGGATCATTTCATAAAGGTGTTTTTGCATGTATATGCCTTGTCCATGCGAACAAGGATGTTTCACGACAAGAGCATGTGCAGTGTTGTGTGACTTTGGAGTAGGCATCTTTGAAGGTGGAGTTTGGGCAGAAACATGGATGAAGTTGTGATTTGCAAGTCTACTTTATAAAATACATTTATATGTCTTGTATGTGTATTTACACCAACTCTCAAGCTGACATTAATATACGTGAGTTTAATATAGCCATGATTTCTGCAGGATTTGTGCAAAAGACATTTGGAGGCTAAATCTGTATGGGTTAACTATTTCAGCACACGTCATATGTGTGTTTGATGCTTATTCTATAAAGTAATGCATGCATGTACTTTGCTTGGGCATAAGTGGTGTGATACGTGTGCCAACTCTAGGCATGACCACCTACACCAACCCTAAACTTGCTGCAAATGACTCTGAGTAGATTTGTAGGAAACGTGCTTAAGTTAGCACGCGACGTACTTTCCACTCAAATTCCGCCCCTGTGCTCGTCCACGCCAAAACTATTTATTGTTTATTTAACTTTTTAAATCTGACAATCAAAGCGGTTTACGGCATAACTTAACTATGTGCTTTTACATACAATGGAGGGTAATTTAACTGTATATTTTTACAAAGAACACAATTTAGGGTGAACTTCTAAATTCTTACATAGTGTCAGGAGCAGGGAAAACACAGTCGATTTCTAGGTTCGTACAAAGTGTTAGTAATAGGAGTAAGGTTGAGGAAACAGTTCAACAGTAGTGAGAAATGTTGCTGTGTAATGATGTGTATGGGTCTGATTTAACTCTTGCTACCAAAGCTCTCTAAGAAGATAAGGGTCTTCTGTTTCTTGCGGTCAGTGATAGCTCATATGCCATAAGGGAGTGAATTCCATGAACTCGGTGCGTAGAATGAGCCTTTGGTTGCTTTTCAGCTTTTGAGCAGGGCTGGTAAATGTGTTTTGGGCATTGCTTCTCCTTGTTATATTTGATGTTCTGTGTAATAAGGATTAAAGGTAGGCTGAGGATAAGTTGTTGGAAACTTTGAAGATGGTCAATAAAAGTGTGGGCCTACTAGGGCTTGAAAGACAGTTTGAAAATCCTGGAAGTCTAGTCAGGGACAGCCCAAGGCGGGGTGAGGGGCCATGTGCATAGACTCATTGCAGGGCCTCATTTGCATAAGGGGCCTCATTTGCATAAGGGGCCTCATTTGCATAAATATTGGCATGATGTTAACATGTGCTAACCTTTAGTAAACATGCCTCTTAATGAGTGTCTGGATAAAGAAAGACCACCAGATTTCTACATTACTATACTCCAGTGCCAACCGCCAGGCACATTAGAAAGTACAATAAACACTGCCCATTTAGAACCCTTAGCAAACACGCCGTATCATAACAGCACTATCAGGACTCACAAAGCACCATATCCTACCTATCAAAAGGCAACACTGCAAATATTAAACCAATATATCTCCTACTGGGTAAAGAGAACAAGTGGCACTGTCAAATAGAAACTACATGAACAGAATACCTCAGCTCGGTTATACATGCAGAACATAGACTGTCACCACACAAAGAACAAGGGATCACAATTTAGAAATAGGAAGACAATAATTAAACTGAGAACCCCAAAGACCAGAGTTGGAATGTACAACAACACTGGAGAAATAAAACTATAAATGAATTTCCTCTTGTACTAAACAAAAATGCAAAGACGTTAGCAATGCACGTTTCCCAGAGCTGACATATTCCAGTTAATAAATTCAAACTAAAAAACTTCAGTTGCAATTGCTCCAGTCACTTTCTTCTGGTTTCTTCTTGTCTTCTGCTATCTATCCATTGTCTGCTGTCCATTTGTCCTTTCTTCTCTCTTCTAATTTTTTTTTCCATTCTCTCTCTACATCTGCTTTAACATACTGATCTTTCCCCTTTTGCTCTTTCCTCCATTTCTTTCTTTATTTCTTTTTCATCCACTCAAATTTTACCCTTCCATCCACAATCCCCACTTATTCTCCCAATACCCAGCCAATCGTAGATTTTTCTTCCCTTCCACACAAAATACCTTTTCCCCTCTCCATCCTTATTCCTCCAGTCCTATCTCCTTCTAGTCCTCCCCCAACATCAGCTCCCTTTTAGTTCCAGCCCCACCCAACATCCACTCCCTTCTAGTCCCATTCTCCCATCCCCCTGAATCAGCCCATTTCCAGTCCTAGCACCCCCCATCAGTCCATTTCCAGTTCTATTCCAGCCCCCATCAGCCATTTCCAGTCCTATTCCAGCCCCCCATCAGCCCATTTCCAGTCCAAGATCCCTTCCATCAGCCCATTTCCAGTCCTAGCCCCCATCAGCCATTTCCAGTCCTATTCCATACTCCCATCAGCCCATTTCCAGTCCAAGATCCCTTCCATCAGCCCATTTCCAGTCCTAGCCCCCATCAGCCATTTCCAGTCCTATTTCAGCCCCCCAATCAGCCTATTTCCAGTCCACGTTCCCCCCCATAAGCTCATTTCCAATCCTAACCCAGTCCCCCATTGGACCATTTCCAGTACAAGCTCCCCGCGGCCCATTTCCAGTCCTAGTCCAGTCCCCCATCAGCCCATTTCCAGTCCTAGCTCAGTCCCCCATCAGCCCATTTCCAGTCCAAGCCCCCCATCAGCCATTTTCCAATCCTAGCCTCTCATTAACCCATTTCTATTCCAAGCCCCCCCCCATCAACCCATTTCCAAGCTTAGCCCCCCCCCCCCCTCCATCGGCCATTTCCTGTCCTATCCTAGATCATTTCCCCCCGAAGAGCCCTGCGGTTATCTAAAGGGCTTCAGAGATGAGCTAGGGAAGCCCGTGCGAGGCCCCAGCTCACCTCTGCACAGCCAACAACCTGTAGAACGGTGTTTTCCCTCACGCTGCTGGCTGTGTTACTGTGAAGCATGCTGAATGCCGGGAAAGGTTAAAGGCCATTTCCCGGAACTTGTGCGCTTCACAGTAACACAGCTCTTCATGCTGTCAGCTGTGCAGAGGTGAGCCGGGGCCCTCCTGAAGTGCGGGACCCTGTGCAAACAACATTCTTGCTCAATAGACGGGCCGGCTCTGAGTCTAGTAATGGTCATAGATGCTGTACTGTTTTTACTTAGTGGTAAATAAGCTTTATGGTATTGCTAATGTGTGGTTGTAAGGTTAGATGATGGTCTAGAGTTATCCCCAGGTAAGATACTTCAGATCTGACTTTTAGTTCTGCTTGTGAAACTTTTAAAGATATCAGTGGGTTGAAGCTTTTGCCTCTGGTGATGTGGAGAACGTCAGTCTTCTTACAATTAATGAAGAGGTTGTGCTTGGATAGCCAGTGTGTGATTGCATTTTATCAAAGGAATTTATATTGGTTTTTTGGTAGAGAAAGGGATGTGTGGGCATAATGTTGTCTGCGTATATGTGATAGTACACATTATGGGCGTATAATTTTGCAGAGGGTTCGTAGGTAAAGATTGAATAGTAGTGAGCATAAGGCAGAGCCTTGCAGGACACCTTGTTGTTGAGCGTAAGGAACGGATTTTTGTTGGCCTATTTTCACTTGTCGTCATCTTGTTAGATAAGAGGAACCATTTTAATGTTGTATCATATAATCCTAATGATTGTAGGCATAGTAAAAATGTTATGAAGAACTGAGTCAAAGGCTGAGGTGATATCTAGAAATATAAGGACAAATCCTTGCTTTGATTTTTAGATGCCTTTGATGAGTCTGTCCATGAGTGCTGTCAATGGGGTCTCCACTCCATGGATTGGTTGGAAGCCATGTTGCTGTGGGTCGAACGGTGTGTGAGAGCTGATGTGATCCTGTAGCTGTAGTTGTACGACCTTTTCAATTACCTTTGCAAGGAAAGGCAGGGTGGAGATGTGCCTGTAGGAACTGGGGAGATTTGGGTCTGATGAGGTGCTTTTGATTATTGGATGGACAGAAGCATTTTTGAGGTCAGAGGGCATATAGCCTTGTGTGAGAGAGAGCTGGGTCAGCTTAAGTATGATGTGGACTAGCTCGGCCCGAGCTATTTTGATCTAGTTGCCTGGGCATGGGTCAAGTGGGGCGGTGGTGGTGTTGAGACTGGCAATGATGTTCTCTAGATGTTCCATAGAGATTGGTTTGAGGGCTTGCCAAGGAGCAGGGGCAGATCTGAGGCCTTGTAATGTTAGTGATGTGTTTGCTCTGTTGTGGATCTTGCTTTGATAATAATCAGCCAGTTTTTGTGGTAGAATGTTATTGTCTGACATTTTTTGATTGGGGGCTTTTATTAATGATGTTATTTTATCAGAACTCTCTGGACCAATTTAGAAAGCTCATTATTAGCTTTGGGTGATATTTCTTCTTCTCCTTATTTGTCATGTCTTGGTATTCTTATAATTTGGATGTGTAAGCGTTACTATTGTCAGTACTCTTAGAATGTTGCCGTTTTCTTTCCATTTGTCATAGTTTACGTTTAGTTTCTCTTAGCTCCGCGGTGGACCAAGTAGCAGTGTGATGCTTTTAACAGTTCTATTTGTCTGTGGTGTTATTGCCTTTTTGGCATAAAGACTAACTATAACCATCTCATGGCGTGGGGGTTGCCCCTGACAAAATAGCGTGAGTGCCTGCACTATGTGACTCACAGCGCTGTGACCCTTCACAAAGCCCACTTGATCAGCATGGATGAGAGTTGACATCACAGTGCTCAGCTGCTGTGCTAAGACTTCCACTGGAATTTTTAGATCCTGGTTGAGGAGAAAAATGGGCCAACCTTTTACAGATTCCTGCCCGGTTTAGGCAACAGGACCACCAGCGCATGGTTGGCCTGCTGGGCGAAGCCTCCCTGCTGCTTCACTGCCTCCCCAAAATCACGCAATGAGGGTTACACCACCACTCCCAGGATTTTATAAAATTCGGGGCCAAAGTCATCAGACCTCAGTGTTTTTGCTGGATGCAGACTCTTGATGCTGCCGACTATCTCCCCTACTATAATCGGCCTATCCAAGAATGTGCGTTCCTCCTTACTAAGTTGTGGCTGGGGGCAAATTCTGAAAGAACCACTCCTTTTCCTGTTTGCCTGAAGGCCTCATCTGTTAAAGGAATCAAAAGAAAGAGAGAAATTTATCCGTGATTGCCCGGCTGCCCATTTCCAAAGTGCCATCCATGTTACGGAGAAGTGTGCTCATATGCTTTACCTTAGAGGGCCTGACCAGGTTTGCTAGGAGCCTCCCAGTCTTATCCCCCCAACAATGATTCATGATTCATTTAAAAACTTGATATACCGCCCTGCAGTTTGTAGTTGTAGATGTGGCTACTTTTAAGGGCCCTCTGCTGCAGCAACGCATTGACCTTATTTCATTGCTCTCGGTATCGCGTTTGCGCCAATCTCGCCCCAGAGGAACACACTGTGCGTGACACCTGCAGAGCTCTTGGAGCTCCAGCAGGAGCCGTTGATTCCGCTGTCACTGCTTGCTCCTCACAAAACCGAGGATGTGGCTTCACAATACACAACTGGCCCCATGTCTTCACCTTATTCTCGTCAGTATAATCCTGCCAGCACTTTCACAGAAACTGGCTGAAGTCATCGTCCTGGTGCAGCCTCCATATCCAGTCCCCCTACTCGAGAGATACTGCTAGGGTGATTTGGATCCCATGTGATCGGAGACCACCTGGGGATGGATGTCCCCCTGCCAGCTCCTCAAAAAGCTGTTTCAATATGAGCATACAATCTATATGAGCTTGGGATTTGTTAGGTCCATAGTAGTGTGTGAACTCCTGATCAGTAGGGTGGAGAGTGCGCTACCCGTCTATTAACTCTAGCTCCTTGCACAGGAAATCTAGGACCCCATGGTATCTAAACCTCTGGGCACTCTCTGTGGGGGTTAGCAGTCGATAGTTGGATCCATCGCTGTATTGAAGTCCCCACCAATGACAAGGGAATAATCAGTTTGGTCTGCCAGCCTTGCCACCAATTCCATGAAAAAGGGGTGCCTTGCAAGATTCCCCACACCAAGATATAGTGTCCCTCATCATCTGTCATCACTCTGTTTATTTCTTTTCTTTTATTTCTTTATTTAGATGGATTTCTATAACACTTTCTCCTTGAATTAAAGCAATTTACAAAACAACTAAAAAGGATTACATAGAATGAAGAAAGGGAGGGGAGCATGCATGGAGATATTGCAGTGAAACTTATAGCGCTGTAGTTATAAGGGGCTCTTGCAATATGAACTATGTACAAAATATCTGATAACAGAGGGAGCTATATACAGTGCGTTTGAAGGGAAGGGGCTATTTAGAAGCTGTTTGCCTCAAAGGTGACCCACTTCTCGATGACAATAGCTACTCCCTGCTGTCACAAATTATAAGCTGAGGAATGGATTTACACACCCAACCCCTCCTCAATTTTGCATGCTCTCTTTCTGTAAAGTGAGTCTCCTGCAGTGGAGCTACATTGGAGATTTGTTAAGATCTTTTCTTGCTTAATTGGGGAGTTAAAGCTACCAACATTTAAGGTAGTTATTTTAACCTCAGCCAATGGAGAAACATTCCCAAGTTGACCTATCCATGATTTTACATCTTGAATACTCCGAAGAACTTCCCAGCCAAGCTCTGCCAGGCCTAAAATGATCCAGGGCAACATACAGTTTATGTTTTCCACCCTCACGGTCCATTACACACAGAGTTCCCCCATCTCCCTCTCTCTCCTCCACACACCATATACTCCGCACAGCTCATCCTCCTCACTTCCCCCTCCACCAACCTTTCTACCAATACACACCATGCCTTCAACACCAAACTCACACCATGCACACACTCCAAGCTCCCTTGCTCCCTCACTCTCTCATCTTCCACGCTCCAGGGCCCCCCTGATCCCACTACCCCTGCTTCTAGGTCCCCTCCCTCTCATCCAGGTCCCTGGGCAGTTGTCCCTCAACCACTGTCCATCCAGCAGCAGCAGCATTAAACAAATATGTAAGAACAGTGAAAACTATAATGCTTAGTCTCAAAATGTGCAACAGACGTTGGCCATCAGTGGGTCTGGGACACTCCTGGGCATCACTGGTTTTACTCAAAGCCACCTTCAAAGACCATTATATGCCACGGGCTGCTCCCAGCTAGGTACAACATTCAGAGCCAGTAACCAATGCATCCCCCAATGCCTCAACGGATGCACCACCTCCACTCCCCGCAGATCAGTACAGCAATAGGGTCCACTCCCAGCCCATCAGCAGAAGTCCACAACTCAAATAGTAGTAGGGTCCTGAAGTGCAATGATAAAGTCCTCAGAAGCTATCAGCCCCCCGTCCCATAATCAAGACAGTGTGGCTCAAGCACTCCACAGGAAAGAGACAAAGTCCCATTGAGTCCCACAGGACTTATTAGGCCTCCCTTGCGCCAGGCCACTGCATCAGTCCAGGAATTTCCATCCTTTCTCCATGCTGCTTAGGTACACTGTTGCTCCCCCATGTGTCACCTTCAGCTTGTGGGGAAATAGAAGGGTGAATTTAATACCTTTCTGGTGCAGTGTGGTACAGATCAAGGAAAAGTCCCGCTGCTTCAGGGCAACCATGTTGGAATAGCAATTGAAGAGTAAAATTCTCCGTTATCATATTCATGGGTTTTGCGCTACCAGAATGCTCTTAAGATGGTTTCCTTTTCCATTCAAATGAGATAGCGGGCTATAGTTGTGTGAGGGTGGGCTCCATCTTACCTCCTCGGTCCCACTCAATGAGCGTGCTCACATCGGCAGGCCCGTCCTTCCTCTTTCAATCCTAGAGCAGTTGGGAGCCAGCATTCAAAGAAATCATAGAGTTGAGCATCGGGCAGGGACTCATTCAGTTCCACCACTTGGAGATTATTTTTTCTGGACTGATTTTCCTGCTCCTCCAATCGATTAAGCAACTGTGGTTGCTCTGAGGAAACCCATGTGAGCTGCACTGCAAGCCTGTCCATCACAATCTCTTGCTTCTCCACTTGCTGCTCCACCTCCATCAACTGACTTAGTTGGACTTCAAAGTGCTCCCACATGTCCTCCATGGTTGCTTGCAATTTATTTAGGCAGTCCTCCATCGTGACTGAAACCACCTTTGATATTTCGACAGCCAGCTCTCCAGTAGTCGGCTGAGCCCAATGAGGGTGTTCAGCAGCCATTTTGTGCTTTGGGCTGGGAGTTTTCACATTGCGGCTCTTCAAGGATTTCCTGGGCATGCCCCGCTGCCGGTCTCCTGTCAGTCCTGCTCAGCCGGTGCTCCACCATCCCGGGTGTTCTCTATCAGGCAGGTGTGCCATCAGGGTCCAAATTGGTAGGGTTTTTAGGCAGATTTCTAGGGCCCTAGACAGGAGCTCTAGTCCCTCAGGTCCTCCTCCCCACCTGGCATCATGTGACCCCCCAACCACTGACCGGTTTACTAGCTACCTACTGCACCAACTCCATCCTGCTTATATCCTTTGGAAGGTGTGGTCTCCAGAATTACACACAATACTCCAAATGAGGTCATACTGGAGACTTAAATAGAGGCACTATCACCTCCTTTTGTCTGCTGTCCATTCCTCTCTCTATGCACCCAAGGATCCTTCTGGCTTTCACTATTACCTAACTGTTTAGCCACTTTAATGTCATCAGAAACAATCATGCCCAGGTCCCGCTCTTCTTTCATGGACAGAAGAACTTTGCCCCTTACATTGTACCTCTCCCTTGGATTTTTGCAGCCCAAATGTATGACCCTGCATTTTTTAGCATTAAATCTTAGCTGCCAAATTCTTGACCATTCTTCAGGCTTAGCTAGATCCCTCCTCATGTTATCTACTCCTTCCTGAGGTTTTATTGCAGATTTTGGTATCATCCACAAAGAGTCACACCTTACCTGACAGCCCTTCCACAAAATCACTAACAAAGATGTTAAAAAGAATCGGAACAAGGACACATCCCTGCAACACAGTACTGGTAACCACCTTCTCCTCAAAGTTAGCTCAATTTACCTGTACCCTTTGTCACCTCCCACTCAACCAATTTTTAACCCTATCAGTCAATTTAGGGTCCATCCCTAGGGTGCTCAGTTATGTTTATAAGTTGCCTATGCAGAATGATGTCAAAGACTTTACTGAAATCTAAGTACACCACATCTAGGGCTCTCCCTTGGTCCAACTCTCTGGTCACCCAGTCAAAGAAATCAATCAGATTTACTGACAAAACCTGCATCTGGTAAACTCATGCTGCCTTGGATCCTTCAATACATTGGACTCCAGAAACCTTGCTATCCTCTGTTTTAGCAACATTTTCATTAATTTACTCATGACAGAGGTCAAACTAACCAGCCTGTAGTTCTCAACCTCATCCTTATTTCCGCTGTTGTGTAAACACAATTGCCACACAAGCCCTCTAAAATAACCAAAATGATATGGGGCCTGTGTCAGAAGGCGTATGAGGAGAGATTTGAAGCTCCTAAGTATGTATACCCTGGAGGAGAAGAGAGATGGAGGATAACCTGCAAACTCTAAACAAAGGCACAGAGGGGGGATAACCCTCATGGAGCAGCGGTTACAACCCTAAACAAAGACACAGAGGTGGGTAGCCTGCACAGAGCGGTGGGTATAACCCTCGTCACCTCACTGGGCAGGTCTTTCAGCATAATGCTATAATCTGCATTGTCTGGCGGTAGAGCTGAAAACTGCCATCACTATGGTCTAGCTGTGTTGGTGTGGAGGAGTAGCCTAGTGGTTAGAGTAGTGGGTTGGAACTAGCAAAGTCATGTTTCAAATCCAGTGACACTTCTTGTGGTCTTCGGCAAGTCACTTCACCCTTCATTGGCAGGGTAGAAACTTAGGGCCTGATATTCAAAGGCATTTACACAGGTAACTTCCCTAGTTACCTGTGTAAATGCCTTATCTGGGATTTTTGAAGGGCACCTACGTGGGTAGTGCCCTTTGAAAATCCCAGATAAGTCCCTAATGCACCCAGATGCTATGCGGGTAGTACTGGGGTGTGTTAGGGGCATCCAGGGCGGAGTTTAGCCTCGGCGGCTTCCAGCACATCCAAACAAATCCAGATTTTCACTTTCGGTGCCATGGAAGTGAAAATCTGGGTTAAGGGGGTCAGTGAGCAGGCTGAAAATTGGGCCCTTCGATTGTGAGCCCTCTGGGGACAGGGAAATACCTGCTACAGCTGAATATAAAGTACTGAACAGGCCTGAGCTAAATGACTCACTTTTTTTTAATGTTCCTTTGCATATTAATACTTCCGTAAAGGGTTGATGTCTGAGAAAATATGAGATAAAGTGTTGACTAAGAAATGTTTTTCCTTTCCATGAACTATAAAGAAACCTGAAGGTTGCAAGAATTCATGTCCTAACCCCAGCTTAAGACTATCGAGCCCCAAACTTGAGGATGCATTCATTCAGCCCTTCACCCACTGGTCACATGGAGGACGTACCGGCCCTGTTACTGCTCTTGTCTCCCTTTCTCTTCCTCCATCTCTGAACTTTCCCAGAAGCGTGCCAAGAAGCGCGCTTTACACAAGCAATACGATATGCTTCTCTCACTCCGTTTCTCGTCCATTTGAAAGCAGCAGTAACATTACTAAATCTCATGGGATATTTCTGCAAATATGTTTGAGGTTCTATAAAACCTGCTTCTGTTTGCTGTAAACATATTTTCCGTACAAACATTCACTGATGTGTCAAACAATTTTTAGCCTACTTTTCAAAGGATGACTACTACCACTACAACTATTTAACACTTATATAGCGCCACGCACACAGCGCTGTACAGACATGAATACAAGAGACGGTCCCTGCTCGTCGTAGTCCTGCTCGTCAGAGCTTACAATCTAGTTGGATGAAAATTTGCTTTATTTATTTGTTTAAAATATTTATGTGAAAGGGCATTTCAGAAAGTATGCAGAGAGGGAAATTCCCAGGTCCATCTCAGGATGGGGAGCATTAGGATAGAAGTTTACAAGAGGTTCTGCTAAATGTAGAGCCCCTTGGACTGCTTGGATATACCCCTGAACATGCAGCGGGAGTAGAGATTTTAGGAAGCTGCATGTGAGAAGAAAAGCTCAGGGACCCCCCCTTCTAGACGTGGGAGCAGTCTCCTAAAATCGCTGCACCAGCATAGATGGCATACTCTACAGCCAGAGTTCATGCAACGAGGTCAGCCTCGTAGAAACAGGGTTAGGATGTGTTGATGGGGAAGTATGGAGAACCTTGCTGAGCTGTTTCTATGCTATGGATAAAGGGTGGATGCTGAATTTAAATGCTCTTAGTCTGGTACCTTTCACATATACCCAGGGCCATACCGAGTTAGAATCGTGCCCTGTGCGACTTGCACATCGGGCACGCGCCCCCTCCTCCCCATACCTTTGTCTAGCCACTGTCTGCTCTTGCCGTGCTTCTGCCGCCCTCTGTTTTCTCCATGGTGGCGCCGGCAGCAGGGAAAGAGCAGGAAGTGGCTAGATGTAGGAGGAAAGGGTGCGCACCTGATGTGCAAGTCACCAGCACTTTAAGCAAATCTGTCCCTCCCTGCTCTGACGTCTTGTAAGAGAGGGGAGGGACTGACCTGCTTAAAGTGACACAAAAAAGCTTAGGGGGCACATTTCGGCTGACTGATGTTGCTCTGCTGACACTGAGAGAAGAAAAAGTTGCGGTGGCAGGGCAACAGCAGGGAGCCGAAATGCGCCCCCCCAAGCCTTTGCGCCCTGTGTGGTTGCACTGCTCACACAGGGCTAGGTACGATCCTGCATATACCAGATTCAGTTCACAAACTTTAAAGAGTCATCAACATACTCGTGCTGTCTAGTTATTACAATTACCAGTTTTGTAGTGACTCACTGGAAGAGTTTCCACAATTAGCTGCTGCACCTGGTCCGTGCGAGAAGCAGTATATTTTATAGACAGGTCTGTAAACATATTCAGCAGGTTACGTTGACCTTAAAACTAGGAATGTGCATTTGGTCTAGTAAATGTTATTTTAAAAAAAGCACACACTAAGATGAATTTGCATGCATAAATCCTCCAAATTAATGTACCTAAAATTGATTTACATGTTAAAATATTTATATGCACATTAATCATATTTTACACACATTAATTTCTGAAAGAAACAAAAAGAATGTCCAAAAATCATGCAAAAATCTGAACATGATCTGAAAATGAGCCAAAATGTTTTTCCTTGCACACCTGTATTTAAAAGCTGTATCTGCGGAAGAGACATTTCCTCCATATGGGCACCTTTTCGAGAGCCAGCAGAAAATGAACAGAGACATATCTCGTGGGTGTAATAAGACTATTGGGAAGCTAGAGAAAATCCTGCCAACACTAAAGCAATTTTTTCTGTATCTGGCGTTCCATTAGAAGCATCCGTAGCGCTGGTTTCACAGTCCTCAGTGTCTGATTGCTGCTTCAAACAATATGGTCTCATGAGTGCAGAATGTAAGAGAAACAGAGTTTTTGAAAGCAGTTTTTTTTAAATTTTAACAGTTTCATCCCATACTGACCTGAAATAAATCTACTGCAGATGATAACATTTGTCTGGAGGAGAGCAGATGGCTGTTCTACGGTATATGGAAAAATGGGAGAAAGAGCTCCGTTGATAGGCATCAGCAATTACAGTGTTTAATAATAAAAATGAGAGCATTGGGGTTGGCAATTAGGAGCTCTTGTGTATTGGGCCTCAAACCCTAGACCCATCTGTTCCCCTTTCTTGTCTTCATCATCTCTGTCTCTACAGGGCATGTTTAGTAAGCTAGACTAATGGTCACCACATGCTATTTGTAACTAGGTCCCATGTTATTCAGTGGAACCCAATTACAAGTAGCATGTGCGAACCGCTAGCCCAGCTTAGTAAACATACCCTGATCGGTCCTAGGCGTGCTTGAAGGCTGTCACTGTTATGGTTAGTACCAATTCTGCTGGTCATCAAGTTCAGGTGTCCAGCACCTTGCTTGTATTCTCATGCCATGGACTGTCCATTTCAAGGGTGGGAGACACATTGAGCCATTTAACTTGCTGACCTGTTGGATGATATCCGTATGAAAAGAGGCTGCCATTAGAGCAACCCGGGCGGAGCAAAGGCGCA
Organism: Ichthyophis bannanicus; assembly: GCA_033557465.1. Lineage (NCBI taxonomy): Eukaryota > Metazoa > Chordata > Amphibia > Gymnophiona > Ichthyophiidae > Ichthyophis > Ichthyophis bannanicus. The sequence goes on along the minus strand of CM066044.1, from coordinate 74,507,237 downwards.
GCGGAATGTCTGTGTTTAGAGCTGGGATGTTCTGCGGTCTGCATAGGTATCAGTCAGGATGAGCTGTGTGCTTAGCTGTTACTACATTCCCTGGTCAATCCCCTAATTGTGCTGCTCAGGTTTAATCATGCCCCCCAATGTGCCCCCTTGAAATTGCCATGGACATCCAGGTGCAAATTCAACCCTTTCTAAAATAGCTATGTACATGTGAATATACCTGTTTATATACATGTAAATTGCAAATAATGCTTCTAAAGTAACTCCCTAAGTCTTAACTACCGATCATTACACCATTTTTCTAGCTTTTGTTGATTATTTCTCATGTTGTCTCTTTCCCCTCGAATGTCTATTCTGTTGCAAATTTTTGTGTCATCCACAAAAAGGCAAATGTTTCCTTTTAACTCTTCAGTAATACCACTCACAGAGATATTGAACAGAATCGGCCCCAGGACCTGCTCACTTTCCTTTCCTTCCAAGTGAATTCCATTTACCACAACTCTCTGTATCATCTATTCAGTTTATTCGTGCTGAGGGGTGGTATCAAAGGCCTTGCTGAAATCCAAGTAGACCACATGCTGTCAGTCTAGTTCTCTGGTCACCCAGTCAAGTAAAGCAATCAGAGTTGTTTGGCTTGATCTGCCTTTGGTAAAATCCTGTTGCCTCAGGTCTTGCAACCTACTGGATGGCAGAAAGTTCACTATTCTTAACTTCGTAACATCTTCGTTACTTTCCCATCCACTGAGATAAGTCTTACCAGCCTGTAGTTCCCCACCTCTTCTCTGTTAGCACTTTTATGAAGAGGCACCACATCAGCCCTTCTCCGGTCTTGTAGAACCTTTCCCATCTCCAAGGATCTATTAAAGACATCTCTACCAGGATCTGCCAGAACCTCTACTACTACTGATCATAGCGCTACAAGGCATACGCAGTGCTGCACAGGCACATGTAAAAGATGGTCCCTCTCTGAGCTCCTTTAGTATGCTGGGATGCATCTCATCCAGCCCTATGGTCTTCTTAGCCCAGCCTTTTGTATGAGTAACTTTAGCTGGTTTACGTTAACTGACCAGCAGCTTAATATCGCTGCTGACTGGTTAACCTGTCCTCGGAATGCCCCCAGTGAAACGCAGTTAGCTTTGGGACATGCAACGGAAACGCAGCAGCAGAAAACAGTGGTCAGCGGGCATACTATTTTATTTATTTATTTATTTAACTGTATTTATATCCCACTTTTCACCGGGTCAAAGCGGTTTAACAGAAAAAGAGGGGGAGGGGGGGCAGTAATCAATACTTGGGTAGGGGGCTGTCACCGGGAGGCCAACATTAATGATCTAAACAGATATTAAGGACGTAAACAATGGACATTAGTCTCTTAGGGGGGGATCTGTGGGTATGTTAAAGGGTCAGGGAGGGAGTCAGTGGTGGATGTTTGTTTCTGGTCTGAGGTATTCTTGGAACAGGGTGGTTTTTAGTTGTTTTCTGAATGTTGAAGGATCTCCGTTGTTTCTGATTTGGCTTGGTAGGGAGTTCCAAAGGGATGGCGCGTATAGTTCAAAGGCTCTGTTGCAGGTCCGTCCATTAATCCTCTTGAATATGCCCCCCTGCTTTCTCGCCTCTGAGGAGAGGCGCTGCCACAAATTCCTCTTGCGTTTCTATCAGCGCACGCAGCAGACCTGCTAGATGGTTGTTTTATGGCTTCTTTAAACATCTTTTATTACACATGGAATAATTTAATAATGTGAGATGTATAAAGGCACATCTATTTCAGAAGAAAAAAGTTTCTATTCATTTTGAAGTAATTCACTGCAATGCAGTTCCACAAAACTATTTATAGATGTCAGATATGAGTCAAATCACCTAGCATGCAGAACTAGACAATCCAGGGGTTAAAATCCTGTTTCTCCTACTGACGTTCTTTGTAATGTTGGCAAAGCCACTTCATCTCCACTGCCTGAGATATAGTTTAGATTGCCAGTCTTCTCTGGCAGGGAAATAACATGTGTACACATTTGCAATTTGCCTTGAGCATAGATTTGGAAAAGGCAAGTAATTAAAGCTAAAATTCAAATCAGAGATTTCTTTTGAACCACAAACTGCATTGCGGGGGAGGTTCAAGGAAGAATCGCAGAGAGTCAAATTCTCACTAAGACTCCCCAAAATGATGAGACTCCTGATCTGCTTCCCGTTCATGAACTGTAAGGTGACCAGATGGCACCATACAGCCCTTTTGCGCTAGGGATTAGCAGCTGATTGTGTTTAGCGCTAAAAATAATACGCGGTAATTGCAACTCCTGTGTGCTAACCACCAGGGACAGGACCAACATGTTCCCAGGAGTTACAGCACAGAGCCGCTGTGTGAGCTTGCAGTATTATCGCCTGTGCCTACCTATTGTGATGGCATTAGCTGCACCCACGCTAATTGCATGAGGCACAGGTGGCATGCAGTCTTTCTGCTACCAGTGCAATGCACACCACACCCATTCTCTGTCCCTGCCCATTCCTGCTCCACCCCAATGTGTGAACACTGAAATTGGCACGGGTTCACTGTCCTGGCCCTGCATTGTGAGTCACTGTGGGCTTCAGTGGCACCAAATCCCATGTTGTTTGCACAGTGCATTTTAGTAACAAGGACAGACTGGTGCAATCCTGGTTTTACCTGGATATTCAGTAGCATCTCCTGTTTGGATACAGCCACTGAACATCCCGCGATATTTATGCATCACGGCTGACCATCATGGCACTCAAATATTAACAGTTCTGAAAAGTGGGCACTGCGTTTTTCATGCTCACTGGAACAACAAGACCGAAAACTACCAATCTAATATCCTTTCACAACGATCTTTACTAACCAGCGATATGTGTAAGGTGTGTGCAGACTGTATCACATTAATGCTCAGAGGGTCATGTTTACTAAACTGCACTAGCAGATAGTGCGGGCTTCAGTATGCACTAACTGCACCACATTGGCATTAGCTGCACTAGTGACCCCATGCAAACTGGTGGGCAGGATGGGGCATAACACGAGCATTGGCACATCACAGTTAACATGGGCCTTATGGGCATGCACTAATTGTGAGTGTTGCTGCTAGCATGGGTGCACATCATGCTACTCAGTGGGTGGTGTTAAGTGTGCCCACAGGTTGGTTAGCACAGTGCCACTCGAATGCAACATGGTATCAGCATGGGAAATGGAAGCACACTCCCACAAAGATTACCAAAGGCCTCCGCGCTAATGCCATGTTGTAGAAGCATGCTACCAGCACAGCCTTTAGTAAACATGCCCCGCAGTGTTACTGGCACAATAAGGGTAGATTAATGCAAACACTGCTTAGTCTACTAATATGCATTTGATAACTGAACGAATGCTGGGAAAAATCATATTGCTAAAACTGTTGCCCCCACTAAAGCTTTTGCCTCTGTCCAGACAGACAGTCCAATGACATTCGAGGGACTGAACCACTGTGCAAGATACCTGCAAGATGAAGCCATCATGAAACAAGTGAAGGAGCTCAGAGAAGACATGGCGAAGCTGAGAAGCATTCTAGACACTGACAACTAAATTGATGAGGTGCTTCTTGCAGCATCCAAGCTCTCCAACAGAAGCGAAGATGGGATGCTACAGAATGAAGAGATTTGGACGCATGTCATCAGAGCCTGCAGAACTGACAATCCATCTTCTCCATTCCTCAAACTGAAGAACCGGTATGCAGCCCTGGAAGTGGAGGAGGTGAAATCATCCCAGGAAAGGGAAGAATCAGAGTTCAAGCATCCCAAAATTGTGGAATTAGTGATCACAGAGAAGCAAAGGGTAGTTGTGCTTGGTAACTTTCTTCTGAGGGGTACTGAGGCATCCATCTGCTGACCAGACTTGATGTCCAGAAAGGTGTGCCGTCTGCCAGGTGCCAAAATCTGAGATGTTACGGAGAGTTTGCCGAGACTCGTCAAGTCTACTGACTATTATTCAATGTTGCTCATTCATGTCTGTATAAATGATACTACTAGGTATCCCTCTGAGTGTATCAAAAGTGACTTCATGGCTCTGGGACAGAGAGTGATGCAGATAGGTGCGCAGGTGATATTCTCTTCAATTATTCCTGTTGAGGGTAAAGGCCAAGGCAGAGAAGCTCGCATTCTGGAGAATACGTGGCTGCATGGATGGTGTCACTGAAAGTGTTTTGGTTTCCTAGACCATGGGATGATTTTCCAAGGACTGCAGTACAGAGATGGCATCCACCTATCCAAGAAGGATCAAAGTGTCTTCAACAGAAGATCTACTGAATAAGGCTTTAAACTAGATTTGTTCAGGATGGGTGAAGAAAGCCACCAGGTAAGCGAAAGCCCTCAAGTAACTAAAACTTTAAATGTCTCTGTAGAAATGGGTAAAAGGGGCAACATCTGGAAAGTGGTGTGCATAAATGCCTGTAGTGCGGAAAATAAGATCCCAGATGTTGAGGTTTCATGAAGAGGCTGACTTGGATTTAGTGGCAGTTACAGAGACATGGTTCACGGATAACCATGACTGGGATGTAATTATACCAGGCTATACTTTATTCAAGAAAGACAGGGTAGGGAGGAGGACTAGCATTATATAATATTAAAGCCATAGAATTACAGAGCTTAAAAGGGAGCGAGAAGGCACTGTGGCTTAAACGAGAAAGAGGGAATGGGAAATCCACTTGCTTTGATGTGATATACAGATCTCCTTCACAGGGAGAAGTGGACAGAGATTTAATAGAAGACATTCAGAGTATTGCCATGAAAGGAGATGTGCTACTGATAGGTGATTTCAATATGCCGGATGTTGATTGGTACATCCCTGCTGCGGCGTCATCTAGAAATAAGAAATCCTAGATTCTCTGCAGGGAGAACTATTACGGCAACTGTTAACAAAACCCACATGTGAAGGGGCCATACTGGACTTGATGCTTACCAATGGGGAAAGTGTTTCTGATGTCATAATGGAAGATCATCTCGCATCCAGAGATCACCAGTATTAGGACTAGGGCTGATAAAATCCATTCAAAAGTGAGGGTCTTAGACTTTAGGAAAACTAACTTTGTCATGATGGGATAATACCTCAAGGAGTCATTAGCCGGATGGGAACAGCTGGGGACAATGGGCAAAACTGAAAGGGTAAGAAATCTTTTTATTAGAAAGGTAAATCAATGTAAAAGGAAAAGGAGGTCACTATGGTTCTTGAAAAAAGTAGCTGAAAAGGTGAAGAAAAAAAGGGTGGACTTCATAAAATACAAGAGATCACAGAGAGAGGAAGACAAGCATCAATATTTGGAAGAACTTAGAGAAGCTAGGAAAGTAGTCAGAAAAACAAAGATACAAAAAGAAGAAGAAATAGCCAATGCAGTAAAATGGGGGGGGGGGGGGGGGGATGAGATATTTTTCAGATATGTTAGCGAGAGGAGGAAATGCAAAAGTGGTATTTTTAGACTCAAAGATGAAGGGGAGGAATATATAGAACACAGAATTGTTTAACAAATATTTTTGTTTTGTTTTGTTTTCACAGATGAAAGGCCAGGAGCAGAACCTCAGAAAACACCCACAAATACAAACAGAAGTGAAGGGGATCTTGAATGATTTTCAGAAGACTGTGTTCGTGAGGAACTACAGTAGCTAAACTAAAACTAGACAAAGCAATGGGACCAGATGGGATACATCCAAGAATATTGAAAGAACTTGGGGACATTCTAGTGGCTCCACTGACTCATCTTTTCAATACTTCTTTAGAGTCAGGAGTGGTCCCAGAGGACTGGAGAAAGGCACAGGTGGTCCCTTTACACAAAAGCGGACGTAAGGATGAGGTTGAGAACTATAGGCCAGTTAGTCTGACCTCTGTGGTGAGTAAATTAATGGAAACATTGCTAAAACAGAGGGTAGTGAGGTTTCTGAAATCAAGTGGATTGCAGGATCCAAGGCAGCATGGAGGCAGGTCTTGTCAGACAAATCTGATTGATTTCTTTAACTGAGTGACCAGAGAGTTGGACCCAGGGTGGTGTACTTAGATTTCTGTAAAGCCTTTGACATCGTTCGGCATAGGCAACTTATAAATAAATTGGACACCCTAGGGATGGACCCGAAATTGGTTGAGTGGGAGGCAACAAAGTGTATAAGTAAATCGTTATCTTTATTAACATTATTGATATACCGCCCTAGGCGTCGGGGCATTAGAGCAGTTTGCAATTACAAAAAGAGGCTGTATAGAAGAGAGAAAGGAATGCCATTTTTTGACAGGACAGTTAAGGCAGAAAGGAACAAATAAGGTAAAGAAAGGTTAACTAGGGAGTGGGGACTTCTGAGCATATGGTGGTAGGTAAGGAGTTTCATAAAGCAGGGGCCAGAAAAAGAAGGTGGAGTGTCATGTCTGTTCCAGGTGTGCTTGGGAGACTGGGGGAAGTGCCAAACAATGAGGGGGTCATTCCGAGCCATGAATAGCAGGGATGTCCATTCAAGCTATTCGGCCCTCTGCCAACCCTGACTATCTTACCCATATGTTGTATGAGGATGTTAGACGGGGTGGGAAAGGGGCATTGCGAGGGCAGAATTAGGGCTGGCAATGGGCGGTCCGTGGCTCCGGACGTACAGGGCTGATTCCAATGTTGGCCCTGTATGTCCAGGCCCAGGCAGTGGAGGAGGTAAGAGGGGGTAGAGGAGATTCCCTGCAGCCTGACCCTGGCCTTGGGAGGCCAGATTAAGGGTTGGGCTGCGGGAAATGCAAAATCTGTTCAGTGGCCGGGTATCGAGGCTCCTGAATGAAGCCATAGTGCCATGGCAACTGGATGCCATGGTGCTGTGGCTGCATTTAGGAGTCTTGACTGAGTTAGCTGGGCTAGGCCTGCACATGCAGGCCAACTGGGATCGGGGTCCCGACCTGCATGTATGGGCCTGGACACACTTCTGACCCCGCGGGGCTAGACATGCCCATGGGATTAGAATCCCATCTAACTATGTGCGTCCAGTTCCGAACAGACTGGGATGTCCAGGATAGAATCAGGCCCTGAGTGTGTAGAGACATAAGAAGATGGAGAGGAGAGTGGAACTGTAGGAGATCATTTAGGTATTGTGAGGTACCTGTATGGATTGCTTGATGAGCTGTAATGAGAATTTTACAATCAATGCAAAACTTTATGGGAAGTCAGTGAAGGTGGCAAGAATGAGTGTGACATGCTCGTGGCGAGAAGAATATGTAAGGATCCGTATTGCCATGTTTTGAAGGAGTTGGTAGTGAGGAAGACCAACACATGTACCATTACAGTAGTCAAGCCTAGAAATCACCAGTGACAGAAGAAGGGTTGTGAGGGAGTGAGTCAAGAGAGAAACAAAGGGCACAAATCCAGTGCAGAAAGAAAAAGGACCGCTGGACCAAGGAGGAAAAGGTGATCATGAAATGTTAGGGAGGAATAGAAAATGACACCAAGATAGCGAAGGGACTAAACTAAGGGGACTGGAGAGTGAGCCAGGAGAGGGGTTATGGAGGGACAAGAGGTGTTGAAAGTGAGCTAGATAGCGGAACATTTAGAGGAGTTAAGATGTAGATAGTTTGTGAAAAGCCAACCAGAAACAGCAGACAAACAGGAATTTAGAGGAGTCAGGTCAGGGGAGTGTGAGTTAGTGTGAAAGAGAAGATAAATGTCATCTGCATAGAGATAAGCAGAGATGCCAAACTGTTGTATTAGCAATGGAGTTCACTCTGAGGAGAAGGAAGTTAGCAGTGGTGTGCCGCAAGGATCTGTACTTGGTCTGATTGTTTTTAACATCTTTGTCAGTGATGTTGCAGAGGGCTGTCAGGTAAGGTTTGCCTCTTTGTGGGTGATACCAAAATGTGCAATAGAGACAGACACCCAGGAAGCTAAACTTGAAGAATGGTTGAGAATTTGGCAGCTGAAATTTAATGCTACAAAATGCAGGGTCATGCACTTGGGCTGCAAAAATCCAAGGGAGCGGTACAGTGTAGAGGCTGAAGTACTTCTGTCTACAAAAGAAGAGCGGGACCTGGGCTGATTGTTTCTGATGATCTTAGTGGCTAAAAGAGAAAAGGTGACGGCGAAAGCCAGAAGGATGCTTGGGTGCATAGGGAGAGAAAGCCAGCAGAAGAAAGGAGGGGATTGTGCCTCTGTATAAGTCTCTGATGCGACCTCATTTGGAGTATTGTGTACAATTCTGGGGATCACACCTTCAAAAGGATATAAACTGGAGGGAGTTGATGCAGAGGGTGGCTACTAAAATGGTTAGTAGACTTTTTTATAAAGCATATGGGGACAGACTTAAAGATCTTAATATGGATACTTAATAAGGAGATATGATAGAGACATTTAAATACCTGTGTGGCATAAATGCACAAAAGGAGAGCTTCTTTCAATTGAAAGAGGGGACATAGGATGAAGGTGACAAGTGATAGACTCAGGAGTAATGTGTGGAAATATTTATTTATGGAAAGGGTGGTAGATGAATGGAATAGTTTCCCAGTGGAGGTAGTGGAGACAAGGACAGTATATGAATTCAGAACCAACACAGAAGGTCTCTAAAGGAAATAAAGGGACTATAGAAGTTGATATGGAAGGGCAGACTAGATAGGCCATATGATTTTTTTCTGCCATCATGCTTCCATGTTTCTTTGTTAAATTAACATGGAATTGGGGGGGGGGGGGGGAGTATGATCACTGTCCCCTTGCTGAAACACACATGAATTCAGTTTGATCTTCCAGTCTTTGTTAATGCTAAGAGATGGGAGGTGAGTCCTAGACTTAGGTATGGCAGGAGAGGAGAGCATTGTAAGAGCTTTTTTGACTCCTGGTTGTGTTAGTTTGTGAACAGGGGCGGCCCAAGGGGGGTGCGGGGCCATGTGCGGAGACTCGGTGCGGGGCCTCATTTGCATAAGGGGCCTCATTTGCATAAATATTTGCATAATGTTACCATATACTAACTTTTAGTAAACATGCCTCTTAATGAGTGTATGGATAAAGAAAGACTAAAAGATTTCTACATTACTATAATCCAGTGCCAACCACCAGACACATTAGGAACTACTACAAACACTGCCCATTTTAGAACCCATAGCAAACCCGCCGTATCCTAACAGCACTACCAGGACTCACAAAGCACCATACCCTACCTATCAAAAGGAAACATGCAAATATTAAACCAATACATTTCAGAGAACAACAATACATGACCTACTGGGGAAAGAGAACAAGTGGCAATGTCAAATAGGAATTACATAAACAGAATACCTCAGCTCAGTTACACATGCAGAACATAGACCGTCACCAAACAAGAAATCACAATTTAGAAACAGGAAGACAATAATTAAACTGGGAATCCCAAAAGCCAAACTTGGAATGTACAACACTGTAGAAATAAAACTATACATTAATTTGCTCTTGTACTAAACAAAGCGCAGACGTTAATGATGCACATTTACCAGAGCTGACATATTCCAATTAATAAATTCAAAATAAAGAGATATTTTTTCTACCTTTTGTGCATTTTTTTCAGCTGCAATTGCTCCAGCCACTTTCTTCTTTCTTCTGGTTTCTTCGTGTCTTCTGCTAACTCTCCATCGTCTGCTGTCCATTTGTCCTTTCTTCTTCTCTCTTCTAGTTTTTTTCCATTCTCTCTCTACATCTGCTTTAACATACTAATCTTTCTCCTTTTGTTCTTTCCTCATTCCTATTTCATCCACTCACATTTTACCCCTCCATCCTCAATCCCCACTTACTCTCCCAATACCCGGCCAATTGTAGATTTTTTATCCCTCCCACACAAAATATTTTTCCCCTCTCCATTTTACTCTCCCAGCCCCATCCCATTCTAATCCTCCCCCAACATAAGCTCCCTTCTAGTTCCAGCCTCACCCAGCATCCATTCCCTTCTAGTCCCTGCATCAGCCCATTTCCAGTCCTAGCCCCCCATCAGCCCATTTCCAGTCCTAGCAACCCCCCAACCCAATACCAGTCCTAGCCCCCCATCAACCCACTTTCAGTCCTAACCCCCCATCACCCCATTTTCAGTTTAAGCCCCCCTATAACCCATTACCAGTCCTAACCCCCCCATCAGCCCACTTCCAGTCCTAACCCCCATCAACCCATTTCCAGTCAGCCCCCCATTGCCCATTACCAGTCCTAACCCCCCCATCAGCCCACAGTCCATTACCAGTCCCTAACCCCATCAGCCCACCTCAAGTCCTAACCCCTCCCCATCAGCCCATTTCCTGTCCTAGCCCCCCATAGCCCATTATCAGTCCTAACCCCCCCATAGCCTATTACCAGTCCTAACCCCATCAGCCCACCTCCAGTCTTAACCCCCCCATCAGCCCATTTCCAGTCCTAGCCCCCCATAGCCCATTGCCAGTCCTAACCCCACCCAACAGCCCCCCTCAAGTCCTAACCCCCTCCCCATCCGCCCATTTCCTGTCCTAGCCCCCCATAGCCCATTACCAGTACTAACCCCCCCAACAGACCACAGCCCATTACCAGTACTAACCCCATCAGCCCACCTCCAGTCTTAATCCCCCCAGCCCATTTCCAGTCCTAGCAACCCCCACAACCCATTACCAGTCCTAGCCCCCCATAGCCCACTCCCAGTCCTAATCCCACCAGCCCATTTCCAGTCCTAATCCCCCATCACCCAATTTTCAGTTTAAGCCGGCTGGGACTGAAAGCCGGTGCGTGTGACTGCAGCTGTAAAGAGAGAGGTGATACAGGGGAGGGCAGGCTTTGCTGGGCAGGGGGGGCCCCGTGGCACACTCGATTCTGCCGCGGCGGCCCCGGCAGCAGCAGCAGACAGCTTTTTTTTTTTTTTTTAAATTTTACTTTTAGATCAGAATGTTTTTTGCGCGGGGCCCCCTGAAACGCGGGGCCCTGTGCAAAAAACATTCTCGCTCAATGGACGGGCCGGCCCTGTTTGTGAATTGCTTCTTTTCTTTTCTGTTTCCCCCCTCCTCCCCCTTCTTATTATCTGCTGCTTATATTTCAAAGGAAAAACATGTATGGGAAGGATTGGTGGTTTGAGTGGAGGAATAGCCTAATGGTTAGAGCAGTGGGCTAAAACCATGGAAGCGGGGGTTCAACCCCACTGCTGCTTCTTGTGAGCAAGTCAGGTATAAACTCAGACTGTAAACCCTTTGGGGACAGGAAAATACTGTGTCTGAACGTAACTTGCCTTGAACCCTTGAGAAGAGGCCTGAGCTAAATCCAATCCAATTCTCTTGTTTTGTCAGTTCCGTATTGGTTTTGCTTAGAGAAAGAGAGAACAAAATGCTGGACATGTGAGGTGTAAGTATGGTGAGTAGCAGGGCAGTGAGTGATTGTGACTGAGGCAGGGAGGGAGGACAAATAAGGAGGGGAGGGAAGGCTGGAGCACTATGGGGGTGGCAATAACTGCAGGTGAGGAGCAGGGCGTGCTACTGGGAAGATGAAGGTGGGAAGTAGGCAGGCTATGGATAGGGGTGAGGGATCAGGCAGAAAAGACAGCAAGAGAGGGGTGGCTGCTGGCCAGAAAAGGAGGGGGAAGAGTAGAGAAGGGAACAGGAGACAGTGTCAGTCTCTGTTTTTTGCAGCAGTCTCTGGCTCTCTTCAAACACTATAAACAAAAGCCATAATAACTAACATAGGCCATATTTCAATCTTCAGTCTTCATCGTTAATATTCATCAAAAGGTTAAGGAGCCGATATTCAAAACCCTTATCTGGACAGCCAATGGAAAGGTATCCAAATAAGGGTGCTGAGCAAGACAGCACTTAACAACGCTAGGTTCCACATTAGGAGTCTCTTCTCAGGAAAAGGATCTTAGCGTCCTCGTGAAAAATACATTGAAATCTTCTCTTCAGTGTGTGGCTGCTGTCAGAAAAGCATTCAGAATTTTAGGAATGAATAGGAAAGGAATCGAGAATAAAACAAACACTATCGCAATTCCTCTTTATCAATCCATGAGACGATTTAGGGGTTCAGTGGGATATGTTAATAGGTGCAGGAGGTTGATGGGATGCCTGTGCCCTGCCCCCCCCCCCAGTACTTATATCAAGAACCATCCTTTTCCAAATTTAAGTAGGGTCTTAAAACCAGTTTTTTAAAGCAGGCTTTGTCATAGGTGACTCTAATACGGGATGTGCTGGGATTGTACAGATAGAACTTCAGAGATGTGTCATATCTGGTTTTATTCTGTTTTCTGTTTTAATTCTGTTGTAAATCACTTTGGTGAGCCACTGCCTGAAGTACTGTTAAGCAAATTTTATAAATAAATTAATAAATTAGTGGGTTGTGATTGTGAAGTTCAGTGAATGGGTGTGCTGAATGGGGGTATGTTAGGTTTGGGTTAAATAGCTGACTGGAATAAATGGGATGCATTGAGGGGGGTGTTTGGTTCAGAGCAGATTACCTTTGATTTGGGAGTCCCAGGCTAGAGGGTCTCTGGCTTGGGGGTCCTAGGCTGGATCAGAGATCCTCAGAACACAAAAGAGCGAGAAAGTAAAAACAGTCCTTTATTAACTCAAACCCCTACACGACCGTGTTTCGGCAAACCTTCTTCAGGGGGCACCTCAAAGAAAACAAAATAATACATAATTTAATGAACCAAAAATACTAATATTATACAAAAATATTTTAAAGATAAAACCTCACCATGTATATTGTTTGAGGACTGGGTCAGAGATCCTCCAGTTTTTAAATTTCAATACAGAAGTAAAGTTTGTGCAACGTTAACTTTGCTACCATTTTTAATGCACTGGACAATGTAAAAATGTGCTGTGCTTAGTGCATATTTGCACCCCAGGTTTAGTGCACATTTTTTTCACAAGCTTTTTTAACATGATGCATTAACATCACTAGCTTACCACACTGAACACATGAATTAAGTGAACTGAACCCGCATTTTTATTCATATGTGAATACATTGGCCCTTGTTTCTGTGCAGAACTGATCATCTGTTCTATGTAGGTTGGCAGCTGTTATATGACATTACAGAGACAGATTCTGTAATTGCATAAAGGGAATCCCTCACATAACCAATTCTGAGCATTTAAAGAGGTTAGCCAGGAGCTTGAATGATTTGCATTTTGCATGCAAGCACATTATTTAATTAAATCTTTTGGCCTTTAGGAAAAATCTTAAGACATATTTTTTTCCATTCTGAAGGCTTACAGATGTGTTTAAAGCAAACTTCTTTATGACAATGTGTGCTGTACAAGTTTACAGTTGTAGTGTTATCCATACTGTTATGTAATTTGTTTTTGTAAATTTGTGTAAAGACACATTTTAAAAATAACATCCAGGTCTAAACATCGCTAAAACGTCCGTTCACATCAAAGTTTCATCCCAGTTTTAGAAATTTGTACATACCCAAAATGGATAGTGTTGGGCCTAGCCACTTATACATCCCTGTGACCAAATGTTAGGATGGGGATGTCTAACCCATGTTAAATTCACGTCCATACCAACTATTTTGAATGTGGTATCAACCTAAAAACAAGTCACCTTATTTCCGCTCAATTTTCATTATGAGCACAGAAAGTAATAGAGATATTAGGGTACCTTTTTCTCCACTCCCTGCAGGTCAGAGATGCGAGAACGAGAACCTTTCAGATACCTATTCATGCCCTGGAGCAGGAATAAGCATGGTTGTTAACTGTGGGTGGGTGGAGACATGCTCACCATTTCTGAAATTGAGCATGCATGTCTATCTCATCTGGAATGCTCTGGACACGCCCTCACCACATCCCCATCCAAGATAGACGTCTCTATGCCTGGGACATCCGTGAAGCAATTTTGTGAAATGGCTCCATGGACATCTTCGTGATTTGGAAATCTGTATACCCATTTGCAGAAATCCAAGGCATGAATATGGCTTCTAAAATGACTAAAATGTATTTTATTATTTATAAATCACATTGAATATATGTAAAGGAGTGTGGTATAAATCTTTTTAAATACATAAAGGGTCTAAAAAAACTAAGAACTCTGTTTGCAGATCCTACTATAGGTTTTGCACTTCCCAGCAGCCATATGGTATCAGTGATATTGTTAATGATATTGCGCCGTTGTCTGGTTAGCCCCATGGGTAAAGATAGGCCAGTTTTTGCTGTGCCTATCTTTACCCACGGGTTGCCAACTCTGAACTCTGAAAGTGTGCTGTGTGAGTTGAAATGAAGCTAGTAAAGGGGGACTATTTTCAAATGGAGCTAGGAAGAAGAACACTTTTACAGTGAAGATATAATACTGGTGCAGGAAATTCAGTTAAGGGTGGGGGAGGGGAGAATCTGATGGGGTAAGATGTACAAGAGTGAATGTCTGTGTGTAAGAACTATGAAAGGATTTTTTTGTTGTCATCATTTTGAGTAATTGAAAATTTATTAGAGATGAAGTGTGTAAGCATTTGGAATGAAAGCTGAAAGGAAAACTTAAATGTAAATGAGAGAGCTTTTTCTTGGCAGCAGGAATAAGGCAGAGGAAGTTCTGAAACTCATTTAAGGTGTTTTAAAACCAAGCTGAATGAGAATTTGAATTGATTTATTTGAGAGTGAGTTTAATTTGAGCTCTGTTTTGATAAAAAGTCCAACAGTGTGTGAGACTTGCTTTTAAAAGCACTGGAGTCCTTCAAACACTGAAGGCATAGTAAGGCTGAAGGCATAAACCTTCCAGTGAAGTGAGGGGAAACCTTGAAAGTGATCCCGAAACAGCCTAAACTGTTTCAGTGAGGTAGAAAGTGCATGTGTGAGAGAGAAGGATTGAATGTGTACCTAAAGAAAAGGACAAAAAAACATTGCCATATTTACAGTAAAAGAACTAAATTTGGTTGATAATTGGTATAGTTCTCCAGAACAGATTGGCAGTTTTAAAAGATTGGCTCTGACACACAAAGAAAAAACTGGTCTAGCACAGAGAGTTCTCTGTGAGGGAAAGATAGGAAACTTGCTTATCTTTTATTTTTTGGGGAAATATCAAGCCTTATAAGTAATAAAAATAACTAGAAAAGTGTTCCTGTTCTTTTCTCTGTTTGTTATTGCACACATAAATAGGGAGGCAGTTTATTTTATTTTTTTAAAGATAGGTAGTAGATATCCTTAGGTATACTGATTGCAGCTGAATATTGCTGGAGAGGAGAGGATGCTAAAGTGTCCAACATTCAAGAAAGCATCAAGACCTGGAAAAGAAGATTGAGATAAGTGACAGACACACAAAAGTGACTGATTCTCTTTTTGAAACACACTAGTGCACTAGTTATATTTTTTTAGAAAACAAAAGGGTTTGCATACCTGAATGGTAACACCCATTTACCTGCAAGGGTACATATAAAACAAAGTGGGTAACACCCATTTACCTGCAAGGGTACATATAAAACAAAGAGCTATAACTTTTCTTCTAAATAGGAAAGAAACTTACAGTCTTTAAAAGCTTAAACAGTACACTTCTGTCGTTTACAAGGGCCAATATTATACAACTGTTGAAGCATAGAAACATTTAAAGAATTATTTACAAAAGAAACAAATGAAGGTACTTTTTGCTATTTGAATGCAAGAATTGTATTTAGTACACATAGAGGCACATTTCACGATGAGGTATCCAAGTGCAATCTTGGACGTCAAAGCCAGAATGTCTGGAAAAAAAAATCAGACACCTGCAATTCAGCACAATTTTGGAAAAGTGGATATGCCTGATATGCACGTGTATCAAATGTCTATATAGACATCCCCAGGATAGCATTTTAGAGTCAAGATGTCTAATGCCATAATGGTGAGAGGTGTGGCTTAAGAGCAGAGTGGTCAGAGTTCAAATCCCAGTGTGGATCTTTGTGATCTAAGGCTAGTTGCTTAATTCTTCAGCTTCTCTACACTCTGAATGTTTTAAGGTGAAAACAAGCACTTTCTTGATGCCTATCCATGCCTGGAGCAGGTATAAACATTGATGTACCTGCAGAATATGTCTCTGATGTTTCTGAGATTGAACGGGGATGTGCAAATACATTACCACTCCCTGAACACACCTCTGCCAAACCTCTGTGCCTACTTGGACGTCCCTGCACCAGAGACATCTGCAAACATCATTTGTTGAATGGCTTCATGTGCACATCTTCAGACATCCAAATCACAACTAAACCTTTTAAAATGACCCTCATACTTTGCAATTACAGTTGACTAAATTGCTGCGAAAGTTGCAGATGTATTTGTGAAGACAGTTATTCTAGAAAATGGAATTTACTTGAAAGCATTGTTAAGGATAAATATTTTAAAGGGAAAAGCTTTATAAAGACTGTTACTGTTAGTTTATT
This sequence comes from Ichthyophis bannanicus, assembly GCA_033557465.1. Lineage (NCBI taxonomy): Eukaryota > Metazoa > Chordata > Amphibia > Gymnophiona > Ichthyophiidae > Ichthyophis > Ichthyophis bannanicus. Next base: position 74,490,968 of record CM066044.1, on the reverse strand, counting down.
AAAATCAAATTCAAATTACTTTTCAAATAAAAAGTGGAAAAACGTTGCACGTGATTCATGGTGAGAGAGTGTGGTAGGCTATGGCCTATATAATAGCCGGTACATGTATGAGAGGCCTGCAAGCTAGGTCTGAGTCCCCACCCCCACTTAGAAATAGTAGTGCTGAGAAAGATCAGAGTCAGTGAAGGTCTGAGGTCTGGAAAAGAGACAGCTGAGGGGAGATATGATAGAAATCTATAAATTAATGAACGGAGTGGAACGGGTAAACGTAGATCGATTGTTTACCTTATCAGAATATAGAAAGACTAGGGGACATGCAATGAAGCTACAGGGTAAACTATTTAAGACTAATAAAAGAAAATATTTTTTCACTCAACGTGTAATCAAACTCTGGAATTTGTTACCGGAGAATGTAATAAGGGCTGTTGGTGTAGCTGGGTTTAAAGGAGGTTTGGACAAGTTCCTGGAGGAAAGGTTCATAAACCATTATTAAGAAGGGACCCAGGATATCAATGCTTGACCCAGTACAAGCATTGTGGAACCTGTGTCCCTTGGGGAAACTGCTAGGTGCATGTGACCTGGATTGGCCACTGTTGGAGACAGAATACTGGGCTTGATGGACCTTGGTCTGACCCAGTATGGCATATCTTATGTTCTTATGAGGATCTGCCTTAAACCGCTCCAAACTGCTTTTGATAAGTTTGTGTTAATCCTTATTCAATTCTTTTATGCTGATGATAGATATGTTCCAGTGTTTTGCATTCTCACAATCTCTGAGCCTAGAGATGACCTTGTAGTAGGGATGTGTTTATGTCTAGAAACTGAGCCTTTGTTAGAATAGCCTGAGAAGGGGGGAACAGGGTGACCCAGAGAGGGTCACCGATTGGGGAGATGCAGGGGGCGTTGGGACCAATAGAAAGTTTGCCTGTATCAAACTGTGAATCTTGTATATAAGGAAGTTGTTCCTGTTCTCCATTGCTCAGTCTTTTATTTATTTATTTATTTAACTGCATTTATATACCGCTTTTCACCGGGTCAAAGCGGTGTAACATATAACAGGGGGGGGGAGTGTCAATATTTTATAGGGTGGGGCCATCACCAGGGGGGCAACATTAATGATTTGGGGTGGACATAGACATGTACAATTCTGCAGTATCTAAGCATGAGTTCTTGAGGATGGGGTGGATTTTCTGATCAGAGATGTTCACGGAATAGGATTGTTTTCAGCTGTTTTTTGAATGATGTGATGTCAGCGTTGTTCCTGATGTGGTTTGGCAGAGAGTTCCAGAGGGATGGAGCATAAAGTTCGAAGGCTCTGTTGCAGGTCCGTTGTGTGGACTTGGTTCTTTTGTGGGGGACGATGATGGAGTTATTGGAGGATTGTCTGGTTGGTCTGCTGTGGGTCGGGCGAGGCAGTAGGGTGTGGAGTGAGGTGTTCCGTGTTTGGTGGATAGTCTTGTGAGTGAGTAGGATAGCTTTATATTTGATTCTTGCTTCGATGGGCAGGATGTGGAGGTCTCTTAGGATAGGGGTGATGTGATCCCGCTTTTTTGCATTCTGAATAATCCTTGCCGTAGTATTTAAGGCAGTTCGGAGGGGGTTGGTTTGTGTGGCGGGTAGTCCATGGTAGATTCAGGGCCGGCCCGTCCATTGAGCAAGAATGTTTTTTGCACAGGGCCCCGCGTTTCAGGGGGCCCCGCGCAAAAAACATCTTGCATCCCAGCAAAGTTTTAAAAAATCATAAACCGGCTGCCGCTGCCGCCGTGGCAGCGGCAGAATCGAGAATCAGCCCATTTACAGTCCTTACCACCCCCCCCCCCATCAGCCCAGCTAAGTTTAAAAAAAAACAAAAACCCAGAAACCGGCTGCTGCTGCCGCCGCCGTGGCAGCGGCAGAATGGAGAATCCCGCGGGGCTCCCCTGTCCTGCCGTCTTCGATGCGGCCGCCGGCGGCGGTCAGAGCTGCGCGAAGAGAGAGAGCATCTCCGCGCGCAGCGCTGGTAATCACGCCGCGGGCTGATGGGAAATCCCATCAGCCCCGCGGCGGGATTAACAGAGCCGCGAGAAAGGGTACCTCTCCCTACGCTCGGCGCTGAAAAGCCCGCGCTGAGGACGCATAGAAGACTGCAGGACAGGGGGGCCCCGCGGGCTACTCCATTCGGCCGCTGCCACGGCGGCGGCGGCGGCGGCAGCAGCAGCCGGTTTCTGGTTTTTTTTTTTTAAAAACAGCTGGGCTGATGGGGGGGGGGGTGGTAAGGACTGTAAATGGGCTGATAGGGAGGGGGGGGTAAGGACTGTAAATGGGCTGATGGGGGAGGGGGGTAAGGACTGTAAATGGGCTGATGGGGGGGTTAGGACTGGTAATGGGCGATAGGGGGTTCGGACTGGAAGTGGGCTGATGGGGGGGGTTAAGACTGGGAATGGGCTATGGGGGGTTAGGACAGGTAATAGACTATGGAGGGGCTAAGACTGGAAATGGGCTGATGGGGGAAGTTATGACAGGTAATGGGCTATGGGGGGCTACGACTACAAGTGGGCTGATGGGGGGATTAGGACTGGAAACGGGCTATGGGGCGGTGGGCTAAGACTGGAAATGGGCTGATGGGGGGTGTTAGGACTGGTAATTGGCTGTGGGGGGGTTGCAACAGGTAATGGGCTATGGGGAGGTACGACTACAAGTGGGCTGATGGGGGATTAGGACTGGAAATGGGCTATGGGGGGTTAGGACAGGTAATGGGCTGATGGGGGGTTACAACAGGTAATGGGCTATGGGGGGGCTAAGAATACAAGTAGGCTGATAGGGGTGTAGGACTGGTAATGGGCTGTGGGGGCGTTAGGACTGGTAATGGGCTGGGGGGGGTTAGGACTGGTACTGGGCTATGGGGGGGTTACAACAGGTAATGGGCTATGGGGAGCTACGACTACAAATGTACTGATGGGGGGATTAGGACTGGAAATGGGCTATGGGGGGTGTTAGGACAGGTAATGGGCTGATGGGGGGTTACAACAGGTAATGGGCTATGGGGGGGCTAAGACTACAAGTGGGCTGATGGGGGGTTAGGACTGGTAATGGGGTGATGGGGGGGTAAGACTGAAAATGGGCTGATGGGAGGGTAAGGACTGGAAGTGGGCTGATGGGGGGGTTAGGACTGGTAATGGGCTATAGGGGGTTCGGACTGGAAGTGAGCTGATGGGGGGGTTAGGACTGGTAATGGGCTATAGGGGGTTCGGACTGGAAGTGGGCTGATGGGGGAGCTATGACTGGTAATGGGAAGGGGGGTTGCTAGGACTGGAAATGGTCTGAGTGGAAGGGGGGCTTGAACGGCAAATAGCTGATGGGGACAGGGCTTGGAATAGAACTGGGCTGAGTGGAAAGGGGGCTTGAACTGCAAATAGCTGATGGGGAGGGGGGCTTGGAATGGAAATGGGCTGTGAGGAGAGGGAGCTAGGACTGGAAATGGGCTGAGTTGGGGGGGGGGCTAGGACAGGAAATGGGCTGATGGAGGGGCCAGGATAGGACTGGAAATGGGCTGTTGGGGTGCTAAGGTTGGAAATGGGCTGTGGTGGGGGCTTGAATTGAAATGGACTCATGGAGGGGCTAGAACTGGAAGTAGGCTCATGGGGGGCTTGGATTGGAAATGGGCTGAGTGGAGGGGAGCTAGGATTTGACATGGGCTGATGGTGGGGCTAGGAAAGGAATAGAAATGAGCTGATGGGGGGCTGGGATTGGAAATGAGCTGATGGAGGAACTGATAGGACTGGAAATGGATGGGGGAGCTAGGACTGGAAATGGGCTGATGGTGGGGCTAGGATAGGATTGGAAATGGGCTGATGGGGGACTAGGACTGGAAATGGGCTGATGCAGGGACAAGAAGGGAGCAGATGCTGGGTGGGGCTGGAACTAGAAAGGAGCTGATGTTGGGGAGGATTAGAATGGGATGGAGCTGGGAGAGTGAAATGGAGAGGGAAAAATATTTTGCATGGGAGGGAAGACAAATCTACAATTGGCCGGATATTGGGAGAGTAAGTGGGGATTGAGGATGGAGGGATAAAATTTGAGTGGATGAAATAGGAATGAGGAAAGAGAAAAGGAGAAAGATTAGTATGTTAAAGCAGATGTAGAGAGAGAATGGAAAAAAAACCCCAAGAAGACAGAAGAAAGGACAAATGGACAGCAGATGGAGAGTTAGCAGAAGACACGAAGAAACCAGAAGAAAGTGGCTGGAACAATTGCAACTGAAAAAAAATGCACAAAAGGTAGAAAAATATCTCTTTATTTTGAATTTATTAACTGGAATATGTCAGCTCTGGGAAATGTGCATCATTAATTTTTGCGCTTTGTTTAGTACAAGAGAAAATTAATTTATAGTTTTATTTCTACAGTGTTGTTGTATATTCCAAGTTTGGCTTTTGGGGTTCCCAGTTTAATTATTGTCTTCCTGTTTCTAAATTGTGATTCCTTGTTTGGTGATGGTCTATGTTCTGCATGTGTAACTGAGCTGAGGTATTCTGTTTATGTAATTCCTATTTGACATTGCCACTTGTTCTTTCCCCATTAGGTCATGTATTATTGTTCTCTGAAATGTATTGGTTTAATATTTGCAGTGTTGCCTTTTGATAGTTAGGGTATGGTGCTTTGTGAGTCCTGGTAGTGCTGTTAGGATACGGCGGGTTTGCTATGGGTTCTAAATGGGCAGTGTTTGTAGTAGTTCCTAATGTGCCTGGCGGTTGGTACTGGATTATAGTAATGTAGAAACCTTTTAGTCTTTCTTTATCCATATACTCATTAAGAGGCATGTTTACTAAAAGTTAGTGTATGGTAACATTATGCAAATATTTATGCAAATGAGGCACCTTATGCAAATGAGGCCCCGCACCGAGTCTCCGCACATGGCCCCGCACCCCCCTTGGGCCGCCCCTGGGTAGATTATGTTGCAAAAGTCCAGATGAGGGAGTGTCATAGCTTGCATTACTGTCCTGAAGTCTTGAGGTTCGAGGAGGGGTCAGAGGCGTTGCACAGTTTTAGCTTTGTGGAATATTGTCCCGGTGGTCTTGTTGATTTGATGTTTAAAGGTGAGAGCTTGGTCAATGATAATGCCTAGATACCTTATTTGAGGTTGTATTTGAATTTGCGTGGTTCCCATGTTGAGGTGGGTAGGTGGTTTGAAGTCTGGGTCTTTTGTTACTATAAGGGCTTCAGTTTTCTTTATGTTGATGGATAGGTTGTTCTCCTGTAGCCAGTTGGACACGTCAGTGAAGCGGGCTGATAGCTGGTCATTTGTTGGGTTGGTGGTTGTGATCGGTGCGTAGAGCATTATGTCGTCAGCATATATTTATTTTATTTATTTATTTATTTAAAGTCTCTTTTATACCGCGCTATTCAGCATCAGCGCGGTTTACAATAAACAGTGAACATACACATTTCCAATAGTACTTTGTGTTTACATATGAACAGGATAATCAACTTGGCTAACAGGGTAACTATGTACAACCACAAAATATAGAATATATACAATTTGTAGGCTGATCATGTGTTTGTATGGTTTTAGACAGTGGTGATTTGGGTGGTTTCGGCAAATGGTGCTGAGTTTCTATTAGGTTCAGGGTAATGTATGAGGAAGAGGTAGTGTTTCACGGCCTTCCTGAATTGGAATATGTCTGGGATTGATCTAATGTTGTGAGGGAGGTTATTCCAGATCACTGGTGCATAAAGATTGAAAGTCCTGCTGGATGTTGACTTGGAGCATTGAGTTATAGATCTTGGGACTATCAAGGTGTTTTGAGCTACTGACCTTCTGTCTCTGTTGTGGGGTGTCATCTGGATTAGCTCAGTTAGTGAAGTTGACGAGAGACCTTTGGTGGCTTTGAAGGTGAGCAGCAAGGTCTTGAATGTAATTCTACCTTGAATCGGGAGCCAGTGGAGTTGTTTCATTATAGGTGTGACATGGTCTTTCCTGGATGCTCCGTGCAGTACTCTTGCTGCGGTGTTCATTGCCATTTGCAGTGGGTTTAGGGGAGACCTTGAAGTATTGCATTTGCATAATCGAAATGCGGGATAATTAGTGCCTGATAGATAGTCCTGAAATCATCTGGCTCCAGCAGAGATCTCAGGTATCTAAGGGATCTAATTTTATGATATACTGCCCTTACAGTGTTACTTATATGAGCTTGCATATTTAGGTTCTGGTCTAGTGTGATGCCGAGGTATCTGATCGCGGATTTGCCCTTGTAATAATAATATGTGGAAGTTGATGTTGTTGAAGCTTGTCTCTCTGAGCCTGTGCACAATAAATTGGCTTGGATCTTTGAACTGACTCCTAGTATTATTTATTGCATGCTTATCAGCTGCTACAAGAGTTCTCACTCCTTGTAAAGTCCTTATTTAAAATTTGAAGTTCATGAAGCTGTAGCTGTATTGTAGCAAAAATAAAAAATATATATATTTTCTCTGTAAGCTGTGACATTCTTATACAGTAACATCAAAGTAAAGTAAGGTAACACCCAAGCGGAGGCCGGGCCCGGTTTAACTATCACTGTCTGCATTTCAATCCTAGAGGGAAAACAGAATGTTATACAATTAAAACGGTACTGTAATTGCATATTTTCACCTGTAAGTGACACTAATTGATGATGGGGTCCTGGCTCTGAAAAACTCATCACAAATGGATGAACTCTGTTCCATGCAAGGATCTCACCTACAGTTTATTTGTTGATCTATATTACTACACTCAGAATGAAAGACATTTAAGAAATGTGAGATACCTTTTAATGAGAAGCACTATGACATACTTTAGATGTGTCTTTTCCCACGAGTTTGCATCTAGAACAAAAAGAATTTCAGAACCCACCCCTCATCTATTGGAAAGAGCTAAGAAAAGTCCATTCCAATCCTGCAAAACTCATTTTATTTTTTAATTGGACAGAGACTGCGAGCTGCTGCTTTTATGTGCTCTAACTCAACGGGAACGAGATAGCAAGAGTCCATGGGGGATGCCTTATCATTAAGGGAAAATAATACTGCTTATGAACTTGGAAAATCTAGAAGCCTTGGGAAGGTAATGGAAGATTAATAAAGGAAATGAAGATTTTATATCAAATCTTTTCTATATTAATTAGAGCCTAATTTTCCATTGTTCAGTAGTGTATAGTATAGTAACTCAAATGAAAGAAATGTTTGCTTAGCACCATGATACAGGCCCACAGACTTTTTAAAAACTGTATGAGAGTTCCTATGTAGACCATATGATTTTCTTATTATTTAGTCCTATGGCCCCCCTATCCCCATCCCCATACTGCTCTCTGTCTCTTCTGAGACTTCATGTCACTTCCACTGCTCCTCCCAGTCATCCCGCAAGTGATGCAAGTAGAGCAGAGGCCTCTTGAGGGGTGGAAGTCCATAGCTACAGTACAGAGGAAGGGCAGAGGTTAACGCTTCTGGCTGAGGCAATGTGAGCTGAGTAGATTCAGCCCAATGCTATGGGGGTGGGGAAGAATTAGTGAGTCTGTTTAGGAATGTGTTGGGGACAGGAGACGTGAAATGCAAGCTGTTATCACAGGTAGGAAAGGGGCAACTTCCTCTGCAGTCCTAGTGAGTCGTGTGGGCTCATTGGGCTGAGTTCTGAGAGGGGCAATGGGCCGACTGTAGACAAGATGAGTGTAGCCACTGAGTGTGCTGGAGGCGGAAGGGCTGTTTAGCATGTGCAAGTACATTACATGACGGCTCTGATCTCAGCAAGAAGCTCCTGCATACTTTCAGCAGAATCCCGATTCGCTGCCCTTTTCTGTAGAGATGCTGGCTCTGTTTTTGATCTTTTGATACCCTGAGCCGCGAGGAAATCTAAACGAACTGGTTTTGTGCCTGCCATGATGTTAGGTGCATGGACAAGATTGCGAACATCGAAGAATCGTACACTTTAAGGATAGGTATAGATTCAGATTAGGATCCTTGGAAGCTAAGTCCCTAAGCAGCCATCTTGCAGCATGTCCTGCTCTTTCCCTCCCCCCCCCCCCCAATGCAATGCAGCAGTGCTAATCATTAGCCAGTGGGATGGGGGGGGGGAGAGACAAAAGGGATACATATATCACTCACACTACACTTCTGCTGCTACTTGAGAGGAATCCCCCATCATAGGCCACAACATCTAATGAGGAACCCCCAGTCAGCCCTCTTCAAGTAAATATTTTTTACCAATCTGACCTGAAATCACAATGTTGGATACCCCTGATTCACCTTATTTACAGTTTATTTCCTGTGATCACCCCTCTCGAATCACTACTATGATGGTGCAAAACCTTCTGAGAATGCATCAAACTAGATCTTGAGCAACAAATTTTAAACAGAAGACTTTCCAATGGATGACTTTAATCTGTCACTTGAGGTTGTGCAACGGTGTACAAAGTAGATCTGTTATAATGGGTGATTCTTGCTATTTTGGTTACCTGTCACTTTTTGTACCCAATATAAACTCTTAATTCTTGCACATACTCCACACAGGTACACTTGTTATTTGTCCTCTTATCTGACCTGTCACATGCTCTCCCCCCCCCCCCCTCGAACTCGCTTCACAGCAATAGACTCCATATTCCATCTCCTTTCAGAGCAAGGCTTGAGTGTATCAGACATTCAGCTTTCTTCTTCTGTGTCCCCATCCTCTGATACTCTCTGCCCCCATCACATCTGTTTGGAATCTTCTTATTGTTGTTTTAAATTTCAACTTAAAATTCACTTATTTCAGCAAGCCTTGGCCCTTAGGTTCTGCAGCGCTATGGGCAGTTTTTCTCTCCTCTCTTCTAAGTCTCTGTTTTTCTGTAATCCGGTTATTGTTCTTATTCTTCTTGACCTATTTGCTGAATTTTTGGCTTTTCTTTCATGGATTTTAACTAGAATTTTTAATTTTTGTTGTAAGCCGCTTTATCTTTATAAAGAGAGGCGATATATGAAATCTTAATAAACATAAACATAAACCATTTGTTCAGTCATGTAGTTGTACGCTCTTTGCTGATTAAATAATGCAAAAGCAGCTGTAAGTATCTGGTATAATTAGGAATGGTAATTGTTATGGAATCCTCTTCGGAAGTACGAGCAGATCAAGTGGCAAATAAGCACATAGCAAATGAAAGAGATTTTATTGACTTTCATTAGAGCGAGTCAATTGAAATAAAGCCATTTGCAAATCTGGTGTTTACCTTCCCCCCTTTCTTTGTTATAGCTTTCGTTACACAGGATGACTTTTATTTAATGAAGGTATAGGAAACATTATACTCTGTCTCATTTTGTTGCATTCATCAAAGAGGTTTATGGCTACCCATAGATCTGCACAATCTTTTATGAAAAAGAAGCAACTAGGGGGTCTCCCCACAGTTATTCTCATAGGGGGTCATTTTAGAAGCTCTATTTGTGTCTTGGATATCCAAAAATGGGTATAGAGACATCCAAAGCACAGGGATGTCTCCAGAGCCATTTTAGAAACTAGGTCTGTGGACGTCCAAGTCTGAAAAAGGGCGTGGTGGAGCATTCCCAGGAACCTGGATATCAAAAGCACCCCGAACATCTAAGTTTAGATCTGCTCCAGGCATGGACGGGCATCTGAAAAGTACTTGTTTGGGCTAAAAAACATCCAGAGGAGAAAGCTCTCCCTCATCTCCAGTACTCAACGCAATTTCAAAAGCAACAACAGTGGCTTCCATGTTCCTAGCCCACTACTCTAACCATTAGGCTATTCCAAGACCCCATATCTGTGTAGACGCTTCTTGCAGACATGTCCATGTTTGTGAAATCATGTTTGCACCTGGACGGGCCTGCTGTCTTTTCAGATGTTCTGGCTTAAATGTCCCAGTTTGCACTTGGATGTCCCTTCTAAAATTCTCCTCATAGTGTTCACTGGATGACCAGTAGATGTCACCATGACAATACTTGCCTCAGCTGTCACCCATTTCATACCCAACAGCAGGAACAGTGAAGTCAACGCTTTCCTCAGCTCGGTGGGGGGTATGCCAAAGTGATTGACTGCTCATACTAATGTGTATGACTTGGATGTGCCCAACAACTCTTGTGTTCCACTTCTAAATGTTCAATTGGCAAAATAGTCTTTTGTAAACTTTAAATAAAAATAGAGATAGAGCTGGACCCAATTATGTGATGAAGAGAGTGTCGATTAGCACAGAATAAAAATAATTGTATCTTATATTCAAAATTATCTCTAAGGACAGCTAGCATTTTTCAGAGGAGTATAGTTTAGAAAATGAGATATGAGGAAAAGAGTTTGCATGAATGTAGAAAATGTGTGGAATGCAAGTGAGTCTGTGAGGTACGACTGAATGAGTGTGCAAAAGAGAGACAAGGACTGCGGAATCTGAGGCAGCATTTATAGGCAAATCTGATAAATTTCTTTGACTTGGATGACCAGACAATTGGATAGGGGGAGAGTGCTAGATATAGAGCCCGATTCTGGGATCGGGACATACGGGCCGTCTGGACAACCCCGCTGAAGACAGGGCCATTAGGACCTGATTCTGGTCTGTGGGAACAAAACATTCCCATGGGAGCCAGGGTCGGGCCTGAGGATGGCACAATGTGCTCCTCCTGCCTGTGGGGATGTCCTCCCTGCAGGTGCCCCAGACATCTGTGGCTCCGGATCCCAAAATCCCCGCCATCTGACCCATGGCTGGCCTCTGAGTTGGTATAAGTAATACACCCCAACAGGCCCAGCAGCATGTACAGGGCCATGAATTGAATCGGCCCTGTGCATGCTGCCAGGTGGCCCACCCCCCCGCTGGCTCTCCCCATCCTGAAGAACAGGATGTATGGGGAGAGCCAGTGGGGGAATAGAGTTTAGGCGGATTGCAGGGCTGCATGTCCCAGTGGGATGTGGAGCCCTGCAACCTGTGTTCTGGAATGAATGCCATAGTGAACTTGAATTTTAGCAAGGTCATTGATATGATTCCACATAGGTGACTTACAAATAAACTGAGCCTGAACTCCCAAAAATAATTGACTGAGTTAGAAACTAATTGATGGGAGGCAACAAAGGGCAGTGGTAAATGGAGTTTATTCCGAGGAAAAGGGCATGTCTCAAGGATCTGTCCTCGGTCCATTCCTTTTCAATATTTTGCTAAGTGAAATTCCTGAAGGGCACAGAAAAGCTTTGCCTTTTTTGGATGATTCCAACATTTAGCAATAGGGTAGATGCCCTAGACGGTGTGGAAAACATGAGGAGGGATTTATTGAAGCTTGAGGAATGATCGAGAATTTGGCATTTTTAATAAATATAAACATAATAATAATAATAAACAACATAATTAAAGCTAAAAAACAGAGTCAAGGGGGGTGGATTCAAGAGTAGTGGTGGGGACAAGTTACCTCAGGCCAAAGGTCCAGGGGTTTGATTCCTGCTCAGGGAGAGCATCCTCGGGCCAGAGGAACTGGGGTTTCCAGTCCTATAGACTCGCCTTGTGGCCTTGGGCAAGCCACTTAACTCTCCGTTGCCTCAGGTACACATGTAGATTGTGAGCCCTTTGGGGACAAGGGAATATATACAGTACCTGACTGTAAACCACCTAGATTTGTTATTTCACAGATGGGCGGTATATAAATGCTTCCGAATAACATACATAGATAAATGGAGCAGGCCTCCCAGTGGGATTTGTGGAGTTGAGGACACTATCAGAGCTCAAGAAAGCATGGGATAAGCATGGAGTATCTCTGAGGGAGTCATATGAACCGGGTTGTCGATTCGGATGGGCAGACTAGACAGATCTTATCTTTTTCTCCTCTTACATTTTACATTTCTATGTGAATGCAAAGAAAACTAGGTCAGTACTCAATGATAGCAAATCTGATTAATCTTAATTGGGTGTATAATGTGGTTCACCTCGAATGGATATTTAAAGAGACTCAGCACTACTGAATATGCCTGACTAGAGATAACCAGGTAAGTATTTAGATTAACCTTATACTGGCGAGGCCGCAGGGCAGGGTCCCTGGCGGCCGTAGGTAACCAGGCGCGCGGCCCGGTGCGGGACCCTGACCACGGCTTTCGAGGAGGGGCGGGGGCTGGCGAGCATCTTTTGAATTCATTGGCTCGCTCCGGTGAAGGATAGTGGAGCGAGCCAATGAAGAAGGCTGACAAGGGGGTGTTTAAGTAGGGCGCGCGGCGGCGACGGTCTCTTGGCGAGACCGGCAACTGGGGAGAGGGCTTCGTCTTTGCGGTTCTTCGGCATCCTGCCTTACCTGTACTTGGCGTCCTGCTGCTGGTCGGTGTCGTCGGTGGCTGGTGACCGGTACTGCGGGTAGGAGTATCAGCGCGGGTTCTAGCGGCTTAAAAAAAAAAAAAAGTTAAGGCAGGGCGGGCGGAGAGGTCTCCATGGGGAGGGTTTGTGGGGTGCGCGTGTAGCCTGCCGTCTGTCGCTGGATCGGGGCCTTAATCAGGGAGATGCCGCCACGGAGGGGAAGGCAGGACAGACGGGGGACATCTGGCAGAGGAGAGCAGTCTGCGGAGGGCAGGAGAGGAGGCAAGGCGGTGAATTCGGGGGGGCAGGCGGAGCGGGCTGGTAGGGGAGCGGCTACAGGCGGGAGAGGACAGAGAGGGGCTATTGGGGCCAAAGGCAAAGGAGCTTTTGGCGGTGGAGGGGCCAGAGTGGGGAGGGGCAAGAGGCCTGCTCTGGGGGAAGACAAAGAGGGAGGTCTGTGGCCAGGAGGGGCAGGGGAGTTGGAGACCTGGGCCTGGAGCATGGTCTGGGGGAAACCGGTCCAATAGGGCAAGGGAGGGGCAGTGCAGCAGATGGGGCAGTCGGTAGGGAGGCAGTGTACGGGGGGGCGGGGAGGGGGATGGTGCAGGGGGGTACAGGGAGGGGGGTAGCAGAGGTGGGGGGGTGCAGTTGGGGTGGACAAGGGATGGGGGGGGTGGGGTGGGGGGGCCAGTCTGGGCAGGTTGGGCTACACCCTGGCTTGGGGCTCACGCTTACGGGCAAGGCCCCCTGGTACAAGGGGGAGTCGGAGGGAGCGTGGAAACTCCAGCGGGATTTACACCATGGGAGCATTGGCGGGGCGGGGGACAAGGATCTTCCAGGGCCGAGTGGGTGTCTGCTTGGCCGCCTTGTGGCTCCCCGTTCGTCCCCTCTCCCCCCTCTGCTTCTCTTTTGTCTTTGCAGGTTGCCACAGAGGCTCAGGAGGCGGCACAGATCCCCGGCGGGCAGCGTGCGGCAATGGAGGACTTTGCTGGGGTTGTATCCGGAGGACCTACGCGAAGTGAGGCCAGCACAGCAAGTGTTGTGGGAGCGCAGTCACCCAGCCTGGGGGCACGAGATCCCGAAGTGCTGCCACACGATCTGCAGGCGGGCGTTGGAGGTGCCATGGGTGAGTTGTCCGGGAGCAATGTGGTGGGGGGGGATGGGGCTGATCAGGTGGGAGGGAAAGACAAGGGAGGGCATAAGGCGAAGCGCAAGTGTCGGCACGTGCGGCGGAGTCGGCACAGTTCGGAGTCTTCGTCGGCGTCCACAGCATCCTCATCATCATCCTCGATAGCGCCTTCTCGTTCGGGACCAGGGGTGGATACTGGATCAGGCGGGCCCGTCGGTGGAAAGGGCGTTCCTATGTTAGTGGCATTCGCGGAGTTATGGGAAGGAGTCCCGCGGCACCTACGGCGTAAGATATGGAAGCGGCGCTACATAGATATATTCAGATTGCTGGAGGGCAGGAGGCGCTCGGGAGAGAGTAGGAAAAAGAGGAAGGAGGATGAGAAGGCGGGTCGGGTCAGGAAAGTGTCCCGGAATGTTATTAATTGGGTGAGAGCTTTTTTAAGGTTAGCGAGTGTCTGGGGTCGGCAGGCTCCGGAGGATTACGGAATGCTTTTGGCATATGCTGACTCTATTTTGGAAGCGGCGCAGACGCATGGCGGTTTTGCGTGGCTTAATTATGACGAGAAATTTTGAGATAAAATGGAGGAGAGTAAGGGGTTGTCCTGGGGCACTCAGGATATCAATTTGTGGCTAACCCAGATGTCGGGGGGATCGGGTGCGAGTGGGGGAACTATGGTCCATGCTGGGGGGGGGGGGTGGCTTGGCAGGAACGGGGTGGCCCTTTCGGGCGAACGGGGGCTCTTTGCCTCAGAGAGCAGGGGCAGGGGCTCTTGGGGACATCTGTTGGCGTTTCAATAGATCCTCGTGCCCCTTCCCCGACTGCAAGTTCCGGCACGCATGCTCTGCCTGCGGGGGTGGGCACTCCACACTTAAATGCTTCAAAAAGGGCGGTGGGCCCCCCCCTGCGGCGGCCCCCAAGTAATGTCGATTGGAGGGGGTTGGCGCCCACTCCAATCTCCAGGGATGTGATTAGGGAGTGGTTGGGGGCTTATCCGCGGAGGAGGGACCGGGAGCTGTTGGAGCGGGGGTTTTCGGAGGGGTTCGTTATTCCGGTGCAAGGTACGATAGTAGGTAGGTCGGCGCGTAATTCACCCTCGGTGAGGCGGTTGGCGTCGGTGGTTCGTGAGAAGTTAGCGGTCGAGTTGGATTTGGGCAGAATAGCCGGCCCATTTGTGGAGCCGCCATTGGTGGATTTGGTACTTTATCCATTGGGGGTAATCCCTAAGAAGGAGACGGGGAAGTTTCGTTTGATACATAACCTCTCCTTTCCATTGGGTGATTTGGTAAATGCTCATATTCCGAAAGAGTTGTGTGCGGTTCGGTATGCGTCCTTTGACGAGGCAGTTGGTCTGGTGAAACGTTGTGGCCCTGGGGCCCAGTTAGCAAAGGTTGATATTGAATCTGCTTTTCGTTTGCTGCCCGTCCACCCGTCCTCTTTTTATTTGTTGGGTTTTTCGTTCGAAGGGGAATTTTATGTGGACAAGTGCATGCCCATGGGTTGTTCAGTGTCGTGTGCCTACTTCGAGACATTTAGTACCTTTTTGCATTGGAATCTAGTACGGCGGGTAGGCAGCGTGAACGTAGTGCATTATCTTGACGATTTCCTCTTTGTGGGGGCAGCGCAGTCGGAGGTCTGTCAACAGTTGATGGATGGTTTTCTACGCATGGCTTGTGAGTGTGGGCTCCCGCTGGCCGTTGACAAGACGGAAGGCCCGGCAACTTGTATTACGTTTTTGGGGGTGGAAATCGACTCAGTCGAGATGGTGGCACGCCTCCCGCTGGACAAGGTGTTGAAATTGCGCGTCCTGGTAGCAAATGGACTGGCATCTGATAAGTTATCCTTGAAGGAATTGCAAATACTAATTGGCTCGTTGAATTTTGTGTGCAGAGTGATTCCGATGGGTCGGGTTTTCATGCATAGCTTGGCGGCCGCCACTGTGGGGGTTTGCAAGCCGCATCATCGGATCAGAATGTCCAAGGTCATGAAGGCCGATTTGAGAGTGTGGGACGTTTTTCTGGAAGACTTTGTCTGTTTTGATGGAAGCGGAGGTGTCCAGTGTTGATTTGCAGCTGTTTACGGATGCAGCAGGCAGTGGGGGTTTGGGGATTTATTTTGGAGGGGATTGGTGTGCAGCCCAGTGGCCGCATGCGTGGCATGCGGATGGCCTGACCAAAAACATTACGTTCTTGGAATTGTTTCCTCTGTTGGTTGTGTTGCACTTATGGCCCGAGCGGTTGAGGAACCGCAGATTGATATGGTGGTGTGACAATGAGGCTGTGGTTGCGGTAGTCAATCGGTATATGCCGCGATGCGTGTTGGTAGCGGGGCTAATGAGGGCTATCGTTTTTGCTTGTTTGCGTTTAAATGTCGCAGTGAAGGCTCGGCACATTCCGGGTTGCACTAATCGAATTGCGGATGCTCTTTCTCATTTCAAGTGGGAGCTGTTCCGGGTGCTGGCGCCCGAGGCGAGCGAGGAAGGCATGGAGGTTCCCGAACATTTATGGAAGATTGGCCAGCAGAAATGGTATGCCTGTTGAAGAACTCTCTCTCGCCGGCGTCTTGGTCGGCATACTCAAAAGGATTTGACGCGGTCTGGGAGTACCTGGAGGGGAAAGGATGGAAGCCTGGAGCGGAGGTGGACAGCTTGTTAGGACAATATATAGTGGAGGCTAAATGCTCTGGTATGTCCCGGGCATCGGTTCGGACGAGGTTGGCGGGATTTGTTTTCTTTGCCAAGGCGGCTGGCTGGGGATTTGTGAGGCAGGGGTTTTTGGTCCAGAAGTTATTGCAGGGCTGGGATAGAGTTTGTCCGGCACCTCCGGATGCGCGGTTACCAGTGACGCATGACCTTTTGGTGCGGCTTTGTGCAGCACTGCCGAGCGTGGCGTCTTCAGCTTACGAGGTGGTGCTTTTTAAGGCATTGTTTTGCTTGGCCTTTTTCGGGGCTTTTCGGGTCGGCGAGCTGGTGGCTGGCTCTGGCAGGGCAGGGCAGGGCAAAGGATTAATTTTGGGTCATGTGCAGGTCGGGGGTGGACAGCTGCGGATCAAGCTGGCCAAATCAAAGACTGACCAGTTGGGCAAAGGACTGTGGGTAGTCCTGCATGAAGTGGAATCTCTGCCGACTTGCCCGGTGGAGGCAGTGCGGGCTTATTTATCGGTGCGCCCGGCGGCGGGTTCCCTGTTTTTCTTGCACGAGAATGCAAGCTGGGTGACACGTTTCCAGGTGGCGGCGGTGCTAAGGCTGACCGTACGGTATCTGGGCATGGATCCTACGCGCTTTGCGCCGCATTCCTTTCGCATTGGAGCGGTGACAAGTGCGGCGGCAGCAGGGATGTCAGAGATGGCTATTCAGAACATTGGCAGGTGGCGGTCACAGGCCTTTAAAGGTTATGTGCGTTTGTGAGGCAGCGGGAGAGCAGGAGAATAACCTTTGCTTTCTTTTTCAGATGCTGTGCGGTGCCCGCAATTGTGTTGGATGATCGGGCACTCATTTGTGCATTGGGCGGGACTGCAGGCAGCTGAAAGACCATTGGGTCCTAATTTGGGACTCGACCTGGCATTGGTGTCTCTACTATGGCTTGGGGAACGTGGGTTGCGTTGGCCGCAGCTGTTACCATTGCTTCGGCACCATAGCCGGGTGAGAGCGGAGCCCGCAGTGATCCTGCTGCATGTGGGAGGGAACGATTTAAATAGCTGGACTTGTAAACAGATCATTCGGGCAGCAAAGAGGGATCTGGCAGAGGTGCTGAGGATGTTCCCTCAGGTTATCATAATGTGGTCTGACATCATTCCAAGGCCTGTTTGCGGGGGGCAGAGGCGGTGGTCCATTGTGCTGGACTTTATCGCCAGGACGGTGTGCATTTATCGCAGGTGGGAGTTGACCTGCTGTTGAATGACTGGCAGGAGGCCTTGGAATGTGTGGTTCAGTGGGAGCCTCGATGGTCGCAGCTTTAGGGGGGAGCGGCGTACGGGCGTAAGTGTGCCCTACGCCGGGTGGCGGGATCCCGGAGGTTTCCAGGGTCCGGAGCCTTAAGCTGGAATTGGGGTGGGGGCAGGTGCCCCCAACCCGGGTGACCCCTGGCCGGTCTTTGCTAGTAGTATGGCGAGGCCGGGGAAAAGGGGGGGTTGGATTTGCCGCTGGCTCGGCCGCGGCGGGAGTGGAATGAGTTCACCTTGCTAGTGGTATGGCGGTTGAGGGCTCATTCCGCTCGGGAGTTAGTATTATATTAAGAAGTTGGATGTTGAAAACAATGTTTGGAATGTATAAATTTAATAAAGCTGCGACCATTTGAGCCAAAGATCGGTGTATATGGATTTCTTATTTGGAGTGGGAATGGTTGGGAGAAAAGGGGGGTGGGGAGGGGGGAAGCGGGGTGCCACCGGGTCCGACCTGCCTTGGTTATGGCGAGGCCGCAGGGCAGGGTCCCTGGCGGCCGTAGGTAACCAGGCGCGTGGCCCGGTGCGGGACCCTGC
The DNA here is from genome assembly GCA_033557465.1 of Ichthyophis bannanicus. Lineage (NCBI taxonomy): Eukaryota > Metazoa > Chordata > Amphibia > Gymnophiona > Ichthyophiidae > Ichthyophis > Ichthyophis bannanicus. Next base: position 74,473,139 of record CM066044.1, on the reverse strand, counting down.
CCACGGCTTTCGAGGAGGGGCGGGGGCTGGCGAGCATCTTTTGAATTCATTGGCTCGCTCCGGTGAAGGATAGTGGAGCGAGCCAATGAAGAAGGCTGACAAGGGGGTGTTTAAGTAGGGCGCGCGGCGGCGATGGTCTCTTGGCGAGACCGGCAACTGGGGAGAGGGCTTCGTCTTCCTGCCCGCCCGCCCTGCATTCAGGGCCTTGGGGATGGGTTGTCGCAGCTGGTGGGGGGGGGGGGGGGCAGGATACCGGAGGTTTCCGGGGTCCGGAGCCTTAAGCAGGAATTGGGGTGGGGGCGGGTGCCCCCAACCCGGGTGACCCCTGGCCGGTCTTTGCTAGTAGTATGGCGAGGCCGGGGAAAAGGGGGGGTTGGATTTGCCGCTGGCTCGGCCGCGGCGGGAGTGGAATGAGCTCACCTTGCTAGTGGTATGGCGGTTGAGGGCTCATTCCGCTCGGGAGTTAGTATTATATTAAGAAGTTGGATGTTGAAAACAATGTTTGGAATGTATAAATTTAATAAAGCTGCGACCATTTGAGCCAAAGATCGGTGTATATGGATTTCTTATTTGGAGTGGGAATGGTTGGGAGAAAAGGGGGGTAGGGGGGGGGGGGAAGCGGGGTGCCACCGGGTCCGACCTGCCTTGGTTACTGATTTTTCAGCTGCCAGACTTAACCAGTTATTTTAAGCTGATAGAACTGAGTATCAGCAGGACTAGTACAAGGGTACTGGGCGCCCAAAGCGAACCTTCAGCCTTATCCTCCCGCCTCCGGATCGTGATAATTAAAGTCAATAATCACGATCATCCCAACGCCGCCCTTCCCACAATCCTGTAAAAATGCATAATTGGGCATCATAAGGGATATTTTACAAATGACATCCAAGTGCAATGTGGGACGTCCGTGCCAGAATGTCTGAAAAATGGAAGCGGTCACGGCCAAATTCAGGCAGGATGTCACAAAAGCGGATGTGCCTGAAAGGGTCATCTGCAGGGCATCTACACAGAGTAGTATTCAAGACCAGGGGCATCTAGGAATAGCCTAATGGTTAGCGCAGCGGGGGCTCAAATCTCAGTGCTGCCATGGTGATTGTGAAGAGTACGGGGGGGGGGGGGTGGAGTGCCGTCTTCTCTACACCCTCTGGCCAAAACGAACACCTTCCTAATGCCTATTCGTTCCTGGAGGATGTCACAGCAGTGCTTCTCTGTCTCTTGCACTGCCCCGGGGCACCTCCACCGCCCTCTGCCTACTTGCCCATCCCTGCCCCTGAGACATCTTTAAAAACCATTTGTAAAATGGCTCCGGGAACATAGCCATGCACATTTTTGGACATCCAAATCACAGCGAAGGCTTTTAAAATGCCCCCTCCCCCCATATTTTTAAATCTTTACTTATTTATTTAATGCATTTTCTATACCGCCTTATTTGATATTCAAAGTGGTTTACGATAAAACAAAGAGAACATTGCATAGAACAGGGGAGTTAAACTGGGACGTTAACAAGGTAAACAAACAGTTATTTGATTTACATGGCAAATTTACATCTAAATATCAATATTTTCTTATCGTAGACTTATATGGGGATACATTGTAAAATATGATATTAAATAAATATTAAACGTTGCTTAGTAGAGTGTGTGTGCGCTGCTCTCCTTGCAGGTAAAAGGACGTGTGATGGCTGTTTTGAGTTTGTGTGGCTGTCAGGATCTACTGTTTTGCTTTGACTTCTGCTGTTGCCTTTGCCTCCCCTACCAAGCTTCTGCCCTAGGAAACTGCCTAGCCTTGCCTGATGGTTGCACCACCTCTGAGTAGGGGCGCTATCTGGTTAATCACACCCCCCATTACACTTCTTGCCACTTCCATTTTTTCTAGTTAACTTTTGTCTTGACATTAAGCTCACTGTCCAAATGTTAACTGACCAGTGGGCCCAACATTTGAAAGGAGAATGATTTATCTCATTAACTCTTGAAGTTAAGCAGATAAATTGTTCAATATTGATCCCCCTTGGCTTAGATTAGGATAATAGAGATAGTATTCATATTATAGAAAATGTGCTAGTTTTTAGGATCAACAAGAATCAGATTCCTCAGCAGAAAAAGCAGCTTTGTCCCTTTAAGAGTGACTTTGGCATGGACAGCTTTAATTAGTGATTGAAACTTTTTCAACAGGCTTTTTGGGGGTGTTTTCTTTTTGAGCAAAAGAAGAGAGTGTATTATTCCTTATACGCTCCTATTCTACAAGCATGAAAGAGTACCTAGGTGCCGAAATTATTTTCAGAGAAAGTAATGGGGATTCTGTGACTAAAGCAGTATTCTGTTCCTGCTGTTGGGTATGTCAAACAGAGATGTAGTAATGTGAGTTGGGGGTCTGTGGGCAGAGCAGGAGGCATTAAGGGTTGTCCATAGCACTTCTTGTTTTGGCATCCTATGAAAATCTTTTTTCTTATGTATTTGAACTTGTTTTACAGTTTTTCTATGTGTGCAGTCGTTGCAGTATTTAACAGAGTAGCACGTAACATATACTTCCAAACAGAGAAGAAGGGGGATATTAGTGTCCCCTCAGAAGTCATTGACGAGGCCTCATTTGGAGTATTGGGTTCAGTTTTGGGGACCATATCCCGCAAAGGCTATTAAAAGACTTGAAACTGTTTAGTGGTTCTGAACCCAGTCCTCAGGACACATCTAGCCAATTCGGTTTTCGGGATCATCATACTGAGTATGCATGAAAGAGATTTGCATGCAGTGCCTCCGTGGAACGCAAATCTCTCTCATGCATATTCGTTGTGGCTACCCTGAAAACTTGACTGGCTATGTGTGTCCTGAGCACTGGGTTAAGAATCTCTGGTTTAGAGGCAAGTAACCAAAATGCTATGGGGCTTGCGCGAGAAGATGTATGAAAAGAACTAAATATTTATACCCCAGACGAGAGGAGGAACAGGGGAGATATGATGCAGATGTTTAAATACTTAAAGGGTATTAATGAACAAACAAACCTTTTTTCAAAGCTGAGGAAGTTGTAGAACTAGAGGACATTTAATGAAACTTAAAAGCAACATTAGGGAATACTTTTTCACTGAAAGGGTGACGGATGCCAAAGGAGATAGTGGGAGCAAAAACGGTGACGGAATTCAAAAAGGCGTGAGACAGACGCAGAAGATATCTACATAGAAAAAGGATGGAATCAAAGCGCATTTAATAACTTCAGGGGTAAGCTTCATGGAGCAGCAGGAACAGCCCTAAACAAGGCCATAGAGGGGTAACCTGCACAGAGCGGCAAGTACAATACTAGCCACTTACTGGGTAGATTGGATTGACCATGCTGTTCTTTATCTGCCATCACTTACTATGTTCCTATACTTACATTTGCTGGTCATTGCACTGTTTCTTCAGTGTGGCAAGTCTGCTTCTTTAGGGTAGTTATTGAAAACCCGAGCATAGACACATTTACAATGTGACATTTCATATAACTGCCCCAATCACAGTGCGGCGCAGAGACCCATCGGTCTGTTATGAGCTTTTCTTCAGTTTAAATTTCTGTACACTGCTTTGGGTGGATTCATTTTCCAAAAGGCAGTAAAAAAACCATAATAAATAAATAAAGATATTTTTTGCCAGATATCAAGAGTTGCTATTTTACTTATCCAATATGGAGTTATCCACTAGAGGTCTAAAGGATTTCTGATGAATGGGGTGCCCTCCCTCCTAGAGGCATATTTCCTGAGGGAGTGCGCATTAAGAGGTCAAACTTAGAGTGGGAAGGGAAACGGGCCTGCATTAACAGTTGGGGCGTGCCCAGCATGTTCTCCAACAGTTATCATGCTGCAAAGGGTCCCAGCTTGCTGAAGCTGCAATTGCAAATAACAGCTAATAGGGATGCACTGAATGCCACCCACTGCAACATTGACGATTAGCATGTCCTGTTCACCCCCATACTAACTGCAGTGTGCCCCAACCCGTCCAATCTCCGCCCCTTCATGCGCTAAGCAGTTAGCATGGAATTTTTACCATGCCGGCAGTTTTAGTGTGCGGTAAGTACTTAGCTCATGGTAAACCTCACGCTGATCATTTAGCACGCTTTAGTAAATATATCCCTTAGTGAGACTTTCGAATCGGCAGCATACTTTTTCAAGCCCTCTAAATAAAATTGAAATTAGTGATCAATATAAAATTCTAAAATAATAATAAAATCAGATTGTGAGTCAGTCAATAACACAGGTACACTACCAAAAAACTGCCTCCAGTTTTGCAACTGATTCCTATAGATTTTGGGGTGCTGAATCCAGGAAAAATAGCCAAAATGTTCCATCACGTCACGTTTTCTTGCAAAATTAGATTTCTTACCCATATAAGGAATGTTCACATAATTTCTTTTTAGCCGACTGCAGTTTATTTTCTTGGCCCAAAATAGAGGTTGTAATGGTTAACTAACTAGAAACACTCCCTCATGATATTTTAGAGTGTTTTGTATTCATTTTATACATTAACAGGACAATTGGGAGGCGGGGGGCTAAATCCAGTACTCGCGCTGGCGCATGTTCTTTCCTGTTCGCCTCGCCTCGTTCGCTCGCTCAAACACAGTGGTTGCGACATGAACGTTCCTGTCAAATTTCAGTTTCTTGCAAGTTCATTATTACCTTTTGTTTGCTCAGTCGTAATCCAGCTTTATTCCGAAGTGGTTCACTACAGTTGTAGCTTGCAGTGCTGTGTATTTGTGATGGCTCACAGAGCCAGAGGTTGCGTCCAACTCTCCTGACAGTTTTTGTTTTATTTGTGGGGAATATACCGTGAAAAGCGGCAGAGGAACATTTCTGCATTTATTAAAAAAGTATATTTCGCCTATTTCGGTTTTGAAGTTAGGCGATCAAGACAAACCGTGGGCTCCTCACAAAGTGTGCAAGACATGTGAGGAAGATCTACGCTTATGGATGAAAGGTAAAAAACAAGCATTTCGTTTCGGAATACCTATGATGTGGCGTGAACAAAGAGACCACAGCAGTGACTGCTATTTTTGCTCTTGCATTGTGAAGGGATACAACTTAAAAAATAAGAACGTAATAAGTTACCCCAACCTTCCCTCAGCAATTAGGCCTATGCCTCATAGCAACGAAGTACCTGTGCCTGAACCACCAAAATCTTTGGATCATATTTGTGTGGACGGTTCTGATCATGATGAGACTCATCAGATGGCTTTTCCCGATGAGTCCAGTACTTCCGAGTTTGAAACTGAACCAGATCCGAAACCTGAACTTTTCTCTCAAGCTGAATTGAATGATTTAGTCCGGGATTTAGGACTCCCAAAAGATGCTGCCCAACTGCTAGGTTCTCGGCTTAAACAGAAAAATCTATTGTCACCAGGAACAACTTTTTATTGGTACCCAGCAACCGCGAGACACAATTTTTGAAGTATTTCAGCAAAGAGGAAGATTTGGTATTTTGCAACGATATATACGGAGTGATGGAAAAGTTTAAACTCAAGTATGATCCTGCTGAATGGCGGCTGTTCATTGATTCGTCAAAAGACAGCATAAAAGGTGTTCTTCTTCATAATGGCAACACATTCGCTTCAGTTCCTATTGCTCACTCTGTTATTCTCCAAGAAAATACGAGAATTTGGCCCTGATTCTTCAGAAGATTCGTTATGATGAGCATAAGTGGATGATTTGTGGAGACTTTAAAATTCTATCCATGCTATTAGGGCAGCAATCCGGTTTCACCAAATATCCCTGCTTCCTTTGCTTGTGGGATAGCTGGGCCCGCGACCTACACTGGGGGAAAAAAGACTGGCCAATTCGGGAGTATTTGAGACCCGGTGAGAAAAATGTTCTTCATGAGAGCTTGGTACCTCGTGATAAAATTCTATTACCACCTCTCCACATTAAGTTGGGTCTCATTAAGCAATTCATCAAGTCCCTTCCAAAAGATGGTGAGTGCTTTCGGTACCTTTGCTCAAAGTTCCCCCGACTTTCTGAAGCAAAGCTAAAGGAAGGAGTGTTTGTTGGCCCTGATATAAGGAAACTCATTTCAGATGGAGCATTCGCTGAAACGATGTCTGAGAAGGAAAAAGAAGCCTGGGATTCCTTCAAGGATGTTGTTCTCAAATTCTTGGGGAACAGGCGGGATGAGAACTATAAGGATATTGTTGCCAGGATGCTCAATGCCTTCAAAGAACAAGGCTGTAACATGAGCCTGAAAGTCCATTTCTTGCACTCCCATGTGAACTACTTTCCCGAAAACTTGGGGCGTACAGTGAAGAACAAGGTGAAAGGTTTCACCAGGACATCAAGGATGCAGAGAGAAGGTACCAAGGAAGATGGAACACCACTATGATGGCTGATTTCTGCTGGTTGCTGCTGCGGGAAACCCCAGATGAAAAATACGCCAAGCAGCGCACCAGAGAAGCATTCGGGGGAAGAAGAAACGGGCCCACCAGGAGATTGATTGACCCAAGAATGACTTTAAAATCTAAACTGTGTTGACAAATATCGTGTTTTTACTAAACTTTGAAATAAAAATTTGCTAGTTATTACCACAGTGTCGGATCTCATTTATTAGAATTTTATTTTCACACCATCGGGTGTTTGTCTTCATGTATTGCAATGGTGCGGTTTGCATTTTCTATTCTTACATACTGTCACCAAGCCTCGTAGGGAGAGACTCAGTGAGTGCCCTAGGCAGTCGCCTAGGGTGTTTTGAGTCACCTTGTTGCTACTTCTTTTTAAGACAGAGAGTCAGACAGTCAAGGTGATAAAGTAAAGTGGGGTTTATTCCCGTTCCCCGGCGAATATCAATGCTTGGAATACAAAAAGCAGAACTTAAACAAAACACAGCTTGAGCATAATTCTTCTCTCTTGTTCCTTGCACAGAGAGGTCTAACGCAAAGAGGTTATTTCATCATTCAGACAAATTGTACAATCCATTGGCTCCTGGTCAATGTAATTATTACTGCTTGTATCTTGGTTTATACTTGGCTGGTAGCTGACGCAGCCAGGCTCACTCATATAACAAGTGGTAGCTTCACTGGTCGGGGGAGGGTAAACTTTCCCCTCTCCCAGGCACTGCTCTAACTCGGGATTGTAAAAACCTCTTCTGTAATCAGTTCTCTTATAGCCAGTCTCTCTTGGCTCTCTCACTTGGAAGTTGGAACCCTTTCCCAGGTTAAAACCTTGCTGCCAATAAGGACTATAAAAACACCCAGTTTCACTTCCTTCCCCAATGTAAGGTTTTATCTTCTTTACCTTATCTAGGTTGCAGGCATCAGCTGTGGGGTTTTTCTCTCGTGGCAAAGTTCTAGCCTCGTGTAGCAAGTTCCTCCGAGGTTTGTAAAACTCTCGGGGCTAGTGTTTCCACTTCCTGCCTTCCAGGAAATCCTCCTGGGGGCTGTCTTGCCAGTGGTACGCTTCTCTAACGCTCCTTGGTAATTGCCTGGAGCTTTCTCTGAGAGCTTTTGGACCTCCCAGACCTTCAATGCTTTCCCTGGGATTAAAACTTCTCCTGGAGCTTTGGAACCCTCTCTGCTTCCGTGACTTGCCTGATTGCTGCTGAAACTCTAGCTGCATCGGAGTGTCACCTTCCCCTGCAGAGTCCTGCTTACTTGCTCTCAGGTATTTGTTCTGTCTCCCAGACTTTCTCTCGTAGTTGCTCTCAGCCTTATTCCTGAAGTTGTTTCTCAGCGCTGTTCTCAGAGTTGGTCTCTGAGCTGTTCTCAGGTCTGTTCTCAGGGCTGTTCTGACTTCCTGGTTCTAACCAGGTCCCTTTGTACCTCCCCTCTCTGCACGTAACGTCTGCTCCTGGGGGCAGGTGCTGGTAATTAGAATCCTGGATTCTAACTGCGTCACTGTTGCAGACAGGAAAGTTCCGTACTAAACCCTTTCTTTCCTACCTGTGCTGATGGCACCGGGTGCTCAGCCCTTTTTAGCCATGCTGGATCTCTCTGCCTAGCCCATTTTGAGGTGAGTTCTGTATTTTCACTAACCTCCATTGGCTCCACTGTATCACAATACATACCTGTGCAACATTTTTTGCACATTTCTTTGCTTTGCTTTGTGTCTAACCTCGCTCTTATATGCTCAATGTTTGTGCACATGTATGTGGCTGTTTTAAGTGCAGACAATTTTGCTACCATCACAGTGTGTTTTGTTGACATTACTCTATTCTTATGTGCTGCCTTGTTACAATTTTCTTTATTCTTATTTGAATAACTACTAAACAATTAGTATAAAGAATTCATCCAGGAAACTTTTATCTCGATCGCACTCAATCTGAAACGTTCACCTCAAACTGCTAACCCAATGTAGCAAAAAATCTGTACGTGATGGAGCAAATTGGTTACCAGATTTGGATTCAGCGCACCAAAAAACGTAAAAATCAATCGAAACATTAGAGGCAGTTTAAAAAACAAATGTTTTAGTGTACCTGTGTAATTAATAAAATAGAGGTACTGCAGTGTGTTTGTCTCTATCACATGCCTATGTCCCACCCCCCTTCCTATTCCAGTGACTGATTCTCCATGTTCAAATTCCAAAGGAAAACTCATCTTTTTCCTTTGACGTTTATGTTCATGTTGGGTAGCAGAAATCCAAGGGAAATTTACGCGTTAGGGGGCGAGAGGTTGGTGTGCACGGAGCAGGAGAAAGACCTCGGTGTGATTATTTCTGTGGATCTCAAGGTGGCAAAACAGTGTGACAAGGCAGTAGCAAAAGCCAGGAGGATGTTGGGCTGTATTCGAAGAGGAATTACCAGCAGAAAGGAAGGGGTACTAGTGCCACTGTATAAGTCACTGGTGAGGCCTCACTTGGAATACTGTGTTCAGTTTTGGAGACTGTATCTTGCAAAGGATGTAAAAAGAGTGGAAGCTGTTCAGAGGAAAGCGACCAAAATGATTTGGAGCCTGCGTCAGAAGCCATATGAGGAGAGACTTGAAGACCTAAATATGTACACTCTGGAGGAGAGGAGGGACAGGGGAGATAGGATTCAGACCTGTAAATACTTAAAGAGAAATAATGAGCAAACAAACCTCTTCCAGAGATGGAGAAGCTGTAAAACTAGAGGGCATGACATGAAGCTGCAAGGTGGTAAATTGAAAGGCAATGTCAGGAAATACTTTTTCACTGAAAGGGTGGTGGATGCTTGGAATGCCCTCCCGATGAAAGTGGTGGGGGCAAACACAGTGACGGAATTCAAAGTGGCCTGGGACAGACACAGTGGAACACTCTACAGCAATGAGATTAAATCAAAATAAATTGAACCATCTAATTTCTCGACAAATAGGGTTGTCCTACATGGAGCGATGGGGGGAGGAGTGGTGGGTTCACCACTAAACAAACAATGAAACAAAGATAAGGGAAGGGGTGAAGACATGGGGAGAGGTGCACCTGCTCCTCATGGGTGCACCATTAAGCAAAGACACGGGTAGGGGTGCACCTCCCTTATTATAGGGAACATGATGTTTTATCAGTTGTGTGCCTATTTCCTCCGTTCTCCATGTTTCATTCATGTATTTCATGTATTAACTGTTTATAATTTTTTTAATTATTTATTCACATTCCTTCTAGAGTGTACAGATTTCTAATAGTTTAAAAACAGTATAGTACAAGACCTTCTGATTTAACATTCTGCATCAGAGGTATTTATGTTTTATATGTCACACTCTTTTAACTTTTTAACGTTTTTAGATATATGAAATTTTTGTATTTTGGGAACATTTGTTCAGTATTTTGATTTTATTTTATTTATTTACTTTTAATTAATGTTTTTAATTGATATGTTTGATACTTTTATCGTTTGAATTATTTTATTATATGATTTTTTTTTTTTATTGTATTAGTGGTTATGTTTTGAGTGTTCTGTTCTTTTATGTTTTAAGTATTTGTACATTTATGTTTTTAGCATATGCCAGACAAACCCCTGACGAAGGGTAGCAAAACACGGCCTGTGTCGGGTTGTCATTGGTTCAATAAAAGCTCTGTCTTTCCACGATATCACGTTTCAGACTGTGTTCCTACTCCCTAAAAGACATGGGAAGGGGTGCACCTACTCCTGCCATATTGCTGGGCAGACAAGATGGACCATACTGGTCTTTGTTGTTGTTAAGTGCCGTTGAGTCGGAGTCGACTCATGGTGACCCTCTGGATAGCTATCCTAAATTGTGTTCGGTCTTCAGTCAGGCGGCTTATTGTTGACAGACTGGTACCCGTAGCTACTGTTATTGTATAGATCCATCTCATTGCTGGCCTTCCTCTTTTGCGTTGACCTTCTATTTTGCCAAGCATGATGTCTTTCTCTTATGATCTCTCTCTTCGCATGATGTGTCCAAAGTATGAAAGTCAAAGTCTTTTCATCTGAGCTTCTAAAGAAAGCTTAGGTTTTATCTCCTCTAGTACCGACTAGTTTGTTCTTCGGGCAGTCCATGGTATACACAGTATTCGCCGCCAGCACCATAATTCAAAGGCATCAATTTTCTTCCTGCCTATCTTTTTCACTGTCCAGCTTTCACATCCATATGATGTTATTGAAAATACCATGGCTTGAAGAAGTAAAATCTTTGTATGGAGAGAAACATCTCTGCTCTTGAGAATCTTATCTAGGTCTTTCATAGCCATTCTGCCAAGAGCAATACGTCGTCTGATTTCTTGACTGCTTGTTGCTTCTTTATTGATAGTTGATCCAAGTAGGTTAAAGTTGTTCACGATTTCAATTTCTTCTCCTCCAACGATGAATTTATTGATTATGCCAGTTGTCATGATCTTTGTCTTCTTTACATTAAGGTTGTGATAAGGAAGCTTATCATAGTTCAGGTAGGAGCTATAGAAAAGATGATGTGACTCTGAACAAGCAACCTGTCAGTTCTGGTAGAAGTGAGAAAACAGAGTTTTCACATAAAAGACTACCAGTCCCAGAATGCACCAGGTTTCCAGCAGCCATGAGAGGGGCTGAAGTGAGGAAATGTGGTGTGCAATCAAGAGAGCTATGAGGTAATCCCTAAGCACTCATCTCAAAGGGCAGGGCCTGATTCAACACAGCTGCGCTGTGTTAGGGAGCAGCACACATTAGAACAGGATAAGAATAGAGCTTATTCTTCAGATAACAGCTACAGAGGGAGGAAGAGATACAGAGACAGCACGGCTACAAGCACCAGTATCACCTGGAGAAACAGAAGCCAAGCCAAGCAGATAGAGAGAGAAGGAAACTCTCTGGAAGGAAGAGAAGAAAGGCCATTGGAAGGTCTGGGAGATTCCAAGGCAGTACTCATACTGGGAGGTATTCCAAAAGCCAGCAGAGTCCATTGGACTGGATTCAGCCAGAGGAATGGAGTGGCAGAGATAGGAATCACCAGTGGCTACCTGGAAGAGAGAAGACTGCACGTGGAAGGGACTTTCAGACCAAGGCCAGAAGGTATGTGAGAGGAGATCCAGTGTCCAGGGATCAAGATTGGAAGGCTGGACATCAGAATTGGATTACATATTGGCCAGGCTTTACAGAGAGGAATTATGATGGCAGGAGAGGCTCAGGTATGAACACTGATCCAGACCCTATCTATAATAGAGAATGGCAGCAAGGGAATAAGCATTCTCATGATAGTGCCTTAATGAAAGACTCATCTGTGCCAATGTATGATATTGACCCTATGATTGTTGATGAAGGGGGAGATACAGCAGATGAAACTATTTATATGGACTGTTCTATATCTAAATGCTATTGCTAGTTTTCCGTGAGCAAACACATCAGCCATCACAAATAAACCTAACTTTGTTCTTTATTTCCACTGCAAACAGCTCTTAAAGCAGGATTTGGGCTCACACAGTAGCAGCCAGCCAGCTAAAGGCTTTCAGCTGGTCCATTGATAGTAATTAGGGCTGCACCTGATTGTGTGTGTGAGCAAGGGAGAATCACTGCTGAGATCTGCGTGGAAAATAAGCAGAAGTTAACCTAACCAGCAAAGTTTATTCTTTTCTTTGTGCCTTTGTATTTGGTAATTATTTGCTAAGAAAACATTAGCTAATTGCCTGACAAGCTGAAGGTTATTTTCTGGTTTACTTTGTGACTTTTTGTTATCCATTTTTAAACACTGCAAGCAAGTAACCTCATTTATAGTGCTATCAAGCATACATGTGCTGGGTGAATTAAACCCCATCAATAAAAGAAGTATTTTATTGATCTTACCACTTGGTTTCACAACTCAAATTATTGTCATCAGCTGTGTTTGGGAGTGAATGAACTACAATACCCACAATACCTTGCAAGAATCATATGAATATATGCATCGTCAAGATTGTGTAAGTTCTCACCCTAGGCAGCCGTCTGACAAGGTGCAGGCCCATTTTGAGACTATGTTCTTTGATTGTGAGAAGCAAATGTTTCAGATCATCTTCACTTTCAGCCAGTAATGTGGTATCATCAGCATAGCGAAGGTTGTTGATGAGTCTTCCACCAATCTTCACACCTCTGTTGTCTTCATACAATCCTGCGTCTCTGATGATTTGTTCTGCATATAAATTAAACAGGTAGGGGGAAAGTATGCAGCCTTGTCTTACACCTTTGCTGATTTTAAACCATTCTGTTTCTCCTTGTTCTGTTCGAACTGTTGCTTCTTGATCAATGTACAGATTGTGCAAGAGTACGATCAGGTGTTCTGGTATACCATGCTTCTTAATGTGGCCCAGAGTTTCTCATGGTTTACACAGTCAAAAGCCTTGCTATAGTCGATAAAGCACAAATAGATATCCTTTTGGTATTCTTTAGTCTTTTCAAGGATCCATCTCACATCCGCAGTGATGTCTCTCGTTCCTCGCCCTTTCCTGAACCCTGCTTGCACTTCAGGTAGTTCTTGTTCCAGGTATGGTTGTAGTCTCTTTTGAATAATCTTCAGTAGACTCTTGCTGGCATGTGGGATCAGATCGATTGTGCGATAATTTCCACAGTCAGTTGGATCACCTTTCTTTAGTATTGGTATAAACACAGATCTTTTCCAGGTCAGTTGGCCATGATGTTGTCTTCCATATTTCTTGGCAGAGCCTTGTGAGTACGGTAACAGCTGCATCAGATTGCTGTAATACTTCTATGGGAATGCTGTCAATGCCTGGTGCTTTTTTCTTTGATAAGGCTTTCAATGCTGCTTCAACTTCTTCTTTCATTACCAATGGTTCCCGATCATAAGGTACAGGTTGAAACGGTTGTTGGTCCACTTGATCTTTATCATATAAAAACTCTGTATATTCCTTCCACCTTTTCTTGATCTTCTCAGCATCATTCAACATAGAACTATACTATGTTACTATGTTCCTTAATCCCTATCTCTGCATAGCCCAGTGTCCAAGCTCAGTCTCTAGCACTTCCTCATTCTATTCACCCTTTCTCCGAAATTTCCTCTGTTGCCTACATAACTGGAAATAGCTGCAAGAAAGATGCTAATACAATTACATTTTGTTGTATGATGCAACCTATCAGAAACAAAAAGTCTGCAAAGGAGATGATTTTTCAAATACAATATTTGTTCTTTTTTAAAAAGCAACAAATGTAGGCAATTCCAATATTTTTTTGTTTACCTTTCTATCAAATAGTGGGGAATTAAACTGCAGTGGCATAGTGCATGCCCGCCCTTTGCAAGCAATAGCTTGTTCTGACCTAATTGAAACACTTGGGTTATGAATTATAGGCTCAGCGCAGCTGAGACAGATTAAATGAGCTGTCCTGATAGGGAAGATAAATGCAGAGTCAGGCCCAACGTGGTCTGGAGCTGCCAATCTCCCTGTCAGACTCAGCGGCAGAAGAGGTAAAGGGCAGTGGGGTGGGGGGCATAGTGAGGGAACTCAACAGATGAATAGCTCTAGTTATTTGCTCTGTTGCATGTGAAAAGAGGATCTTTTTAGGGCTTTCAGATAAAATTATAGAGCCTAGGAGGGATCAGAAAGTGTAAAGGAAATGCACTATCCTGCTATATTGGTGGCCATGCAATGCTAATGTTCAGTGATTTTTTTTCAATTAAGATCTTTTTTGTAGGCATGGAAAGAACAATGTTTGAAGGGATTTAGCTGGGCAACTAAATACTTACCTGGTTTGATTATCTTGGTTGAGAATCCCCCCCCCACACTTTCTTTCATTAGAGCAGACTAAACTATGCTTTAGCTTTCACAGCAGAGGTATTCCTGAGGGGAGGGGGGGGGGATGTTTAGGGAAGGAATATAAATAGCACACATACATTAGAATTTTCCAATTATGTGTGGTATTTTCACCTCCATTTTTCCAGCCACAGATAACGCAGTTGCAAGGTATGCAGACTTTTCTCTTTGAAAACTCCCTAGCTCCTACGCAGACGGTAAAGGACCCCTGGACTTTGTGACAACATGGGCACCTCAACAGTAAATGACGCCTCACTAAATTAATCGTTGAACAGGATCCAGTGGAGCAGAAGCATCATTTTTCCCTTTATCGAGTAGTATTTAGACCAACTCAGTATTGTGAAATGGAATGTTTAAATGTTTAAAGAAAATGGCTGCATATATAATACAGTATATGGAAGCGAAAAATAGATTTTGACCTGGGACTTTTCAAGCAGGAGTGAGTTTTTATAAAGTAGGATTTATGGATCGTTTCCACTGTTATGGAATACAAGTGTAGTGACAGAATGATGCTTCGTTCTTGCATCTTGATACCTCTGTCAAATTCGTCTCTAGGGCCAGAGAATAGGAGTCGATAATTAGCTTAGTGTGAATTCCTTGTTTGGAACTAAAAGTCTGTCATCTACAATTTTGTGACCACGGTTTTTTCACACGACCGCAGTTTGGCATACTCTCACTGTGCCATTGGTGCTAGGAAGAAAGCCAAAAAACTTAAGGACCTCTAGGAAGACCCATAGCAAATGGGATTCATTTTGCTGTTGTTATAAGCAGGGCCGCTTTTACCTATAGGCAAAAGGGCAGCTGCCCTGGGCCCCTGCACACCCCCCAGCAGTACATTTAAAGATGGTGCTGAAGTTACATGTTCTTCTGGTGCTGCAATCCCATTCACGCTTCTACTCCCCTCTGATTCCACTTTAACGGGAAACAGAATTGGGGTGGGGGGGGGCAGAAGCACGAACAGCTCTGCGGCTGCAGAAGAGACGGTAACTCAAGCACCGTGATGCCTTTATAAATGTATATAATCGCTGCATATCCCAGAGAGGTGTGCCCTTGAATGGGGGGGGGGGGGTGGGGGGCATTCCTAAACGTTTGCTGAGGGGCCTCATTTCCAGAAGAACAAAGCTGACAGAACTCTGAATGTTGATTACTTTTGTTTTTGTGAGCTCTCTGGTCAAAGAACTTCATCCAAAGAACTAGTGAAAAAAAAGTGAACTCCTAAATCAGGATCCTACATTAGGTCCTTAAATGTGTTTCCTATTTTCAGCTAAACTTAAGAGCCTATATTTTCAGCTGAAAATTAATCGTAGCTTCAAAGTGATGTGCCTGGATTTGAGCCTAATTTGTGAGCCTCGTGCTGAAAATCAGTGCTTAGCTCCCAACTTTTTGCCATGCCCTAAATCCACTCTCGTTGCCACCCACCAATTAAGCTCTTAAGTCTAGATATGTGAAGCAGCATTTTAGAAAGTCCATTTAGGTGCCATCTGGGATGTCCAAGTCAAAGCATCCAAAATTCCTTGGGAGAGACAGCAGAGGAGGTGGGCACATGTAAACACATTCTAAAATTGACCTATCTCTGCCCTCCCCTCAAAATAAACATCTCTGCCAACGTACAATGAAACGGGGATGTGCTGAAACGGTTGTCAAACACGTGCAGGGAAACGGGCGATTTTAGACATGTGCCCGTGTGAACTATAGGAGGAGGGAGCGGAATATATACCTCATATATACCTAACTGTGTTTGGCTGTGGTTTTAGGCTTCCGCTCCCTCCTCCTATTGTACCTCTGCGGAAGACCTCCTCCTCCTGCTGTTTGGTTCACGTGTGAACTATAGACATCTGTGAAAATGGCAGCATAGATGTGTCCATGACGGGACAGATGTGCAGAAGCGTGGAAGCTCACAAAAGGCCTCTGTGTTTACTTTTTAAGGGGGCAGTTCCCTCTTCGCCCTACTGCTGCTTGCTAGCTCTGAGGAGCACTTTTCAAATCCTTATTTGTGCCTGCGGCAGTCATAAATCTGTAGCTCCATTCTAAAATCAGACATCCATGTGGATCTTTTACAGGCCACCCTGGACATGCTTCTGCCACGCACCCATGTGATATAGATGTGATCACACCAGATGTGTAAATTTGGGCCTTTCTAAAATGAGTCTTGGGATATGGATGTGAATGGCATGTCTGAATGGGCGTTTTCAGACAGAATCCTAAATTGCTCTCTCTGAAAATATACCGAGTTTCTATATTTATACTCAGAATTTCATGAAGAGAGTCATTTTAGCAGATCTATTCGTGATTTGCACAACCCTCAAACTTAGGAGCATAAATCGTTTGACTATCAGGCCCTAACATTTTGGTCCTGTGTTAGTGAATCATAGTAAATTTCTTATCTGTAGACTTATTTATTTATTTATTTATTTATTTATTTAGACAGTTTTGTATACCGCCTTATCCTTCAATCAAAGCGGTCACAACACAATTGGGGGATACATTTAACACGCGGGGATATGAGACACATACACTAATACTTACAGGGAACATGAGCTATGGAGGGTTAAGTGGCTTGCCCAAGACCACAAGGAGCATCTGTGGGACTAGAAACCCCAGTCCTTCCGGCCCAAGGTTGCTGTCCTCTAGTGGGATTTGAACCTCCGACCTTCCGGCCTGAAGTACCTTGCCCCAACCACTAAGCTACTCCTCCCTTGAGTGCAAATCCCTTTACATGTTACTTTTCTGCAAGCTTTCTGGGATATCGGCACAGTTAAAGCTAAGTACTTTGTTACTAAGTAATGTTAAATACCTGACCGATATATGGCGTTATTATTTTCTCTTGTTCCGGGTAACTTACAAATGGTGATTTTGTATCTTTATTGGTGACCTTTTGGCACTATTGGAGGAACTAAGCTTAGTCACTCCTTTTTATGTTTAATCAAAAAAGAAATTAAAAATAAAAATAAGTACATTTCAGGAGTTTTTTTGGATTGCTGATGTTATTAAGACCAGCCCTCTACTGGTGGGAAACTGCCTGTTGGAGGGATTATTCTTTATACACTGAGATCCTTTTCTCCTCTTGAGGTTGATCTCTGGTGTCCGATGTTTAGATAGTTTTGGTTAATAAGTGTGTGATAGTGTATTTTCAGGAGTTTCTTTGGTGGGAATTAGTAAATCCCAACATGTACGGTGATAAAAGGCAGGAAAATAGGACTGACTTAGGCTGGAGTCTTTCATGGGACATGTAAACCCCATTTCCTCTTGCTTGGTACAGAGAATAATTAGAAATAGTGGCTAATATTTGCAAACACTGCATCAGCTGGCTTTCCTTGATGAACTAGAATAAGTAAACTTTGCAGCAGATATGGATAGACGTTGACATATTGATCTCTCAGGCTAAAATGGTATTAAAGATGTCAAAAATTTCTAGTGGTTAGAGCACACTTCTGCTATGTAAACATGGAATACCAGGTTTTAAAGTACTTGTCACTGCTAATATGCAGCTTTAAATAAATCCCATAGCCTCCATAGGCTTAATTGTTCTTTGCTTGGTTTACCATTTCTCTCACAAGAGTATCGCACATCTACTTTTTGAATTCTTCCTTTTCAGATTTGAATGTGTAGTCTGTCTCTTATTGTTCATGCAGTGTTTGGGCAGATAGTTAGTATGCGACGTGCTCTATGAAGCATTCCCTTTAGCTGGAGTTATCACCAAGGGAATGCTTTCCATGATGCATTTGATCAAAAAGCGCTAATTTTATGAAGACTTTTTCATGCATAAAGGCTTTTTATAAAATTCCCCCAGGGTGGCATGCATAAAGGGATGCCCAGTGCCGGGAAGGGTGCCTCCGTTTAAACAATGTGCACGAAGGCAAGTTCAGGGGTAGAGTCGTGATTTATAGGTGTTTATAATATGTGCATGTGTGCACTTTCTTTATCTGTGAACACATACGCCTACTCTCGAGTCTCCCAAGAAGCCAGAACTATCCGTGGCGTCAGTCTAAGTGCAATTTCTGCCTCTTTGCCATAGGCATCTTTGTGGCCTTCACACATAGACGACCTGTTATAAAACTGTCCTCCAAAATCTTTATGAGGGATTCGCTCTTCTAGTCTCCATGATGCAATTCTTGTGCGCCCTGCGTCCTGCGCTTTGTGCACAGTGAGTCATTTTATGGCAGGGCAGCTAGTAAAAGCGTATTTTAAGGTGCCAGCTTCAAACCTCTTTTATAAAATCCTTTAGGCACCTACGCTGGTTGTTTTTTTCATATGAGGTTATTGATGTGTGTTATGTGGCCACAGACATGTGCTAATGACTAAAATCTCCCCCCAGTTAGGCATCTACTTGCTACTTAGTAGTACAATTACCACCGATACGTTTGCTGCAAATACTGGGAAAAGCCGATGCTTCTTTCTTGTTTGTCTCTAAATGTCTCTCAGTCTGCTCCTTTTAAAAATATTGCATCTGATTATAGAAACATTAGTGGCATACCGAGGGCAGGACGGTGAGTGCGGCCCACTCCATGTGCTGGCCAGGTGCCGAATCCTGGGCCCATACAAATCATCAGGGCAGCCGCCAGGCCTGGAGCGGAGGCAGCGCGGCAAGCCAGCCATGGTGTTAAGGTAGGTTTGATGCACTGGCTCCACCATCTGGACCCAGCGGCATGGGAGGGGGGAGCACTCGCTCCAAGTGCCCACTAGATTGGCAATGCCACTGACAAGCATCACATAAATGAAAGGCGAGGATGGTAGTTAACTTCTTAATTAGAGGAGAAAGCTCTAAGAACAACCTGACTGTGAAAAGTTAATTGATAATATTGTAAAGATCAGTGAAAGATGGCAGGCCAGAGAGAGAGAGCATGAACCCTGTTCTCTCTCGTCACTAGAATCTATCCAGTCATTCAATATGCTGCCAGGTGGCCCTTTGGGGGTAAATTTGCAAAAAGTCCAAAAAGGAACATGTTTTACCCCTAATTTATAAAAGCAACATAGGTGCCTATGTGCCTTTATAGAGTCGACTCCCAGAACTATTCCCAATAGTCCACAGATTCTCAAGGATAAACTTACAGCTCCTCTGAAGAGTGTAGAAATAAGGACTTGTCCTTGTGCATTTCATAAATAACTATGTACATCGTAACTCTGCCCCTGCTTTACTGAAACCTCATCCCTCTACACCATCTCGCCGGCATGGATATAGAAACATGGGCCCTTTGCATGTGACAAAAGCTCTATGCACTTACTCCCTCGAGGTCCGAGCTCTGTCCCAGGAGCAATGTGAAAATACTTTGCTTGCAAATTGTTAAACGTAAGGCTGGATTTTTCATTCCTTATCAAAAGATAACAAACTGTCTAATTTTCTGATATAGGAAGCAGTTTTATAGCTTTCTGCATTAGTGTAAACTGTGCATGTAAATTTCATTCCACTGCTTTTTGCTGGATTTTCCAAGTAAAAGTGAATATGCATCTTCACTTTGAAAATTCTCCCAGGAAAAGTCTCCAGATGCACGGACCTATAGTCAGTTGTGTGGATGCCCTCTATGGCTGAATGTAACTTGCCTTGAGCTGTTATTGAAGAAGTGTGAGCTAAATCCCAGGACATAAATTGAAAGGATGACAAAACAAAGCTGGCAAGAGGTCAGAAGTGAGAGCCGCTCTGTCCTATGTCTTACCACCAGTAACATCTAACCTTTTGTAATTTGCATCAACTCTATCCCATTGACAGATTTTTCAAGCAACTTTTAATAAACTATATTACAGTAGTGCACCTGTGACAGCACACAGCCTTGCACTATGGGGCTCATTCAGAACAGCGAATAGTGGATTTGGACGTCCTGTCTGGATGTCCATCCCCGCTCTTTGCTCCCCAGCCAGCCCCAGCTAAAGCCTCCCCATATGAATAGCGCATTTGTATGGGGAGGCCTAGATGTGGGTGGGAGGAGGCATTCCAGAGGCAAACCGAGAGTGGGGCATGGGCAGGCCGTGACCCCGGACGTACAGGGCTGATTCATCAGAGGTCGGCCCTGTACATCCGGGGCCATGAACTTAGATGGGGGACTTATTCCACCTCTGTGGTGGAAAAGTCCCCCTGGACATCAGAGAATGATGCTGCCGGGCCTGAACAAAAAGGTAGGAGGGGTGAAGTAATTTCAATGCAGCTGGACCCTGGCTATGGGAGGCTGGATTGAGGGTCCAGCTGTGAGGAAAGAAGGAAATAGGTAATGGCCGGCATTCGTGGCTCCTGAATGGAGCCGCAGTACTATGGCAACAGGATGACATGGCACTGTGGCTCCATTCAGGAGCCTGACTGAGGTAGCTGGGCACATGGCTGGGCATACATACCTCTGGGCATCCTGATTCTGACTGGCTGCATAGGGGGCTGGACGGCCAGATTGGAATGTGCCTCCACTTGTCCTAAAGCTCTCTGAGACAGGAGGGTTCAATTTGTCTGTTAAGCCTCAGGTTTGTGAAGGTTTTCTTGACCACTTCTCCTCCCTGTTCTTCTATATTCAGAGTTACTCCCATACTATACCTCCCACCCAGGAAGGGATTCTAGTTCCTTCTTGCTTATCCAAAGCACTTCTATTTTATTTGGATTTGACCCAGAATTAAAGAAAAGAGGACATATGGAGGTAAATGGTAAAGTACACATCTGTTTTGATGGTATTTTAGTCATTAACACCCATATATGGCCTCTCATAAAATACCGACCAGCGTAAAGTATCTGTGTTCACATGATGGTACGTACTTTGCTGGTGGGCATGCACATGGATGGACTTTGGGCAGAGTGTACAAGTGTGTGTTTAGATTATAAAACATTAGAATTGATGCGTGGACTCTAGAGCTGGTGTAAATATCTGCACCTACAGTGTCGGCGCATGTTAGGCCACTTAACGCTAGTCTTTTGCAAACAAAAGTACATGCTAACGTCTTTCTAAAATAGCACCTCAACAGGCTCCTACTTTCTCACTTAACGTAGGTGGCCCCCTTATGAATGGAGGGTCATTTTATAAAGTCATTTTCATGTATGCATGGCGTCTTATAAAATACCAGCTGGTATAAAAGTGTGCATTGGCAGGAATATGTATCCTTTCCAGATATGTGTAGCTGTGGGTGTGGTCTGAGCGGAGTGTGGGAGGAGTTCGGCAAGCATATGCGTTGATCATGAAATACAATGCGCTCTTCACGTGTGTTCATTTAAAACTGCACCTATGTATCTTGATAAAATAGCCCCTGAGTAGGCACCGAGGTGCCCCCTTATAAAATTACTACCAAAAAGGGTCACTTTGTAAAGGAGTGTTTGTGCATTATCCCTCAGTGTAAAAGTATGTGCCATGCCAACTAAGCATCGAATTGTTCACAACCTGTGTGTAGGTGTGCTTGGGGAGGAGATTGGGCAGCATCACAAAGTTTGCACATAGATTATATAATAGACAACTAGGCACTTATTTCAGCTATGTAGATTTACAGTAGCTCCTTAACAGATGTAAATGTGAACAGCCGCACTTTAGCTGCAATTTTGAGTGCTTTTGGGCTGCTATTCTAGCCTACGGGGGTCATTCCAGAACACGAATAAAGGTTTGTATGTGCAATGGAATGTTAATGTGTTGAAAATATCCCCAACACTATTCTGAAACACTGCTGACATGCACGTCCACAGCGCTAGCACGGCTATCTTAGAACGTGCCCAGAAAGGGCGAAACAGGGCATAGTCAGCCGCAGACATATGTAAAGCATGTTCAGGAAAGGCCTATTAAGTGTTTCCCAAAAAAGTCCATGTTATTCCTGCTGAAACATGGAATAAGACCAGGACAGAAAAAAATTCTGCCCTTCTCTGCAATGCAACCCATATTGAAGAATGGTTGTGACAAGTATGCTTTGAACTGGTGTGACTGTAATCTGGAAAAACACAAGATGCAGTGGTAAGGTACAGAGAGCAGAGGCGAGGGAATGTTGTAAGGTCTAGACACATTAATAAACACCCTCCAGAAATATTAAGAAGAGCAATAGTGTTTATTCAGGCTGTGCACTAATGCGCTGTTTGTGCTAAAGGAGCCAATTTAGGAGACCCTAACAATTCCCATGTACTGGAAAATGGGACTACTGATGCAGGGATAGTATGGGTATAAGCAGGGAAAGGATTCTTGTTTGGATGAGAAACAGAGATCATATATGTAGTTCTGGTACCCCGTGCTATTATGTTATGTATAGGTTCAGAGCATTTTTTGGCAGAATCATGTTTTTGTGACAGAAAGTGAGAGTGTATGTATGTGTGTGGTTTGAGGGGTGTCAGGGGGGATCTGGTGTGTTCATCTGCAACGCAGGGGGGACATGAAAGCCTGGCCAATACCTGGACCATATGGATAACTGCAGTGTCACCAGGTGCCAGTGTGATCGGGCAGTCAAACTCAGAGAGGGTTCACTATAGCTACATGTCAAAACATATCCCTGCCAATAATAAGGGACCCTCAGAATAAGGGCACTCAACAGTGAAAACAGACTCTGTCTGATATAGTGCCAACATTTCCCGGATTGTCCCATATGGGCTACATCCCCACCCAGGCCAGGATCAATGAGAGCTGCGAGAGTGGTGATATATCTGGAGTCTGGCTACTTGGTGTGATGGCACAAGGATCTCTCCTCCCATGCCCACAAAAGGGAGCAGTGCCACAAAGCTGACTCTGAGAAGGCAGATAGGGTTGCCCCATGTATAGAAACATAGAAAAATGAGGACAGAAAAAGACCACATGGCCTATCTAGTCTGTCCTTCCATATCAACAGCTACAACAGTCCCCTTTTTACCTTTAGAGATCCTCTGTGTTTGTCCCATGCTTTTTTGAATTCAGTTTCTGTCCTCACCACCTCCACTGGGAGACTATTCCATGGATCCACTACTCTTTCCGTAAAGAAATATTTCTGCATATCACTCCTGAATCTATCTCCCTTCACCCTCATCCCATGTCCCCTCATAGCAGAACTTGCTTTCAATTGAAAGAGGCTCTCTCCCTGAACAGTTATGCCACGGAGGTATTTAAACATCTCAATCATATCACCTCTATCCTGCCTTTCCTCTAAGGTGTACATATTAAGATCCTTAAGTCTGTCCTCATATGCTTTATAATGAAGACCACTAATCATTTTAGTAGCCACCCTCTGCACCGACTCCATCCTGGTCTCCAGAATTGCACACTATGCTCCAAATGAGGTCGCACCAAAGAATTATACAGAGGCACTATCACCTCCTTTTTTCTGCTAGCCATTCCTCTCCGTATGCACCCAAGCATCCTTCTAGCTTTTGCCGTCGCCTTTTCTACCTGTTTAGCTACATTAAGATCATCAGACACAAGCACGCCAAGGTCCCGCTCTTCTTTCGTGGACAAACCCTGACAATATAATGACAAATGTAACCCTCAAATTGTGTTGTCTTAATGTTTTGTCTTAATGTTGTTAAATACCCTCATGTTAAATGTTGTAAAGCACCCAAATGTTAAATGTAACCCAATTGTGATGTGATGTAACCACTTTGATTGTAGGATAAGGTGGTATATAAGTCTGTCTAAATAAATAAATAAATAAGTACTTCACCCCCTATACTATATTGCTCCCTTGGATTGCTGCAGCCCAAATGCATGACCTTAATTTTTTAACATTAAATCTCAGCTGCCAAATTCTAGACCATTCTTCAAGCTTAGCTAGATCCCTCCTCATGTTATCTACACCTTCCTGGGTGTCTACTCTATTGCAGAGTTTGGTGTCATCCGCAAAGAGGCAAACCTTACCCGACAGCCCTTCCGCTATATCACTAACAAAGATGTTAAAAAGAATCGGACCAAGGACAGATCCCTGGGGCACACCACTGGTAACATCCTTCTCCTCAGAGTGAACTCCATTTACCTGTACTGTCGCGTCCCACTCAACCAATTTCTAACCCAAGCAATAACTTTAGGATCCATCCCTAGGGTGCTCAGTTTGTTTATAAGTCGCCTGTGAGGAACAGTGTCAAAGGCTTTACTGAAATCTAAATACACCACATCTAGGGCTTTCCCTCGGTCCAACTCCCTGGTCACCCAGTCAAAGAAATCAATCAGATTTGTCTGACAAGACCTGCCTCTGGTGAATCCATGCTGCCTCGGATCCTGTAATCCGCTGGACTCCAGAAACCTCACTATTTTCTCTTTCAGCAGCATTTCCAATAATTTAATCACCATCAAAGTTAAACTAACCAGCCTGTAATTTTCAACCACATCCTTACTTCTGCTTTTGTGTAAAGGGACCACATGTGCCTCTCTCCAGTCTGAATGAATTCTTTGCTTCGGTCTTTACTGAGGAAGATGTAGAGATGTTACCCATGACTGAAGTGGTATTTAAAGGTGCGGAAGAATTAAAGGAAATATCGATACATCGGGAAGATATATTACAACTATTAGATAAACTGAAGAGTAGCAAATCACCTGGGCTGGATGGTATACATCCAACAGTGTTGAAAGAACTGAAATATGAGATTGCAGACCTGCTATTAGTAATCTGTGAACTATCATTAAAATCATCTCTAATACCTGAAGATTGGCGGATCGCCAATGTAACACTAATTTTTAAAAAGGGTTCGAGGGGTGATCCGGGAAACTACAGACCGGTAAGACTCACGTTAGTACCAGGAAAAATGGTAGAAACCATCATAAAGAATAAAATTACTCAGCATGTAGATAGTCATGGCCTAATGGGAGACAGCCAACATGGCTTTAGACAAGGAAGATCTTGTCTTACTAATCTGTTATGTTTTTTTGAAAGTGTGAATAAACAGGTGGACAAAGGTGAGTCGGTGGATATAGTGTATCTAGACTTTCAGAAAGCCTTTGACAAGGTCCCTCATCAGAGACTTTTGGCAAAGCTAAAGAGTCATGGGATAGGAGGCAGTGTACTACTGTGGATAAGGAACTGGTTAAAAGATAGAAAGCAGAGGGTTGGGCTAAATGGCCAATTTTCCCAATGGAGAAAGGTGAATAGTGGTGTACCCCAGGGCTCTGTGCTGGGTCCGCTGCTTTTTGACATATTCATAAATGACCTGGAAAGTGGAATAACGAGTGAGGTTATCAAATTTGCAGATGACACAAAACTATTTAAAGTTGTTAAAACCCAAGAGGATTGTGGAAAATTGCAAGAGGATCTTGATAGATTGGAAGACTGGGCATCAAAATGGTAGATGAAATTTAATGTGGACAAGTGCAAAGTTATGCACCTAGGGAAGAACAACCCAAACTATGGTTACACAATGCAAGGTTCCACATTAGGAACCACCACCCAGGAAAAAGATTTAGGCGTCATTGTGGATAACATGTTAAAACACTCGGCCCAGTGTGCAGCGGCAGCCAAGAGAGCAAATAGAATGCTAGGTATGATAAGGAAAGGAATGGAAAATAAAACAAAAGATATTATAATGCCTCTATACCGTTCCATGGTGAGACCGCACCTTGAATATTGTGTGCAATTCTGGTCGCCGTATCTTAAAAAGGATATAGTGTTATTAGAAAAGGTTCAGAGAAGAGCCACCAAAATGGTAAAGGGGATGGAAGGCTACTCCTATGAAGAAAGGCTAAAAAGGTTAGGGCTCTTTAACCTGGAAAAGAGACGGCTGAGGGGAGATATGATTGAAGTCTATAAATTAATGAATGGAGTGGAACGGGTAAACGTAGATCGACTGTTTACGTTATCAGAATATAGGAAGACTACGGGGACATGCAATGAAGCTACAGGGTAAACTATTTAAGACTAATAAAAGAAAATATTTTTTCAAACTCTGGAATTTGTGTCTTTTGGGGAAACTGCTAGGTACGTATGACCTAGATTGGCCACTGTTGGAAACAGGATACACAGGCTTGATGGACCTTGGTCTGACCCAGTATGGCATATCTTATGTTCTTATGTTCTTAAAGAGGCATTGAAAAGGTCAGTCAGTGGAGCTGCTAGAACATCCCCAAGTTTCCTCGGTATTCTAGGGTGTATATATATATATATATATATATATATATATATATATATATATATATATATATTGTGAGCCCCGCCCCTGTGCCAAATAGCTTGACCAGCAGGAGGCGCTGCACCTTAACCTTGAGGTTGTATAAGAATTTGTAGTTGAGCCGTTGGTTAAAGATCACAGATTTTTATTTGGGTTCTCAGAGACTCACAACAGGTAATGTCGACAGGAAAACAAAAGTAGGGATACTCCTCCCAAAGAAAATATATGCAAACTTTGCCAGGTCAAAATTAAAGTCTTTTAAACAAGCTTTTCTTCTTAGCTCTTACAAAAGGTATTTTCCCTCTTAACAGTTATTCACATACAGTGCAACAATCACATTCCATGTCAGTGACTGAAGGATCTGAATCCCCTTTGAAAGAGTCAATTTCCATGCTCTCTGGAGGACTCTCAGGTAGTGGTTCTGGACTCTTAACTGGAATGGTATTAGTTCCATACCTTAACAGTTTCTTCAGTCTTGGCCACCTAATAGGTTTCTCCCCTTTAAGTAAAAGCTCATGGGGTTTCAAAAGCCGTGGTTTAAAAGTTCCTTTCCTTTCATGTAAATGTCTACAGGTAATCTCCTCCTCGTCTGAAGAACTATCCCTGTGTTCAGGTTTGGGCCTAGGCTTTCTCCTGGTTTGATGCTTAACTTGCACAGTTTTACATACAGGCCTTCTATCAATAAAACCCTCTTCTGAGCTGTAATCAGAGGACCGGTCAGACCTCCTTCGGGCTCTATAAAAAGTTCTTGCTTTGGAAGCTTCCCTAGCAGAGCAATGCCTGCATCTAGGTTCCAGCAAGGGTTTTGCCTGGGTAAAAGTTCTGCCTTCTTGTGGCTTCTTTAAGCTTCTTTCAAATACAGGGTTTAGCTTGCCCACTAACCTGCATTGTGGTTTCACTGCACTAGCAGTGTATCTCTGGGCCTCGCAACAGCAGCTGCCTGGCCTGTGAGTATTTCTTCCTGGAGAGCAGCAGTATTTCCCTTTCTCCTGGGGAGCGAATCTGGCTTCAGGTCTTCCCTTCCTCTCAGCATAGAGCCTGGGAGCCTTGTTCCAGTCAGGTTCAGAATCCTCGTGCTGGTAAAACAGGTGATTCTCTCCCTCTGCTCTTCTCTCTCTCTCCCTTCTCCCTTCCGTTTCTGTCTGCCCTTTTTTACAAGCAGCTACGTGACAAGGGCACTCCCTTGCAGGCTCCTCCTCCGAGTACCTGCTTCTCTGATTCCTATCTGGTGTGTAACGTGGGAATGACTCAACACTAGTTTTGGCCCACTGACTATCAACCCTGGGGTTTTTCTGCTGTGAACTTCTAACCCTGGGTTTTCTCTGACAAGTGTTTTCTAATGTGCCCATCCCCCCAGCCAAGGTAAAACCTTCAATGTTTCCTGCTTTTCTAGGTGGCACTACTCTCTCCTTGCCACATATCCCCCCCCTTAGACTATTGCCGGCTGGCGAGACACTTCGCGCACAGCTGGTAATACGGGACAAGGCATCTGCATTTGTGTGGAGCTTCCCTGGTCGATGTTCAACCTGAAAATCGAACTCTTGTAGTGCCATGTACCAGCGAGTAAGGCGTGCGTTATTATCTTTCATTTTGTGCAGCCATTTAAGTGGGGCGTGATCGGTCACCAATAAAAACTTCCTCCCTGTCAAATAAAACCGTAGGGCGTTCACGGCCCACCGTATTGCCAAGCATTCTCGCTCAATGGTTGAATACTTCTTTTCAGGAGGGGTGAGCTTCCGACTTAAAAACATAACGGGATGTTCAGAGCCCTCGAACATTTGGGACATAACGGCTCCCAGCCCCGTTTCAGAGGCATCGGTTTGGATAATAAAGCCTTTGCTAAAATCCACCCCACATAACACCGGGGCCGCCCACAGTTTCCCTTTTAGTTCCCTAAAGGCGCTCTCAGCCTCAGAGTTCCATTCCAGCACTGTGGGAGCATTTTTTTTTAGCCTCTCCGTGAGGGCTGTAGCCCTCGTCGCGAAATGCGGAATAAACCGTCTGTAGTAACCCACTAGGCCTAAAAAACTTCGGAGTTGCTTCTTGGACTCTGGTGTCGGGAATTTTTTTAAGGCCTCTACTTTATCCAAGAGGGGTTTTACCTTGCCCTGACCCACCAGGTGGCCCAAATACTTAACCTCCGAGGCTCCAAACATACATTTTGCGGGGTTCAGCGTAAGACCAGCTTGTCTTAATGCTGTCAATACAGCGCCAACTCGTTTTAAATGGTCGTCCCAGCCCACACTGTGGATGACTATGTCGTCCATGTAGGCCCTAGCATAATGATGGTGAGGTCGTAGTACCATGTCAACCAAGCGCTGACATGTGGCAGCGGCTCCATGGAGTCCGAAGGGCATCCTCCGAAACTGGAAGAGCCCGATAGGTGAACTAAAAGCTGTCTTCTGGCGCGATTCCTTTGTAAGGGGAATCTGCCAGTACCCCTTCGTTAAGTCCAACGTGGTCAAATATACAGCTTGTCCCAAGTGATCTAAAATCTCTTCAATTCGGGGCATGGGGTAGGTGTCAAAACGCGAGATTTTGTTCACTTTCCTAAAATCTATACAAAAACGCATAGACCCATCGGGTTTCGGGACTAGGACTATTGGACTGTTCCAGGGACTCTTTGAGGTCTCAATAACCCCTAACCTCAGCATCTCCTGTATTTGGGAAATCACCTCCCTTTGTTTCGCTTCTGGTAGCCTATAGGGGCGTTGGCAGACAAGTTCTCCGGGTAGGGTCAGTATCTCGTGGGCAATTAAATCAGTTTCCCCAGGGGATGTTGTGAGGACATCCGAAAACTCTTTCAACAGGGCAGACAACTGGTTTTGCTGGGGCCACGAGAGTTTCTCCCCTAGGTTATAGTTCTGTTCTTGGTTATGGACCGGGAGCTGAGGCCCTAACTCTTCTTCTTCTTGCCTCAACGCACAGGCGGTAAGACCTTTTATCTCCTTTATGCCCGTGGACCCGAATCCCTGGGATTCCCTAACAGTGGTAGCCAACGTTTCCACCTCTTCGAGGGGTGGAAATCCCACCCTTTCACAAATTAATTGTGCGATTCTATCGCCTACATTCACCCGGAAATTTTCCTGCGAAAAGTTAAACAGAAGTACCTTTAACTCGCCCCTATAATCAGGGTCAATAACGCCTGCACCCACATCAATAAAGTTTTTAAGGGCTAAGCCTGATCTGGGCGCAACCCGCCCATAACAGCCCGGCGGTATTTCTATTTTCAATCCTGTTTCTACTAGTGCCTTCCCCTGTTTTGGCACTATCACATCAACCGCACTGCACAAATCTAGGCCCGCGGCCTGTTCCGTTGCCCGTTTTGGTATCTTAGCCCCGGGAGTCGTCCTACAAAAGCGTAGCACGAACTTTTGTTTGATTGGGGTGCTGGCGTCAGGGTTAGCTATTAGAGTCTCCTGCTTTCCCCGTCTGCCAAATAAGGGTCTAGACACTGCAGGAGGGGGTAGAGATTGTAAGCGGGGAGCGTCTCCTCCTCGGGTAACCTTGGGTTTTTCCCCCTGTGTAGAGACTAGGTTTTTCTTCTCGTGCAGCCTATTCTCTATCCCTTTTCTAAAGTGTGCCCAGTCCCGCCCCAACACTATTTCATAGGGAAGCCTGGGCATAACGGCTACTGCAACTGCCTTGCCACTCCTTAGCCCTTTTATGCGCACTACATGCACTGGGTAGGTGGATGCAGCACCATGCACGCACCTAATTCTAACATGGTGGTCAGGGGACTCGGATGGGGATTCTCGCTGGGCCTCTATCTTACCCCAGAGGGACCTAGAGATCATTGATTGATCTGCCCCTGAGTCTAGGAGCGCTTCCACGGATATCCCCTCTACCTCGACGGTTAAGAGAAAACCCTCACCAGTGTTCTTAACTCGGGCAGCTATCAAGGCATCCCTACCGATGCAGTCCTTTCTAAAATGTCCCACCTCCCCACAGGTAAAACATTTTCTAGACAGGGAGTCTGCTCTCGTGATAACTTTCCCTTTCGCTGTTTTTCCGGTAACATACGTGGCTCTCTGTTCTGGGAATACTGATTCGTGTTTCTTGAACAGGCCTTCTTTCTTGGAGCCTACCTTGTTGGCTTCAAGGAAGCGGTCCGCTAAAGCAACAGCTTCATAAGCAGTGTTACAATTCTGTAAAACCAACCAGCTCTGTAACTCTTTTGGAACTGCCTCAGTAAACTGTTCTAGAATTATAGTGTCAAGAATGGTATCAATAGTTTTTACACCCTCAGGCATTAACCATTTGTGAACTAAACTTTTAATTCTATAATACAACGCTTGAGGCGTCTCGCCTTCCTTAATTGTGCAAGACCGTAATAGTCTCCTATAAACAGAGGGATTTAAGCCCATCCTGTTCCGGATAGCAGTTTTCACTTTTAAATAATCAGATATCTGATCTAAAGGTAGTGCTCTATATGCGGCTAATGGCTCCCCGGATAATGTGGTGGCAAATCTGACCGCCCATTGATCCACAGGCCATTTTGCTAGTACAGCCACCCGCTCAAAAGCTTCGATGAAATCATCTATATCATCACCCTTTACATATCGTCCATATGACAAAGTCCCAGTATTGGTATTTTCCCACCCTGGAATCAGGTTGGGTGTTACCAGTTCGGTAGTGGTGCTTTGCTTTAACATGTCCTCCTGGGTCTGAATCATCTTCGCCAAGAGGTCCAGGAGAGGTTGCTGTTGCTCCTGTAGCATCGACGCCGCCTTCTCCTGGTTCCTCGCTGCCAGTTCCTGTTGCTGGGCAAACTGGTTTGCTACCCATGTCGGGAAATCGGAGATCTCCATCCTTGCACTGGAGCTGAAAGAAAAACACAAAAACAAACGACCGAGTGCGGTACCTTTTTTTTTTTTTTTTTTTTCAAAAGTGCCCACTCTCCCACTATAGCTTATGGTGACCACCCTTCTGCACTTGGATCCAGGCCTAACCCTCTTAGTCACGGGTTACCTGATATCGGTGCAGGTCTTAGCTCTGCCACCAGATAAGCTCTCCGTCAGGTCTGCAATGCGTCTGCTCCTCCGGATACGTTGGATGCGTCCTTGGATTTCCGGTCAACCCTTCTGTTCCTGTTGGACTTGGCTGCTGGACCTCTGGAACCGCGAAAGCCTAAATACTACGCCACTGTGAGCCCCGCCCCTGTGCCAAATAGCTTGACCAGCAGGAGGCGCTGCACCTTAACCTTGAGGTTGTATAAGAATTTGTAGTTGAGCCGTTGGTTAAAGATCACAGATTTTTATTTGGGTTCTCAGAGACTCACAACAGGTAATGTCGACAGGAAAACAAAAGTAGGGATACTCCTCCCAAAGAAATATATGCAAACTTTGCCAGGTCAAAATTAAAGTCTTTTAAACAAGCTTTTCTTCTTAGCTCTTACAAAAGGTATTTTCCCTCTTAACAGTTATTCACATACAGTGCAACAATCACATTCCATGTCAGTGACTGAAGGATCTGAATCCCTTTGAAAGAGTCAATTTCCATGCTCTCTGGAGGACTCTCAGGTAGTGGTTCTGGACTCTTAACTGGAATGGTATTAGTTCCATACCTTAACAGTTTCTTCAGTCTTGGCCACCTAATAGGTTTCTCCCCTTTAAGTAAAAGCTCATGGGGTTTCAAAAGCCGTGGTTTAAAAGTTCCTTTCCTTTCATGTAAATGTCTACAGGTAATCTCCTCCTCGTCTGAAGAACTATCCCTGTGTTCAGGTTTGGGCCTAGGCTTTCTCCTGGTTTGATGCTTAACTTGCACAGTTTTACATACAGGCCTTCTATCAATAAAACCCTCTTCTGAGCTGTAATCAGAGGACCGGTCAGACCTCCTTCGGGCTCTATAACAAGTTCTTGCTTTGGAAGCTTCCCTAGCAGAGCAATGCCTGCATCTAGGTTCCAGCAAGGGTTTTGCCTGGGTAAAAGTTCTGCCTTCTTGTGGCTTCTTTAAGCTTCTTTCAAATACAGGGTTTAGCTTGCCCACTAACCTGCATTGTGGTTTCACTGCACTAGCAGTGTATCTCTGGGCCTCGCAACAGCAGCTGCCTGGCCTGTGAGTATTTCTTCCTGGAGAGCAGCAGTATTTCCCTTTCTCCTGGGGAGCGAATCTGGCTTCAGGTCTTCCCTTCCTCTCAGCATAGAGCCTGGGAGCCTTGTTCCAGTCAGGTTCAGAATCCTCGTGCTGGTAAAACAGGTGATTCTCTCCCTCTGCTCTTCTCTCTATCTCCCTTCTCCCTTCCGTTTCTGTCTGCCCTTTTTTACAAGCAGCTACGTGACAAGGGCACTCCCTTGCAGGCTCCTCCTCCGAGTACCTGCTTCTCTGATTCCTATCTGGTGTGTAACGTGGGAATGACTCAACACTAGTTTTGGCCCACTGATTATCAACCCTGGGGTTTTTCTGCTGTGAACTTCTAACCCTGGGTTTTCTCTGACAAGTGTTTTCTAATGTGCCCATCCCCCCAGCCAAGGTAAAACCTTCAATGTTTCCTGCTTTTCTAGGTGGCACTACTCTCTCCTTGCCACAATATATATATATATATATACACATATATATATATATATATATACATACATATATATATATATTTATTTATTTGTTTAACCAGTTTTGTATACCACCTTATCCTTCAATCAAAGTGGTTGACAAGACAACAAAGGACTTACATGTTGAGGGCATGGGAAGATCAAATACAAAACATTACAATATAAATACAGTACAAACAGTAAATTATAATATTATCTCATAGTGAAATTGGATATACAAGTTGATCAATTTAAGTTATTTGACCAAATGATTGTATGAATAAATAAGTCTTTAAAGATATGCGAAAGTCTTTGATGTCTTCCTGAGTTCTTAATTCTTCAGGAATAGAATTCCATACATCTGGTACCATGAAGGAAATGCTCTTTTAGAGGTCATCTTTTTTGATCTATTGAAGTTTAAAGGTGTACTAAGTTTATTGGAGTTATGAGATCGTCTAGGTCTTAGGCTCTTGTCTTTGGATATTATATGCTGTAGAATATCTGCTGAAGATTGGTGAAAGATTTTGAAAATAATCATTAGGTTTTTGTATTTTGCTCTTGCAATAATTGGAAGGAAATGTAACTGTTTAAGGAGAGGAGTTATGTGATCAAATTTTGCAGAGCCAGTAATTATACGTGCAGTAGTGTTTTGAACTAATTGGAGAGGATGGATAGCGTTTTTAGGAAGACCTTGATACAAGACGTTTCCAAAATCAAGTAGGGGTGTTATGACAGCTTGACATACCGTGCGAAAGTGATATAGCGGATGTATACAGACCGAAATACACCATGACGGGACCAGAGCCAGCCCAAGGGTTTCCTCCACCCTAGGCAGAAACCCCGGCTTTGCCATCCCCCCCAGCTGACGCCACCTTCCCCCCTCCCCCTGGCTGACACTGCCCCCGTCAGCTGAAGCTGTTGCTGTCGCCTCCCAATTGATGCCAATTCTGTCTCGGGAAGGCGGGCAGTGGCAGTATTTCTAAAAGTGGCGGCAAAAAGCTGGGGGAGGGGTGAGCGACTGCCCATGTGTGCCACTGCCACTGCCTCTCACCTGGGACAGCTGCCCTAGGCGGCTGCCTAGCTCACTTAGTGGATGGGTCGGCCCTGGATGGGACACGTGTAGCTGTTGTGAGAAATGCCAGTACCCAGATATGCAAGCCTCGGATGCCATAGCCAGAAGGCCCTACTACTACTGCTTCTGATCATTTGGTTAGCACAACTAGGCATATGCAGCGCTGCAAAGACACACTTACAATCTAAACAAGACAGACAACACAGCAGCTGTGGACAGGATACATCCAGGGGGAATGGTCAGAAGACACAAGGGTGCTTAGGCGGATCAGATCCAACAGCGGCAACGATGAGGTGAGCACTCAGCCTGGATTTGAGACGAAGCCTTATGTATAGACTGAGGTAGTTTGTTCGAGGCATAAGGAACAGCAAGGTGAAAGGAGCGACATTTGGCTTTGACAGTAGAAGAGAAGGGAAGAGATAGCAGAATCTGACCGAAGAGCGGAGTTCCTGAGGAGGGGTGTGGGGATAGACAACAGGGGAAAGGTACTGCGGAGCAGCACAATGAATGCACTTGCAGGCCATAGACACAAAAAGGGCATACATTTGTTGCTCAGCATCCTCTGAGGAACTGCAAGGTTAGTTCGGGGTTTTGGGCACTTTGTGAGGGTCCATCCTTAGCAGTTTAAAGTGTGCTTGTAGAGATGATCAGGGCAGGAATCACTGGGGCTGATTCCTAATACCACATATCATTTGATGCAAGGTATCTCCTGACATACAAGTTCAAAATGACATTCTTGTATACCATACTGGGGTGCACTGGGCTTACCTAGCACCTTTCAGGGCATGAGGGGGACTGGTATATGGTCTAGGTTGCAGCAGCTGCCATTTCTCATTGGTATTTATGTGTGGCGTGCATCTGTGATGAGCAGCTTAGGAGATGCTAGTTTTTCTTGAGGGGTGTGGCATTCGTGGATACATTGTGGGGACAGGCAGGAACCAAAACATGTAACTTTTCAGACTAGGGTACGCGGGGGACATCCAAAATATTTACCCACGTCCAAGGCATGGGCCGGCTGAATAGCACTTGCACGTGCCGTGCCGAAGACGTCTAGACCGATTCTGGACCTGTGGGCATGTCCAGACCCACGGATGCGGAATTAGGTTCAAAGGGTGCCCCTTTTTGATTTAGACATGTCCATAGGCAGGATGTGACTGTTATGGAATCAGGCTCTATGTGTCTTAATAAGTCACTGCACTCTTTAGTGCTACTTAATTAAGAGTCAGGTAGTTCAGTGTTTTGTAAAGGTCTACATTACCTTGCAAGTATTGCCATTTCTAGAGGGTCTCAATTGCAAGCAAGGTAATTCTGTCACACTTGAATACACATCATCTGCCTGAGAGTTCTTAAAGAGGGCTAATTTTATTTTTAATAGATAACTTTTTCTGCTGTATTGCAGAAGGGTTTTTTCCTGTTCTTAGGCAAAGTTATTTTTCTCTGCTGCTGTTCTGTTTTCTTATCCTCTAACCTTCAGGTCAAAAGAGGAAGGCGAGCTCTTTGAAGTCACCGCACTCTTCAGGTGTTAGATCCCTCCCTTCCCACCCCCAACTCCCACCCACCCCATGTGAGAAATCTTGCTTTATAGGGCATCTCACCAATTAGCTTGTTTGCAGATTTTTTATTGGTTGATAGGGTAAATCTAAGAAGTAAATAGTTCCACATTTAGATATTTGGTAATAGTAATTAATTTGATAAACTTGAAGGAGCTTGGATTAGGCAATTTTACAAAGGGAACACATTAGACTATATATCTCAAGCACATAATATCAGATTTTAGTAGCTTAAAGTGATAACTGTTTAGCAAGCAAGCAGGACTTCACACAGGGACATAGAACAGAGCTCCAAAGGACCAACTTAACCTCCCGACCTAAGTGATGTGTTACAAAATTGCCCTCAAACAGTAAGTTATAATTCAATAATCAAAGAGGAAATACATTATTTCCTATAACATGACCAATGAACCAAATAATTTCAGGCTGAGATTAGAATTCTGTGTGACAGTACAGAATTAGCTTATTAGGATCTAAGCAAACGTTTAAACCAAAGTAATAGAAAGTGAAGACAGATGGGGAACTCTGCTAAATGAAGAGACAACATTTGTAGCATAGTATAAACAATACAGTGAAATTTTATAATACTCAACTAGTGAATGTAATAAGGCACAGATAATAAGGTAAAATGCTGAGAGCTGCAGTATTTAACTTAAAGCGCTTCACTGCCTGTCCTGCTACTGCTATGCAGAGCATTAAAGAGTAGACTTGTTCTTACTGGGGCAATCAATCAGCATTTTCCACTTTCTTTCCTCCTAAATATTCCCTGAGTGCAATGAATTTAAATGGGAGATTAAGATATTTGCTTCATTCGCCCACTAAATCACACTCTTAAAAGCCTTTAAATTTTGACATGCGTAGGCCTAAAATCTGTATTGTGTATAAAATAACATGGTTGGCCCTGTGGCTCGGTAATGGTGCTGTATACTGCCACTGAATGTAAGAATATAAGAAAAGACATAACTGGGTCAGACCAAAGGCCCATCAAGCCCAGTATCCCTGTTTCCAACAGTGGCCAATCTAGGTCACAATTACCTGGCAGGATCCCAAAAAGTAAATTGTTTGCATGCCACTTGCCTCCAGGAATAAACAATGGCTTTCCCTAGGTCTACCTTAATAATGATTTATAGAATAGATGCAGGGAGAAGGAAGAGTGGAGGGTGAAGAGAAATTGGGAGAGAGCAAGGGGACTAAGAAGAGAATGCAAGAAGGCAGGAGAGGAGGGGGAGTGGTGAGGAGTAGGAAGGGGGAAGAATACAAGATGGTGGGAGGAAGAGAGTGTGAATGCAGGGGAACAGGGAAAAGTGCAAGAGAGCAAGACAACTGCATGCCTAGACACACATAGGTCCCCTACACATACCATATGACCATCCCTTCATGATGTGCACACATTCTTACACACTCCCACAGTTCCCATCATGCACACACTCATACATGCACAGCCCCTGACATACACACCCGTGACAGACACATATACACAGCCTCCGGCATGCTGTCAACAAGCACACACCTTAGACGCACACAAACACCCATTACACCCATTACACACACACACATACACACTTCTTCACATCCCCACACATAAACAGCTAAACTCTGCCCATGGAGATATATGCATCCTACCACTGATACACATCAACACACACCCCTCACGTACACCCTCAGTCACATCCCACGGGACGCTCACATGTCTCTTGCTATACTACTGACACACTTTAGCATGATTGTTTCGACCAAGTCCCCCGTAGAGACATGCCTGAGTCTGCAGATGGAGGAAAGGGAAAACATGGAGAGAGGTTGGACGCATCGGTCCCTAGGGTACTCAATTATTTGCCTTCCTTCAGTGGGAAAACTGGCCATCTAACCCTACGCTCTGTTTTCTATTTTATAACCTTTTCCCAGTCCACAACAGGAAGTTGCCTCCTAAGAAAATACAATTGGAATCTATTATAAAATTAATTAAATTCATCCTAACCCGCAACTACTTCAGCTTCAATAACCACATCTATTTACAAATCATGGGCACTGCTATGGGTTCCAGGATGGCAATGCAATATGCCAATCTTTTCATGGCAGAACTGAAAGAGACATTTTTGAATAAATGTCAACTAAACCCTTTAAATATCACCAGTATATTGATGACATTTATGATTTGGACGAAGGGAAAAGAAATTCAATTTCATAACTCTTTTCATGCATCCTATCCTTCAATAAGATTCAAAATCAACGATTCCACACAAAAAGTTAACGTTATCAATATCCCAGCTTCTAGCAACAATCACCATCACAAATACTTGTGTGCGGGACACTGACTGACAGAAACAGCTACTGTCACAAGTCCAGCTTCCACCCTGCACGTAGCAAGGAAGCCTATTGTAGAAAGCCACGCCTCACAATACCACCGTATCTGCTCTGACCAAAGAGATTGTGATGAATGCCAAACATTCCCGACTGAATTCTTCAAATGCAAGATCAGGGCCGGCCCATCCATTAGGCAAACTAGGTGGTTGCCTAGGGGAGAGGAGGGCACGGCATTCCATGCTAAACAATAGATTCTGATAGTCAGGGGAGGCATACGGCTTAAGGTTTGTCTAGGGCACCAATATCTTGATCCAGCTCTGGAGCCAGCACTGCATAAGGGCTGCAGCCCCTAAAATCATTCCCCAGGAAGATGCTATTTTCACTTAAAACACCCAGAGCAAATCTGCAGTAGAAAGACAGAAAAGCCACAGAGAGACTCCTCCTTGTAGTGACATACTATCCAGAGCTGGGACATCAGGCTCCATATTTGGTCCTATTTAAATTCAAGCTAAAAATTCATCTCTCCAAGGCTGCTTTTGGATCCTGACCTCCTTATTCTCCTGTCTACACCCATGTGCATTTTAACCATTACCCTTAAAAATTCCCTAGTTCCCTCTTTGTTCTATTTGCCTGTCTTAGCAGATTGTAGGCTCTCTAGGGACTCTCTTTTATGTGTATGTGCAAGGAAAGGGGACCAGAGAGGAAAAAGGGGGTTTGGCAGCAAGGGGAAGAAGGGGGAGGAATAGGTGAGTGGCTGTAAGGGAGAGGAGAGGAAAGGTGGTGGTTACAAAGGGGAGAGGGAGGGCTACATGAAGGGAGAAGGGAAGTGCAAAAGGGGAAATGTAAGAGAAAGGAGAAGAGAGTGTGTTTGTGTAGGGGGGGGGGGGGACTTAGAAATAAACTGAGTGCCCATGAGATGGACCCTAAAGTGACTGATCGGGTTAGCAGAGTTTAGTAATAAATTGCAGGAGCATTACCAGTGGCCTGCCTCAGGGATCAATTCTCGGTCCTTGGCCCTGTTCTTTTTAACATTTTTGTAAGCAATACTGAAGAAGGTCTATTGGGAAAGGTTTGCCTCCTTGTGGATGATACTAGAGTCTGCAACAGGACAGACAACCTGGAAGGTGTGGCTACCATGAGGATGGATCTAGTGAAGCTTGAATGGTCAAGAATGTGGCAACTAAGATTTAATGCTAACAATTGCAAGGTCATGTATTTGGGAGCAGTACAGTATAGGAAGTGAAGTGCTTCAATGCACGAAGGAAGAGTAGCACCTGGGTGTGATCATATTGAATGATCTTACAGAGGTCGAACAGGTAGAAAAGGCAACAGTGAAAGCCAGAAGGATGCTTGGCTGCATAGAGAGGGGGAATGGCTAGCAGGAGGAAGGAGGCGTTAGTGCCTCTGTATAAGTCTCTGTTGAGAGCTCATTTGGAGTATTGTGTACAATTCAGGAGACCACATCTTCAAAAAGAAATAAACAGGATGGAGTCCATTCAGAGGGCGGCTACTAAAATGGTCAGTGTCTTCATCATAAGGCATATGGAGATAGACGTAAAGATTTCAATTTGTATACTTTGGAGCAAAGGTGGGAGAGAGGAGATATGTCAGCAATGTTCAAGTACCTCCATGGTAAAAAAAGGGATTGTAGAACATAATACAGTAGTTCTTATGGATGGACAGACTGAACAGGCCATATGCTCTTTACCTGCCATCATTTTCTATAACATGGATGTAGTGCGACTGCTTTATTTGGGGGAGTAAAGGGTGGAGTAACATTTTTGCATATTTGCATACATTTGCATATTCATTATAGTTATCTTGAAAAAGCAATCGACGGCTAGGAAGCCAGTATATCAGACTAGCGAGGGATGAGTTGGTGCCCCAAGATACTCAAAGAGGGAGCAGAGGTTCTTATTCAGTGGCTATATAATTAAAATGCAGCAAAAATTGTAATTAATTAGCCTAGCACTCTACTACTACTACTACTGATCATTTGTATAGCGTTACAAGGTGTACGCAGTGCTGTATAGACACATATAAAAGGCGGTCACTGCTCATCAGAGTTTACAGTCTAGTCAAGACCGAAAACACAACAGCTAAGGACAAGGATATATCTACGGGAATAGTAAGGAAACACACAGGAGACTAAGCGGATCAGGATCCACACACTCACGTACACCATCTTCACAACCACTGCATGCCGCCACCCCCGCACCTCCCCACTTGATTGGTTTGCAGTGAAAACCACTTTGATTTAAGGATAAAGCGGGATATAAATCCTTTTAAATAAAATAAATAAATAAAAGCAGCCTTAAGAGGTGAGTTTTCAGCCTGGATTTGAAAAGGGCCAGAGATGAAGCCTGACATACAGATTCAGGTTTGTTGCAGGCATAAGGAGCAGCAAGGTGGAAGGATGGAAGTCTGGAGTTGGCAGTAGAAGAGAAGGGCACAGATAGACGGGATCTGCCAGAAGAGCGGAGTTCTCGAGGAGGGTTGTAGGGAGAAATAAGGGAGGAGAGGTAGTGAGGAGCTGCAGAGTGAATACACTTATAGGTCAGTAGGAGAAGTTTGAACTGTATATGGAAACGGATAGGGAGCCAATGAAGCAACTTGAGAAGAGGGGTTATATGAGCATGACGAGGCTGACAGAAGATTAGCCGTGCAGCTGAGTTTTGAACAGATTGAAGGGGAGAGAGATGATTCAAAGGGAGACCAGCAAGGAGAAGGTTGCAATATTCTAGACAGGAGGTAACTAAAGACTGGATAAGTTTCTTAGTAGTGTTTGTACAAAGGAAGGGATAGATTTTGCCAATATTATAAAGAAGCGGCAGGTTATAGCTATCTGTTGGATGTGTGCAGAGAAAGAGAGAGTAGAGTCAAAGGTGACTCCAAGGTTGTGAGCTGAGGAAACAAGGAGGAATATAGTGTTATCCACAGAAATAAAGAAGGGAGGAAGTTTTGGCTGTGTTCAGTTTCAGGCAGGAGTATGAGATAAGCACTGGATTCCTGGAGAGATCTCAGGCACAGAAAGGTAGACCTGAGAGTCATCAACATAAAGATGGTACTGAAAATTATGGGAGGAAATAAGTGCACTAAGGAATTGAGTGTACAGACAGAAAAGGAGCAGGGCCGGATTTACGTATACGCCATGTACGCCATGGCGTAGGGCCCACAACCGGCAGGGGCCCCCAAAAAATAGAACCAGGTTTTTTTTTTCAACTCGATTAAAAAAAAAACCTGGTGGCTGCCGCCGCGGGGCCCCCTCTGCTGCCGCGGGGGCCCCGTCTACAAGCTGGCTGGGCTGGGCTGGTCTGGTCTGGTCGGGTCTCGTCTCCCTCCCTCCCTCCCGGCTGCGAGAGACGCGAAGATAGAGCGTCTCCTCGTGTCCTGTGTTAAGCCCGCAGGGGCTGATGGGATTTCCCATCAGCCCCTGCGGGCTTAACACAGACGCGAGGAGACGCTCTCCCTTCGCGTCTCTCGCAGCCTGCAGCGAGGGAGGGAGAGAGACCCGCCCGGACCCGACCCGCCCGGACCAGACCAGCTTGTAGACGGGGCCCCCGCGGCAGCAGCGGGGGCCCCGCGGCGGCAGCCACCAGGTTTTTTTTTAAATTAAATTTTACTTTAGGCCGGGGGGGGGTAGGAGTCCTACCCCCCCCCGGCCTAAAGTAAAATTTAATTAAAAAAAAAAAACCTGGTGGCTGCCGCCGCGGGGGCCCCGTCTACAAGCTGGTCGGGTCGGGTCGGGTCGGGTCCGGTCGGGTCTCTCTCCCTCCCTCCTCTCGCTGCAGGCTGCGAGAGACGCGAAGATGCGTCTCTCGCAGCCTGCAGCCTGCAGCGAGGGAGGGAGAGAGACCCGACCGGACCCGACCCGACCCGACCGGACCCGACCCGACCAGCTTGTAGCCGGGCCCCCCCGCGGCGGCAGCCACCAGGTTTTTTTTTAAAATTAAATTTTACTTTAGGCCGACGGGGGGGGGGGGGGGGGTATGACTGGTAAAGGGCGATGGGGGGGGGTAGGACTGGTAATTGGCTATGGGGGGGGGTAGGACTGGTAATGGGCTATTGGGGGCTGGAAATGGACTGGGGGGGGGTAGGGCTGGTAATGGGGCTATTGGGGGGCTGGGGCTGGAAATGGACCTGGGGGGGTAGGGCTGGTAATGGGCTATTGGGGGGCTGGGGCTGGAAATGGGCTGGGCTGGGGGGGGTTTTAAGGCTAGATGTGGGCTGATGGGGTTTAGGACTGGTAATGGACTGGTGGGCTGTTGGGGGGGGCTTAGAACTGGCAATGGGCTTTGGGGGGGGTTAAGACTGGTAATGGGCTGTGGGCTGATGGGGGCTGTCTGGTAATGGGCTATGGGGGGGGGGGCTAGGACTGGAAATGGGCTGGGGGGTTAATACTGGAGGTGGGATGATGGGGTTAGGACTGGTAATGGGCTTGTGGGGGGGTTAGTACTGGTAATGGGCTTTGGGGGGGTTAAGAACTGGTAATGGGCTGTGGGCTGATGGGGGTTGTCTGGTAATGGGCTATGGGGGGCTAGGACTGGAAATGGGCTGGGGGGTTAAACTGGAGGTGGGATGATGGGGTTAGGACTGTTAATGGGCTATGGGCTGATGGGGGGGGGGTAGGACTGGCAATGGGCTATGGGGGGCTGACTGGAAATGGGTTGATGGGGTTTAGGACTGGAAGTGGGCTGATGGGGGTTAGGACTGGTAATGGGTTATAGGGGGGGCTTAAACTGAAAATGGGGTGATGGGGGGTTAAGGACTGTAAGTGGGGTGATGGGGGTGAAGGACGGGAAGTGGGGTGATGGGGGGGCTAGGACTGGAAATGGGCTGATGGATGGCTAGGCCTGGAAATGGGCTGATGCAGGGACTAGAAGGGAATGGATGCTGGGTGAGGCTGGAACTAGAAGGGAGCTGATGTTGGGGGAGGATTAGAATGGGATGGGGCTGGAAGAGTAAAATGGAGAAGGGAAAAATATTTTGTGGTGGGAGGGATAAAAAATCTACAATTGGCCGGGTATTGGGAGAGTAAGTTGGGGATTGAGGATGGAGGGGTAAAATTTGAGTGGATGAAATAGGAATGAGGAAAGAGCCAAAAGGAGAAAGATTAGTATGTTTAAAGCAGATGGAAAAAATCTAGAAGAGAGAAGAAAGGACAAATGGACAGCAGACGATGGAGAGTTAGCAGAAGACACGAAGAAACCAGAAGAAAGTGGCTGGAGCAATTTGCAGCTGAAAAAAATGCACAAAAGGTAGAAAAATATCTCTTTATTTTGAATTTATTAATTGGAATATGTCAGCTCTGGTAAATGTGCATCATTAACATCTGTGCTTTGTTTAGTACAAGAGCAAATTAATGTATAGTTTTAGTAAATTTCTACAGTGTGTTGTACATTCCAAGTTAGGCTTTTGGGATTCCCCAGTTTAATTATTGTCTTCCTATTTCTAAATTGTGATTACTTGTTTGGTGATGGTCTATGTTCTGCAATGTGTAACTGAGCTGAGGTGTTCTGTTTATATAATTCCTATTTGACATTGCCACTTGTTCTCTTTCCCCAGTAGGTCATGTATTGTTGTTCTCTGAAATGTATTGGTTTAATATTTGCAGTGTTGCCTTTTGATTGGTAGAGTATGGTGCTTTTGTGAGTCCTGGTAGTGCTGTTAGGATACGGCGGGTTTTACTATGGGCAGTGTTTGATAGTAGTTCCTAATGTGTCCCTGGCAGTTGGCACTGGATTATAGTAATGTAGAAATCTTTTAGTCTTTCTTTATCCATACACTCATTAAGAGGCATGTTTACTAAAGTTAGTATATGGTAACATTATGCAAATATTTATGCAAATGAGGCCCCTTATGCAAATGAGGTCCGCACCCCCCTTGGGCCGCCCCTGCTGGGGGCCCACAATTTTTGTTGGCGTAGGGCCTCACTCAAGGTAAATCCGGCCCTGAAAAGGAGAGGTCCTAAGACAGAGCCCTGAGGTACACCAACTGAAAGCGGGATGGCAGTAGAGAAGGAACCACCAGAACATACACTAAAAGTGCGATGGGAGAAATAAGAAGACAACCAGGACAGAGCTCCTAAATCCAAATGAGGACAGGGTATCGAAAAGAAGATGGTGATCAAACAGTGTCAAAGGCCATAGAAAGGTCAAGAAGGATAAGAATCGAATAGAGGCCTTTGGATTTTGGCGAGGAATAAGTCACTGGAGACTTTGGCAAGAGCCATTTCTGTGTAATGTAGAGAACGAAAGCCAGATTGGCAGTGGGTCCAGAAGGTCTTGAGAGGAAAGAAAGTCAAGACAGCAGCAGTGAACTGATCATTCAAGTAGTTTTCAAGCAAAGGGAAGGACAGGTAGGATCTAATGAAGGCTTTTGAGGAGGGGATGACGGCGGAAGAGATAGAGCTTAGTAGACGAGTGGGGATGGGATCAGTTTGGGAGAGGAGAGAAATTTGCAGTTTCCTCCT
Organism: Ichthyophis bannanicus; assembly: GCA_033557465.1. Lineage (NCBI taxonomy): Eukaryota > Metazoa > Chordata > Amphibia > Gymnophiona > Ichthyophiidae > Ichthyophis > Ichthyophis bannanicus. The sequence continues at coordinate 74,429,109 of CM066044.1, read as the reverse complement.
CAGTAATTTCAGAAAAGGAATAAGGGTGACCAAAGATGAGTGAAGGAGTGGGGATCGAAGAGGGAGAAGATGAGGTGGAGGTGATTCAAGACTAATCTTCTAGACTTTGTCATGGAAGCAGTCAGCCAAGGTCTGGGCAGATGGGGAAGGAGGGACCTTGAAGAGAGAGTTGAGTGTAGCAAAGAGAGATGGCGAGAGTCAGAGGAAGAGAGTTAGTCAGATGGACATAATACTTTTGCTTGGTGAGTGCTTTGGCCGATTGGAAAGAAGTTAGCATAAATTTGAAATGCAGGTAGTCAGCCAGGGTATGTGATTTAAGCCAAAGGTGTTCAGCTGTGCGGGCAGAGGAATGTAGGTAGTGGGTTGTCGAGGACAGCCAGGGATGAAGTACGGTATACCTCACAGGGCGTGTAATGGGAGGAGCAAGTGCATCCAGAGCAGAGAAGAGCACGCCAAGATAAAAAAATACTGACGCCTATAAATATATATTCTGCAAAAAAACAAAGGTGACATAAGGTGTTCACATGCCAAGGACAAAATGTAAGAGAACCACAGCATAGTTTCTAACACCAAAATAAAATTAGTTATTAGTTCTAACTTTTTTTTTTTGAACATCTATTTTGCATCCAACAAAACTCCTCCAACAGTAGATGCAGAGCAGAACTAGAACATTTCACCATAGAACCCAAATATACAAGAAAGAAAAATCTGATTCCGGTGTCATCTCATTAACAGTCTCTCCAGTACTAGACAGATTGTGAATTAACTTTACAAAAGTCACTGAAGAGCTATAATGCAAATCTATCATACCTTAATGAAACCAGCTTTTGAAATTAACACCCTAAAGTAAATTCCCAGGCTGAGACTTGGAATACTGTACTCCGAACAGCACTTAATTCACTGCCCCCCCTTACCTCTAGATGACCATCACGGAAAAACCATCATCCCTGGTACCACCATGGTCTCATTCTTACCTGCTGACAGCTCTACAAGGCCAAATGTAGCTGGTGTAACTTGCTTATACCTGACACACTCTTTTTATGTGGCTTCACACTTACTACAGAAAGGCAGTGACTGCTGAAAAAAAAGACTACCAAAATTATCTTCAACTCTGCTAATCATCCTAAAAAGCTCTACTCAGTAGTATCCCAACTATTGTCCCCCTCCAGTCCCTCCCAGTTGATATGCTCACTGCAGAACAATTGGCCCCATTTTTTTATAAGAAAGCTCTTGACCTTCAAAATGAATTTACCTCTAACACTCCACAGGAACTAACTTAGAACATGCTTAACGAAAGCCCATCTCAAATTTTGAATAACACAGCCCCGTCTCTTTGCTCCCTCACTCATGTTTGGTCCTCATTCAAACCTATTCATCTGGAATCTCTTACAAAGTCCATGCAGCCTCTCAGATCCCATTCCTTTCTCATGGATCCCCATTGATTCTTTGGCCCTTCTACTGCAAGTCTTAGTTATTTTCAATAAAAACTTGGTTACAGGCATTTTCCCACAATGTTGGAAAACTGCTCTAGTTCGACCCATTCTGAAGACTCTCTCCCTGGATATTGCCACCCCTGCACATTATTACCCCATTTCCAAGCTCCCTTTTCTATCTAAGATTCTAGAAAAATTGGTCTTTGCACAACTCGTTGAACACCTCGAGAAAACCAACTTCCATCAACAATCCAGATTATATGCTAGACACAGCCACTGAAACAGCCCACCCTCCTACTGAAACTAAATCTTACTATCTGTCCTTAGCGAAACTTGGGAATCCCTTTACAAAGGCAATATATCTCTGGCTATATCTCTCAACCTTTCCTCAGCCTTCAATCTGATTAGTCATGCCATTCTACTCTCTCGTCTGCAAGGTGCTGGTCTTTATGGCATTGTCTTACAGTGGTTCCACTCTTTTCTCTCTGACTGCTCTTACTCTGTAAACTTTGGGTCCTCTACTTCTACTCACTACTCCCTTAGTTGTGGTGTCCCCCAGGGATAAGTTCTGGCCCCACTCTTATTCAACATCTTTCTTGCCCCATTGGCCATTCTCATTCAACAACATGGCATCTCTGTATATTACTACGTAGATAACATACTATTACTGTTCCACACGCACCCAACATCCCCTGATCTCAATATTGTGAATTCTTGTCTCTCCCAAGTTGCCCTTTGGTTAAGAACCAACTATCTGATGCTAAACCCCTCCAAAATATCAGCCACTTGGCTCACAGGATCTTCAACAGGTCCACATCTGGCCCCCTTATTTGATGGCGCTCCTATCCCATTGGTACTTTCATTCAAATACCTGGAAGTTGTTCTTGACAATGCTGTCACTCCACGAACAGAATAGCATTGTAGTGAAATTCTCCATCTTTGCCTTCCACCAAATCTATTCTATTAATTTTTTTCTTTCCGATTCCACCATAACTACCTTGCTGTTGTCTCTAGCCATATCTCACCTAGATTACTGCAATGTCGTATTGCTGGCCTTCCTATCAGCTCAAACATCTTTAAACCGTTCAAAACACAGCTATAAGAATACTACATTACGCTTCCAAATTTGACCATGTTACCCCTTTGCTCCTTGAAGACCACTGCCAGATCTTCAATATTGGATCCAGTACAAACTCTACTACTTCTACTACTACTGAATATTTGTATAATGCTACAAAACATATGCAGCACTGCACAAACACATGTAAAAGATAGTCCCTGCTCATCAGAGCTTACAATCTACTCAAGACGGACAACACAGTAGCTGTAGACTCGGGATACATCCAGAGGGAATGGTAAGAAAACACAAAGGAGACCAGATGAGACAAGATCCAAAAGTGACATCGAAGAGGTGAGTTTTCAGCCTGGATTTGAAAAGGGCCAGAGAAGGTGCTTGACATACAGACTCAGGTAGTTTGTTCCAGGCATAAGGAGCAGCAAGGTGAAAGAAGCGAAGACTGGAGTTAGCAATAGAAGAGAAGGGCAAAGATAGAAGCAACTTGCCAGAAGAGCAAAGTTCCCGAGTAGAAGTGTAGGGAGAGATAGGAGAGGAAAGGTAGTGAGGAGCTGCAGAGTGAATGCACTTATAGGTCAGCAGGAGAAGTTTGAACTGGATGCGGAAATGGATAGGGAGCCAATGAAGTGACTTGAGAAGAGGGGTAATATGAGCATGACAAGGCTGGCCGAAGATTAGCCATGCAGCAGAGTGTTATACAGATTGAAGGGGAGAGAGATGATTCAGAGGGAGACCAGCAAGGAGTAGGTTACAGTAGTCAAAACAAGAGGTGACAAAAGAGTGGATAAGTGTCTTAGTAGTGTTTTCAGAAAGGAATGGGTGAATTTTGTTGATGTTATAGAGAAAGAAATGGCAGGTTTAAGCTATCAGTTGGATGCATGTGGAGAAGAGGAGAGAGGAGTCAGACGACCCCAAGTTTGCAAGTTGAGGAAACAAAGAAGGGCTATACTACCCAGTCAAGGGCCTAACAAAATTTCCAATAAAAAACAGTGATCCCACCACAACTCCAAATTAAAAAAAGGAGCGCCGTCCAAATGAACCAGCTAAGCAAGAACTCACAGACTGTCTACCCAACACAGTCCACAATCTCCATTATACTAATCAATGCCAGGTCAATAAGAAATAAAACCCACATAATACATGACCTCATCACGGATATAAAGCCTGATATTCTATGCATCACCGAAACATGGATAACCGAAACAGACCCAGTAATCATCAATCAAATAAGCAAACCTGGATACACAACTTATAACTGTCCCTGTTCCAAGAAAAGGGGAGGAGGAGTTCTAATTATGGCCAGATCAGCCTTATCGCTAACAAGCACACCACAAAGCATGCTCGACAGCATTGACATACTCAAAATTGAAAACAGAACCATATCCATATGTCTTATCTATAGGCCTCCAACATCCCCACATGAATCCCTGGCAGCAGCTCTGGAAGTCATCTCGTCTACTGCTCTCAAAAAGATCCAGATCATCCTGGGTGACCTAAATCTAGCCTCTACCCCCGCAGCGCAATCAAACATCTTCCATGAAGCTATGGAGCAACTGGGTTATGAGCAAATCATCCATGACGCAACCCACATCAAAGGCAATACACTAGACATGGTGTTTCTACCTACTAAGCATCCCAAGCTATTAAAATCCAAACCGCGAATAATGCAAGTACCATGGTCAGATCATCATCAAATTAATTCTCCTTACTTCTCCCCACAGGACCTGACCAGTCGCAATCTGAACAAACAACACATCAACGAAGGTGCTTCCAAAAATTCAACAAAGAAGCTCTCATTGAATCCGTATCAGACCACATACACTCGGATCTCTCGGACCTCGAGCATCTGGCAAACCTCTGGAACGTAGGAATCGAGGCTATCTCAAAACCCACCTGGAGTCACCCAAAGAACCCAACCAAAACCAAGTCAGAACCATGGTACACCGCAACCCTACGGGAACTGAAGAAGGACCTGAGAAAGCGAGAACGAAAATGGAGAAAGCGCAAAACCGAGGAACGGAGGAAGGATTACCTCAGCCTCCTATCAACATATAAGAATGAAGTCAACCAGGCAAAGAAAAAAGCACCATACAAACACACTCAATAAGGCCCTCAACAGGCCCAAGGAGCTTTTCGCACTCGTCAAATCGCTCACCAAGGCTCCGCATGACAGCAATCCCTGCAGATCCATAACAGCCCAACGGCTAGCAGATCATTATGCCAGCAAACTTAGTCCCACAGCGCCTGCCCTCCTCGCTCCAAAGCTAGATGCGGCTAACTCCTTACAAAAAATTAACACCCAGGGAAGACCAGACCAGGGCAGAAAATGGTCTACCTTCCAGAGAGTGGATGACCAGCAAATAAAAAACATCATCACCAGCCTAAAAACCACAACCTCCCCTCTTGACCCCTGTCCAGCCGCCTGGATCAAGGCAACCAAGCAAGAAATGGCACAGCACATCTCTCACATAGTGAACCTCTCACTACTGCAAGGTCTCATGCCATCGCTTCTTAAAAAGTCACTCATATGACCCATTTTGAAAAACAAAGCACTCAACAAGGACGACCCAACCTCCTACCGCCCAAATTCGAGCATATCTTTCCTCGCCAAGATTATTGAAAAGGCAGTGCAATAGCAGCTGCAGGACCACATTGATGACACAAACGCCCTTGATGTGCATCAATACGGGTTTCGGCAACATCACGGTGTAGAAACCCTCCTGCTAGCCCTAATGGACAACCTACTCAAAGGCCTAGAAAACAAGAGCAGGATGTATATGTTCATATTTATAGATATATCAGCTGCCTTCGACTCAGTGCATCACCCCACACTACTGGAGCGACTTGAGTCCATAGGCATTTCAGGAACCCCACTAAATTGGTTCTCCTCCTACATAACCAACAGAATGCAACAGGTCCAATTCAACAGTGACAAAGCAGCCCCCTTCCCACAAACCCAAGGCATTCCACAAGGCTCCACCCTCTCCTCCCTCCTATTCAACTTATACCTACAACCAGTATGCAAGATTTTCCAGGACTACGAGATCAACTACCATATATACGCAGATGACCTAATGCTTTATACTCAACTCGACGTAAATAACCCAAACCTCAACAAGCTTGAAAAATGCCTATTTGAGCTACAAACCTGGCTTCAACTCAATAACATGTCCATTAATCACAAGAAAACAGAAGCAATGTGTATCTCCAGGAAACCAGGCTTCGAGCCCCCAACAACAGTCACCATGAACAATAACATTTACAACATCAAGACAGAGATAAAATATCTAGGAGTGATGCTTGACAGCAACCTAAATATGGACAAACACCTTCGAATTACCAATCGGGCCATTTTCCACAAATTAAGAGTCTTGCAGCCTCTACGTAGCATCCTCGATCATGCCGACTTCAGGTCTGTCGCTCAAGCCCTCATCATTCCACATCTAGACTATTGCAATGCCATACTGCAAGGCCTCAAAAAAAATGGTCAAATCTTAGAGGGTACAATTATATGACAAAATATAGAATTAAACCCTCAAAATCAAAAACTCAGGCAATGATCTACTTCTCAATAGCAACTGGTGATATATTTAATATATTAGAAAACAGGTCTCAGACTTCAAGTTAGCTCACTCCCGCTTATTTTATCAAAGGATGTGTGCTACAATTTGCATCAACGACCTGTAGATTGTATTATTCAGAATTCAAATAGTGACAGGCAACGTAACAGTCCATGGTAGAAAAATAGCAAAACTCATTGCTTATCTTATGGTTCGTTGCCTGTCACTATTTGAATTCTGAATAATACAATCTACAGGTCGTTGATGCAAATTGTAGCACACATCCTTTGATAAAATAAGCGGGAGTGAGCTAACTTGAAGTCTGAGACCTGTTTTCTAATATATTAAATATATCACCAGTTGCTATTGAGAAGTAGATCATTGCCTGAGTTTTTGATTTTGAGGGTTTAATTCTATATTTTGACATATACTGCAAGGCCTGCCAAAGAAAACTATAAATATTCTACAAATGGCACAAAACGCTGCTGCCAGAATCATTATGCAAAAAAACCTCTCTGACCACATTACACCTGTTCTAATTGAGCTACATTGGCTCCCCATTGTGGCCCGCATTCAATACAAAATGATAGTCACTACTTTCAAACTCATCCATAATGTAGCGCCCTCACACCTCAACAGCTTAATATCCAATCTACCCAACAACAGAAATAGAAGAACAGCGAACCTCAATACCCTCTGTCTCCCGAAGTGCATCAGAAAGGTTAATGCATGTACTAGTAACAGAGCTTTCTCATTTATAGCTCCAGCACTCTGGAACCGGCTGCCATGTGAACTGCGTGCAAACTGTGACCTGAAAGACTTCAGAAAAAAGCTTAAGACCCACCTCTTCCAATCGCATTACAATATAACCTAGGCCCTGTACCCCACTTCCATCATTTCCCACTACCAACTGTCTTCCATGCGTGGGCAACCCACCGTACCCTATGTAAACTCACAACGAGAACGGCTTTCAGTCATGTGTAAATATGTATATAAAGTATCCTGTGTGAAGTCTTAACATCAATCAACTGTAATCTGTAACCCTATGTTTGCTGTGCACTACCTCTCCCTCCCTAATCGCAATGTATATATTTCTAATTCCTGGCCGGTACAGCCACTCTCACCATGTATAGCAACCGCTGCTGATCGCTGGAAGCAGTGGGATACAAATGTACACTAAATAAATAAATAAAATAAATAAACAGGGAGGAGTAGAGTTATCCACAGAGACTGAGAAAGGAGGAAGGGGAGAGGAGGGTTTAGGGAGAAAAATAAGCTCAATTTTCACCATGTTTAATTTCAAGCAGCAGTGAGACATCCAAGCAGTAATGTCAGAAAGGCAGGCAGAGATCTGGGCATGGATTGACAAAGAGATTTCAGGTGTAGAGAGGTAGATCTGGGAGTCATCAGCCTAAAGATGGTACTGAAAGCCATGGCAAGAGATGAGCGCACCAAGGTACTCAGTATAGAGAGAGAAAAGGAGTTGACTCGTCAGATCCTTGGGGTACACCAACTGAGAGTGGAATAGCAGTAGAGGAGGATCTATTAGAATGAACAGAGACATTTCAATGGGAGAGATAAGAAGAGAACCACGATAGCACAGAGCCCTTAAAACCAAGCAAGGACAAGGAAACAAGGAGAAGGTTATGGTCAACAGAGTTAAAAGCAGCAGAAAGGTCAAGAAGGATGAGGATTGATTAAAGGCTCTTGGATTTTGCCAGCAACAGGTCACTGGAGACTTTTGTAAGAACCATTTCAATTGAATGTAAAGGATGAAAGCCAGATTGTAAAGGATCCAGGACGGCTTGAGAGGAGAGAAAGTCGAGGCAATGGCGATGAACCGCACATTCAAGTAGTTTAGAAACAAAGGGGAGGAGGGACATGGGTCGATAGTTAGAAGGACAGGTAGGGTCTAGTATGGGTTTCTTGAAGAGAGGTATAGCCACAGCATGCTTGAAGGTTGCAGGGACAGTTGCAGTGGAGAGTGATAGGTTGAGAATATGAGAGATGGAAGGGACAACCGTGGAGAAGATGAGGCTTAGGAGATGGGTGGGAATAGGATCATAGGAGCAGGTAGTGAGTTTGGAGGAGGAAAGAAGATGTGTGATTTCTTCCTTAGAGATCATAGAAAAGGAAGAAAGGGTAGCAGATGTAGGGGGGGAGTTGGGAGTGAAGAGAGGAGGAAGGGGAAGTAGGTGACCTCATGGGAAATTGGAGTGTGATCTTGAGGATTTTGTCATGGAAATAGTCAGCAAGGTTTGAGCAGAAAGGGAAGGAGGGGTTGGAGGTGGAGGCACCTTGAGGAGCGAGTTGAGAGTTGTAAAGAGATGGCGAGGGTCAGAGGCCAGAGTCAGATGGACATAATAGTCTTGTTAGAGCCGTTTCAGTAGAATGTAAAGAACTCCTTACTATAGTTCATAAAACCTATACACTGGTGTACCCTCTTATCTGTCATCGCGTATTATTCTCCACACACTACCACATCTTCTATGCTTCATTCATGCCAACTGCCTCTATATTCCCTCTCCCTCCTGTGCCTATTATGAATCAACCTGTCACACAGCTTTTCATTTTCTCTTACCCTTCCCTGTAACCCAGTTTTATAATACTCCTTCCCCTTTCCTATATTTTATTGGCATTCTTTTCCTGATTTGAAAGTTTTTATGTACACTGCTTTGTTGATACGAAGGGCAGTATATCAAATTTTAATAAACCATAACACTATAAGGAGCCTATCCAGAAAAAAGGAACACCATATGCAGTGGGCCTTAGACCATCCTCACACCTATTCGGAAAACTGAACAAGCCAGATTACTATAGATCCTACATAGAAGCTTCATGCACGGAAACTGGATGTGTGGAAATCTGTCATAGTGGTAAAGAAGAAAAACACCAGAACGGCATTGATAATAGAGATGTCGGTTACAAGTGATTATTCTGTGAATCACATGGAGAGGCAGAAGATCCTGAAGTACCAAGAAATGCAGTCAGAGACCAAGAAAATGTGTCAGAAAGATAGAGAAATATTTCCCATCATTCTGGGAGCCATGGGTTTGATTAAGAAGAATTTCCAAGCACATCTTGACAAACTATCCATACATATTGCTCAGACTCAGTACTAACCTACACGCAAAATGCCACCCAAGGCTGCCTACTAATATTTCTTGACATTTCTTCAGCCTTTGATTCCTTACCTCATCACCAACGTCTACAAAGACTACACTACATTGGCTTTCCAGATACCACTAAGTTGGTTCTGCTCCTATCTTGACAACAGAATCCAACAAGTACAAATTGGCTGCAGTACCTCTCATCTATTCATCCAACAACAAGGAGTATCTCAAGGTTCAAACCTATCAGCCCTCTTATTTAACCTCTTACTCCAGCCCATATGCCAAATCTTCACAGACCATAAGATTCAGTACCAGATCTAAATGGACGACATTATGTTTTTCACACTGTTCAACACTTCCACACCAGACTTCAACAAGGACTGGGGTTTCTAGTCCCACAGGTGCTCCTTGTGGTCTTGGGCAAGCCACTTAACCCTCCATAGCCCATGTTCCCTGTAAAATAGTTATCTCCAAGTTATAATGCCCTGTTCAATGTAATTTCAGTTTGTTCAATGTAAACCGCACTGATGCAGAATAGCACGGTATATAAGAGAATGTAAATAAAATAAATAAATAAATAAATATCTTCAAATGCTTCGCTAAAGTGTGACAGAGGCGCTACACATATTCACAGATGCATCTTACTCTCCTTCTCAATCCTTAGTACTTGAAAAGCTCACCATCAACGTAAAGAGTGAAATCAAATTTCTGGGCATAATCCTCAACCAGAAACTCAACTTTCAAGCACAAATAAGAACACTTGACTACTGCAATATAATTTACCACGGACTCCCTAAACAATCCCTACGACCTCTCCAAATGGCACAAAATACGGCAGCGAGAATAATTTACAGAATCTCCAGACAAGCACATATCACCCCTATCCTACAACACCTGCACTGGCTCCCCATCCATGCAAGAATAAGGTGTAAGGCACTCATCATGACACATAAAGCCTATAGTAGCATAGTAAATGACGGCAGATAAAGACCAGTAGGGTCCATCTAGTCTGCCCAGTAAGATGGCAAGAGTAGGTGTACCTGCCGCTCCGTGCAGGCCACCCCTCCCCATGTCTTTGTTTAGAGGTGAACCCACCGCTCTGCGTAGGGCACCCCTGTATGTTGAGAAATTAGATAGTAAGTTTATTTTGATTTTATCCTGTTGCTGTAAAGGGATCCACTATGTCTGTCCCATGCCATTTTGAATTCTGTCACTGTATTTGCCCCCACCACTTCCATCAGGAGGGCATTTCAAGCATCCACCACCCTTTTAGTGGTATTTCCTGACATTGCCTTTCAATTTACCCCCTTGCAGCTTCATGTTATGCCCTCTAGTTTTACAGCTTCCCCATCTTTGGAAGAGGTTTGTTTGTTCATTATTTCTCTTTAAGTATTTAAAGGTCTGAATCATATCTCCCCTGTCCCTCCTCTCCTCCAGAATGTACATATTTAGGTCTTCAAGTCTCTTCTCATAAGACTTCTGACGCAGGCTCCAAATCATTTTGGTCGCCTTCCTCTGAACAGTTTCCAGTCTTTTTACATCCTTTGCAAGATATGGTCTCCAAAACTGAACACAGTATTCCAAGTGAGGCCAAGTGACCTGTACAATGGCATTAGTACCTCTTCGTTTCTGCTGGTAATTCCTCTTTGTATGCAGCCCAACATCTTCCTGGCTTTTGCCACTGCCTTGTCACACTGTTTTGCCACCTTGAGATCCTCAGAAATAATCACACCAAGGTCCTTCTCCTGGTCCATGCACATCAACCTCTTGCCCCCTATCGCATACATTTCCCTTGGATTTCTGCTACCCAAGTGCATGACACTGCACTTCTTCGCATTAAATCTTAACTGCCAAGCATTAGAGCATTCTTCCAGCTTTTGTAGATCTTTTCTCATGTTATCCACTCCCTCAGGGGAGTCCACTCTGTTGCAAATTTTTGTGTCATCTGCAAAGAGACAGACTTTTCCATTCAGTCCTTCAGCAATATCACTCACAAATACAGTGAACAGTGCCGGGCCTAGGACCAAACCCTGGGGCACCCTACTAATCACCCAAGGTGATAGATTCCGAAGACACAATTTTCTTAACCTTCTAACAATTACAGCTCATAAAACCAAAAGTAAGCAATCCACATCCAATCCATGCATTCTCCCTTTTTGCCCCCACTGCTTGAAATGCGCTCCCTCTGAATCTGAGAGAATGTTCTGACCATTCTCACTTCAGAAAGAAACTCAAAACCTTCCTATTCCTGGAACACTCCAACACCGTCACAACTCTGGATCCACGTTCAAGTGTGACCTAGTATTATATCTTACCTACTACAACCGCCAGAGACTCATTTCCAAGTCCTACATCACGCATAGCTTGTGATCCACAGATCCCTTATTTCTCAGTATCCCTCCCCCTGTATATAGTTGCAGTTACTGTGTGGTGATCAGAATCATTTTGACTGTTGCACTAATTGTATAATATGGAATGTTCTTGTTCTCTTATGCGCCGTTTTATTGTTAGTTTTATGCAAACTGCCTTGAATAGTAGAAAAGCACTATATAGGCAACTTTAAATAAATAAATGCATCTTATGAACTCCAGAAGGAAGCTCTTAGTATGATGCATGTATTGTGATGAGCATTAGCAGTAAATTTGAGAGATCATACCCTACATACCCTGGCTTAGAAGTGAGGTATGTGCAGAACTAACCCATTTGGAGAAACTGCCCCGAGAAACTTCATGCTAACAGAACACATGGTCTCGGTCAGACAGACAGAACACAGTTATAGTCTCACTAAGTACCAAATAAATTATAACAAACTAAAAGTAGAAATATGTAGACAAAATTAAACTGAAACCCCAACAAGCCAGGTACCGCATGCAGTGCAACACAAGAAATAGAAACAATGATGCATTTCCCCCGTACTGTGCAAAATATAACAATGGCATATAAAATGCCCCTCACTTGGTTTGCAGCTTGTCGTGCTGTGAGGGCTTGTGTGCATTGTGATGCTGAGGGCTAAGCTATCGGTAGCTTAACTACTGGCAGGGTCTCCCAAGATGGACAGATCTCAGCTGAGGTGCCAGACCAAGACAAACCACCCATCTGGGCAGCAGCAGAATGGGACGGTGTCGGCGGCGGAGGATCACATTTCTGTGACAACGACAATAACACTAGACTTAAACTGCGCGGAAGAAAGGCCCGGCAATCTACTTCTGTATCTTGCCATGAAAACCCAATGGATAGTTACAACAAAACAAATTGTACTATAGTGATGGAAGATGAGACCCCCAGGTCGGAAGGCACTCAAGTAGCTACTGAGGAGGAGCTGAAGACTTTTCAGAGTAAAGCCAGCATGTATGATGTGCTTGGATCAAAGTCCTCGGAGCATCTGACTGCTGATATAGCTGTGCATGAAATGAGTCAGAAGCTGCAAAAATATCTTACATATTGGGACATCAAACACATGAAGCATGAACAAAGGGAAGTTGGAGTTGGCCAGAATGAAATGGAACATGTACAGCTCGATCTGTTGGGTGTCAGGGAACTGAAATGGACTGGCATGGGGCACTTTGCATCAGATGATCACATGGTCTACTATGCTGGAAATGAAAGACAAAGAAGAAATGGTGTTGCATTTATAATTAAGAAGAAACTTGCAAGAACTGTAATGAAATACAATGCAGTCAGCGAACGCTTAATCTCTATTCGTCTACGAGGATTGCCTATCAAAACAATATAATTCAAGTATATGCCCCAACAACAGCTGCAGAAGAGAATGAAATTGAAGAGTTCTATGAACAAGTACAAGCTGAAATTGACAGAACATGCAAACAGGATATCCTGATAGTCATGGGTGACTGGAACGCAAAAGCTGGCAACAAAGAAGAAGGCAAAGTGATTGGAAAATATGGACTTGGCAACAGAAATGAAGCTTGAGAAAGACTGATAGAATTCTTCAAGACTAATGATCTATTCATCGTAAACACCTTTTTTCCAGCAACACAAGCAGCGACTGTACACATGGACTTCACCCAATGGATTGTACAAAAATCAAATTGACTACATCTGTGGAAGTCAATTATGGAAACAAAGACAATACCTGGAGCTGACTGTGGTAGAGATCACCAACTGCTAGTATGCAAACTCAAGCTAAAGTTGAAAAAGAGCAAGCCACTCATGAATGTAGCAAAAAATGACCTTGAGAATATACCACCAGAATTTAAAGACTGCCTGTAAAATCGATTTGCTGCTTTCTACAAAAATGACAGAGCTTCAGAAGAGTTCTGGGATGACATCAGGAAGGTTGTGTTGGAGGAAAGTGAGAAGTCTCTACAAAAGGTGAAAAAGCAAAAACAGACAAAATGGATGACCAAAGAAACTCTGAAAATTGCCCAGAAACACAGAGAAGCTAAAGTCATAGGAGAAAGAGAGGCAATTACAGAACTCAACAGAGATTTCCAACATGCAGCAAGACAAGACAAGGAGAAACACTACATTGATGCATGCAAAGAAATAGAAGCAGAAACCATTAGAGGAAGAACAAGATCGGCTTTCCTAAAGCTATGAGAGTTAAAGAAAAAATTCCAGCCTCGAATTGGAATGTTACAAGATGCTCAAGGATCCATGTTGAATGATGCTGAGAAGGTCAAGAAAAGGTGGAAAGAATATACAGAGTCATTATATGATAAAGATCAAGTGGACCAACAGCCATTTCATCCTGTACCTTATGCTCTGGAACTATTGGTGATGAGAAAGAAGTTAAAGCAGCATTGAAAGCCTTATCAAAGAGCAAAGCACCAGGCATTGATGGCATTCCCATTGAAGTATTACAGCAATCTGATGCAGCTGTTACCATACTTACAAGGCTCTTCCAGGAAATTTGGAAGACAACATCATGGCCAACTGACTGGAAAAGATCTGTGTTTATACCAATACTAAAGAAAAGTGATCAAACTGACTATAAATTATCGCGCAATCACTTTGATCCCACATGCCAGCAAGATTCTACTCAAGATTATTAAGTAGAGACTACAACTATACATGGAATGAGAACTGCCTGAAGTGCAAGCAGGGTTCAGGAAGGGGCGAGGAACAAGAGACACCATCACAGATGCGAAAATGGTTCCTTGAAAAGACTAAAAAATACCAAAAGGATATCTATATGTGTTTTATTGACTACAGCAAGGCTTTTGACTGTGCAAACCATGGGCCACATTAAGAAACATGGGTATACCAGAATACCTGATCGTTCTCTTTCACAACCTTTACATTGATCAAGAAGAAACAGTGCGAATGGAACAAGGAGAAATAGAATAGTTTAAAATCAGCAAAGGTGTACGACAAGGCTGCATATTTTCCCCCTACCTGTTTAATTTATATGCAGAACAAATATTTAGAGAAGCAGGACTGTATGAATACAACCGAGGTGTGAAAATTGGCAGAAGGCTCATCAACAACCTTTGCTAGGCTGATGATACCACATTACTGGCTGAAAGTGAAGATGATCTGAAACATTTGCTTCTCAAGATCAAGGAACATAGTCTTAAAATGGGCCTGCACCTTAATGTAAAGAAGACAAAGAGCCTGACAAACGGCAAAATCAATAAGTTCATTGTTGATGGAGAAGAAATTGAAATAGCGGACAACTTTAACCTACTTGGATCAACTATCAATAAAGAAACAACAAGTAGTCAAGAAATCTGATGATGCATTGCTCTTGGCAGAATGACTATGAAGGAACTAGACAAGAGTCTCAAGAGCAGAAATGTCTCTCTTCATACAAAGATTCTACTTGTTCAAGCCATGGTATTTTCTATAATTTCATATGAATGCGAAAGTTGGACAGTGAAAAAGATAGACAGGAAGAAAATCAATGCCTTTGAATTATGGTGCTGGAGATGAATACCGTGTATACCATGGACTGGCCGAAGAACAAACCAGTCAGTGCTAGAGGAGATCAAACCTAAGCTTTCTTTAGAAGCTCAGATGAGAAGACTTTGACTTTCATACTTTGGATACATCATTTGAAGAGAGAAACTATTAAAGAAGGACATCGTGCTTGGCAAGGTAGAAGGTCAACACAAAAAAGGAAGGCCAGCAATGAGATGGATCGATGCAATAACAGCAGCTATGGATGCCACTCTGTGAACAATGAGCTGCCTAACTGAATACCGAACACAGTTTAGGACAACTATCCAGAGGGTCTCTATGAGTTGACACTGACTCGACGGCACTTAACAACAACATATAAAATCCCAAAACTGATATACAGTATTCCCGTCATTAAACTGAAAATAAATTCTTTATCATTATCATCTAGTTATTTTATTTTTCTAATTGCCTTGATCCTGGTATCTGGTGTCTGCCTCCTCTGTCTTCTCTTAACTGTTCTCCAGAGCCTGCAGTCCACCTGCCACTTCACTCCTGTCTTCTTCACTTGCTTCCCTACATCCATTTCTGACATTGATCTTTTTCCTTTCAGCTTTCTTCCATTTATTGTTCTCTCTTTATCAACTCAGATTTAATTTCTCTTTAAGTAAGAACATAAGAAATGCCTGACTGGGTCAGACCAAGTCCTTGCAGCACTGAATATCTGGTTAGCGGCGATATTGAGCTGCTAATTGGAAAGCAAAAAGCCATTAACCTGTCCTAACTTAAGCAGTTGGCCTGTCCGGTTAGTGGCTGAATATTGACGTTAACCAGATAGACACCAGGATCGCCCTAGTTCCACCCACAGACTGCCCCAAAATTGGTGAATATTGGTCAGAGTGGTCTTGATAACCAGCGGAATTCTTTTGAATATTGACCCCTATGCATCGATATGTTTCTATATGCCGGAAACACACTGCCTCATACACACATCTTCACACCTTGCATACATCCTCCACACTCAAATTGCCAAAGGTACACATGCACACTCTCAAGCAGGCAGAAATATCCACACCACAGCACTTACACGCACACCTTTACAACTGCTCACACCCAACCACACAGCCCCGTTATGTCTCTTCTCACCAAGTTCTCTACACAGACATGCCTGAGTCTGCGAATGGAGAACGCCGTGTTGCACCATTATGTCACACTCCAATGTACACTTTTCTACTTGGGTTTTTTTGTGCTTACTTTTATTTCTTCATCATTATTTCTGTGCATTCAAGTGGACTAAGACGGCAACGGCACCATTTGATTGTAAATGGAAAGATACCCCAGCTGCTGTCACTAAGACACAGGAAATCCTTGCTCTTGGGATTTAGAGCATCCAAGACAGTGGCTTGTTTGTTGATTTTGCTGTTCTTTGCTCTCTTTGATGCACAGACAGTTTTACGAGCGGCATGAAAAATAAACCAGCTTTGCAAGTATTGGACAAGCTTGACTTCCAGGAGCTCTGAACAGTTGTTATTCAACCAAATGAGTAACATAATAAAGCAGTAGGAATTAGTCAAAACAAAAGCAAGCCTTGAAAATGCAAAACAAAATCCCTTGGGGTGTTATTTAAAATAATAATAAAAAAAGGAAGTGCCTGGATCCTATTGTTTACAAGTCATTATTCAGTCCTTTTCACTAGCACCTCTGCTAATAGTGGCTGGAGGAAATTCCAGGAGCACCTCCATTTATTCTGCAAACAAAGAGACTAAGGTGTTCTCATTTGGGTTCCAATGAATCCGGGGGAGGGGGGTAGTGAATTGTGTTTTCTCTCGTTAATATTTGAGTCAGATCAATGAACAGATTAAAGTGCTGCCTTGTCTTAGTGCAGGGAAAGCAGATGCCTGCTTGTTTCAGCCTCATAGAGGCAGAGGTCCAGGCCATCTACACGCCATTGGAATGTGGACTCTGAACAGCTGTAGCTAATTCTGCTCCGCCACATACCTGCAGTCACCATTTATCGTTCATGTGGATTTAATTAAGATACTGTGTTTATAGAACCATTGTTTGGAGGGTGAGCAATTTATTGCCTTGAATAAGGCTTTATTGAATCACGTATGGGGGATGGGGGGGGGGGGTTCTTCAGTGATTATGGAAGCCCTGTGCTCATTTTAAGTTTCAGAAATATTGCATAATGCACTTTGCAATAGAAGCTGCTATTGAATGCCAAATTAGCACAATATGGAATTTTTAATTGAAAATAATATACAAAGAATTATTCAAGCCTAATTCTAAAGTGCTCTGTGCTATTTGTAGGTGCATGTAATTTTCACACTGATGCGGCATCATGGATGTTTGTAGTGCACAAAGGAGAGACAGAGAGGCAAGTTTACTAAGCCCTGACGTGGCAACGTGTATGTGGATGACACTATCAGCAGGGGACTTCAGGCTAACGGCAGGGAGACAGGTACATCCTTCTCCTTGAAGTTACCGCAGTCAGCAAGGCAAAAGGCCACTGGTGCAGCTAACGCTACTGCTACCAATCATTTCTACAGTGCTCGCAGGTGTACGCAGCGCTGTACAGAGACATGTAAGAGATGGTCCCTGCTCATCTGAGCTTACAGTCTAGCTCCAGAGGCATGTTTGAGGTGGCCATAGTTGCCCTCCACTACTTGCACAAGCAGCAGAGGCTGCAAACACCCCCATCCCGCCCAGTCACCTTCCTAATGCAGAGCTTTTGGCGCTTGGCCCCGTGCTACGATTTAGTATGGCAGCTATACCCTGCGCTAACAGGTAGCGCTCTTTAATAAACAAGTCTTATAAAATACAATAAACACCTTGTCCTAGGCTAGAAAACTCCCATCAGATATTAAGAGAACAGTCATGGCAAACTGCAAGCCCAAATGTCTGTGTTCTTGCCAGAGAGCATCTTCTAGTCAACTATGGAACTCCCTCCCAACGAGCCCGAGGGCACTAGATGACCTCACAGAATTCCGCAAAGACCTCAAAACATTTCTATTTATAGAAACATATGAGCATCCAGACAACACCCCATACCCAAACTGAAATAACATAAGAACATAAGAGATGCCATACTGGGTCAGACCAAGGTCCATCAAGCCCAGTATCCTGTTTCCAACAGTGGCCAATCTAGGTCATACGTACCTAGCAGTATATTGATGTTATACCACTTACGCTGCCAACTAAGTATGCACCATCCTATCCACACACACAAGTTTATCATACCACATTATTAAATACCCTAATATTAAATGTTACCTTTAATTGTACTGTCTAATGCTGTTATGTAACTGTACTGTCTAAATGTTTACACGTACCCTAATGTTAAATGTAACCCTCCAATTGTAATGTGACGTGACGTGACCACCTTGATTGAAGGATAAGGTGGCATACAAATCTGCCTAATAAATAAATACATCCTCTGCATCCCTTTATGCAAGAGCAATCTCCATTTCTGTTGGCCTTCCAGAGCTATATTTCCAAATGTCCCCGGCTGACTGATACCAGGGCCATTTGGTTGAATGGATCATATGGCACACGATGTCAGTCTCCGTCAGCCAGCATCATTTGAAACAGAACATCGGTGGGTAAGGTTAGCAGATGTCCCCAATTTTGGAGCTGTGTCTCTGACTCTCACCTATTTGTCAGCCTCCTGTCCCCAATTCCAGCAATGGGGACAGAGGGAGTAGAAAAAAAACATTTATTTTCAATTTTGTGATTTAAACACATCAGTTTTTAGAATTTACATCCATTATCTTTCTATTGTGAACAGTACAGGGAAAATGCTTCACCGTTTCTATCTCTCTATTGATTTGGAAGGGATATTGTTGTTGTCATGAGATGGATGGCTGAGGGGTGGAGGCAGGGTAATGACCCTTCATGCCTTTTTGCTCGAATCTGGAACCAAGGTATGTCTCCCTCCTCCCACTTCCAATAAGTGTTCCAATTTTGCCTAGAAAAAAATCTGGTAACTTTATCAGTGGAGCACATGTAACTGAAGATCCTTGAAAACCATTACGACTGCATCTAAGCTGGGGAAAGGGGGGAAAACGTGGGCAGGGGGTTATTTTTTTAACAGTGCAGAGTTTTTTTCAACATGAAGCGGAACCCTGGTGCTGATGTCTAATACTTTATGAAACAACATAATTCATTCCTTTTTCTTGTTTCATTTTCAAAATAAAATTAAGTGAAATCAGCAAGTCTGTTGCAAACAAAAGCAGACCTCTAGCTCGAATGCCCTTCCTACGCTGGGGACGTTGCTCCCTTTCTGGACATATTTAAATCTTACCTTTTTGAAGCAGCCTTTAAAATTTAATCCTTGGTTCTCTCTAATAGTGGACTCTGATTTTAGCCTGTTTCTATCAGGTTGCTCTTGTATATCTTGTTTGTGTGACTTTATTAAACTGTAAGCTCTCTAGAGCAGGGACTCTCTGTTGTGTGTGTCTGTGTAGCACTCTCTGCATCTTGTTATTCTCGATCTATCTTTTTCAGGCTCTGAGGCCAATGCGGAAAAGCGAGGGAGGGAGCCTGGTTTTTATAGCCCGATTTTGTGAAGTTTTGCACATGAGCTAACTGAACATTGAGAACAATTTAAATTGATGGCAATGAAGTAATGAGCAAAGCAGTGATGCAGAGATGTGTGCATGACACCAGGCGGCTAAGCGCGATGATGGTGTTTTATCGCAGGGTCTGAGGAGGTGTAAAGGATAGCTCACTGTTCTGCGGTCAGTGCAGGAGTCTATGCCTGCTTCTTCTCTGTGCTTATGGTGGGATGTTATTCTGTGCATAGCAATTTTGCAACATTACATTATTATTTATGTGCAGAGCAGCATTCTATCATATGCATAAATGTTATGCGCGTGCAACTCCGAAGCATCTCACACAAGCTCAGCACTTGGATGATGGACGTAAATAAGAATAGTGCAGAACTGCAATGTGCAGAATAACATCCCGTCATATGGTGCATAACCGCTCTCCCATGTCAGCACAGTTTTTGTGCACGGCCCATTTGCAGGCTTTTTATTTACAGCATTGGGGCGTTAATTTTCTGTGTTAGGCTTGCATTAGAAAATCATGCGCTGAGCTTTAGAACACAACTCTAATGCAAAGTAACTGTATTGAGCTCTCTGTTAGGCTCAGGCTTATAAAAGTCGTCAAATCCATGAAAGTAAAATAGCACAGCAGACGACTGTTAGCCATACATCACTCACAGGTTGTAAGAGACCCAGTTGTATTGCTGGAATGAGTGTGTGAGTTAATTTCCTTTCCCTCCTTTCCATCCTGCTCGTCCAGACAAGAACAGATGGTAGCTCTGGTGCCACATTAGTCTTCACTATGGACGTCATTCCAGAACATGAAAAAGGGGTTTGTATGTGCGGCGGGGACGCTTATGTGCTGAAAACATCCCCGATCATATTCCAAAACACTGATGTCATGAACTTCCACGATGCTAGCATGGAGATCTCAGAACGTGCCCAGAGGGGGTGGAACAGGGGCAGAGTCAGCAGCAGAGACATGCATAACTTATTCCAGGAAGGCCCGTGTACATTCTGCAATATTCCTGCAGATCTCCCCATTATTCCTGCTGCAACGTGGAATGAGGCCAGGACTTAGAAAATATTCTGCTGTGCTCTTCCATTCATCCCATATTGAAGAAGAGTTGTGACAAGTATATGCTGAACTGGTGTGACTGCAGTCTGGAAAAACACAAGATGCAGTTATAAAAAACAGAAAGCAGAGGACAGGGAATGTTGTAAGGTAAAGAAACATTTTTAAACACCCTTACAAAGATATTAAGAAGAGCAATAGTGTTTAGTCAGGCTATGCTGAAATGTGCTGTTTGTGCTAAAAGAGCTAATCCAGGGGATCCTAACAAATCCTGTGTTCTGAAAACTTAGACTGTTGATGTAAGAATAGTATGTAAGCGAATCTGGAAACAAATGATGTTGGAGTGTGAAAGGGAGATATATGTGTAATCCTGGGACGTCATGCTATTATGGAATAGCAGCTGTTAGTGATAGGTTCAGTTTGGCAGAATGATGTGTTTTGTGACTGCAAGTGAGAGTGTGTGGTTTGGGGGCAGCACAGGAGGATCTGATGTGCTGCTCTATAATTCAGGGAGGCCATGAATGGCTGGCCAGTACCTGGACCATATGGATAACTGCAGTGTCACCAGGTACCACTGTGATACGGCAGCCATACATCAGCTGTGCCAGGCACTGGGAGACATGACTGATGTTGTGCCAACATCTCGCAGATTATACCATGAGACCTACATCTTTCCCTAGTCCAGGATCTATGCAAGCTGTGAGAGTGGTGATATATCTGGAGGCTGGCTACTGGGTATGATAGCACATGGATCCCCCCCCCTCCCATACCCACACAGGCTGACCAGGGGAACAGTGCCATAAAGCACTGTGGAAAGGCAAATAGGTTGCCCCACAGACCGACATATGCCACGCTGGGACAGGTGAAGCTACTGTGAGGAATGCCAGCACCCAGATATGTGGGAATCAGATGCCATAGCCAGAAGGCCCTACTACTACCACTACTACTAGGACTGATAATTTGTATAGCGCTACAAGGTGTACACAGTGCTGCACAGACACACGTATAAGATGGTCCCTTCTCAGCAGAGCTTACAATCTAGTCAAGACAGACAATGCAGCAGCTGTGGACAGGAAGCATTTATGGAAAATGGAAAGGAAGCACAAGGGAGATTAGACGGATCAGATCCACAAGTGGCAACAAAGAGATGTGCGTTCAGTCTGGATGTGAGAAGAGCCAGAGAAGGCGCCTGATGTACAGACTCAGGCATAAGGAGCAGCAAGGTCAAAGGATCGAGGTCAGGATTTGGCAGTAGAAGATAAAGGCACAGATAGAAGGGATCTGCCAAAAGAGTGGCGTTCACAAGGAGAGTTGCAGGGAGAGATAAGAGAGGAAAGGTAGTGCGGAGCCGCAGAATGAGTGCACTTAAAGGCCCGAGGCACCAAAAAGGCATACATTTGTTGCTCAACCATATTATGCATCCTTTGGGGAACTGCAATGTTAGTTTCAGGCTTTGTGCACTTGGTATGGATCCATCCCTAGCAGTTTAAAGCATGTTGGTAGAGATGACCAAGGCAGGGATCACTGGGGATGTTTTCTAATGCCAAGTACCATTTGATGCAAGCTATGTCCTGACATACATGTTCATATGTACATTATCTTATACCATAATATGGTGGACTGGGATTACCTAGCACTTCTCAGGGCATGAAGAGGACGGTACATGGTCTAGTTTTCAGCAGCAGCAGTCCTTTCAACTGTCAGTGTGACGGGCAGCTTAGGAGATGCATGTTTTTACTGGGAAGGCATGGTGTCTCCGGGTACATCACGGTGACGTGCAGGCACTGTTCCCTCTAAGCTGTGCGCGTGTGCGCGCGCACACACCTCGCCAAGTGAGCGCACATACTTTACAACAGAGCGCACAAAAATTACGGTTCTGATTCTGATAGAAAACAACACAGACATCTTAAAATTTAAAAGTTGTTGTGTATTTATGGTTTTCACAAGTTCTACAATATTTTCTAGTGCAATCAATGTGGTGTACATACTGTATTCTGACGTGTAGTCAAATTTTAAAGTATATAACTCCGAGTGTCATTATGTGGCGCACAAAAATTTAACCTTCCTTCAAAAGCTGCACAGCTGATATTTTATGCGCACACAACCTACAGAAAATTAGAGGGAACATTGCGTGCAGGATCTGAAAAATGCAACTTTTCAGAATACAGTGGGTGCAGGGATGTCCAAAACATTTATCCGTGTTCCTTAATATTGATGGGGGATGTGTTTCTCCATTATATTGCATGACCCATGCCTGCACCCATGTGCGGGCTGGCTGAATAAAGCTATTTTCTTCATTCTGGACCTGCAGGCATGTCTAGACCCACGGATGTAGAATTAGGTTCAAACGGGGCCTGTTTTCAATTTAGACATGTTCGCGGGCTGGACATGCATGTTATGGAATCTACCTCCACATGATTTAGTCAAACACCAGCTAAACAGTCGGTTCATGAAAAACACAAATAAATCATTTTAAGAAAACTGGAAGTGTTTTTCAGCTGAACGCATTTCCACTCTGCTGTGAAGATTTTTCACTCAGCTTTCTCAAGAGACTGGAAGCAGGGCTTGGAGAGAAGATTTCCTGACTTCCATTCCTATGTGTCGCCCGCTCAGCATTATATGGCGACATGAGACATTTGCTCGAGGAGGGTTTTGTTATTGTTTGTAAAAAGTTTATTAAAAAGATTAAAGGGACAGCAGGATTTGCATTGCTATTAGTGCTGAGAAGCTTAGGGTTAGATTAAAGGCAGGTTAATGTTTGATAAACTGTAACAGCCTTAGAGCAGTGAGGTTTTTATAATTATAAATGAGTATTTCTACAAGAAAAACAGTAATAAATTACAAATCAGCTGGTACTAATCTCCAGCCGAGCTGGTAACAGAGGAGCCTCCACCTATTAATCCTAAGTATCAAAAATTTAATTTTCCACATGAATCTTGGCAAGATTTTATTTTCTTATATAAGGAGCCAGGGGTATAAAAGAAGAAGATAAATGCAAGTATTTATTCCAGCAACAAATTAAAATAATTAAAAAAAAACGGAGAGCTTGATTTTTATCTCACCCTGCAATAGATTACTGAAACTTTGTGATTCAGGGTACATAAACTTATCAGTGGTTCTCCCTGAACGACACTAACTAATACCAGCATAATTTCAAAAGTATTCTTAGTTCATAGGACAGAATCAAACCAAGCAGACGCAAATGATCCAGTGGTATCAGTGGAGGAGGGGGTTTCACTATGAGGTCGATATTCAAAATCCTTGTCCAGCTAGCTTCAGGACTTAGATGTAAAGATCTTCATTGTTAACATTCTCTTCCGCTACCCAAATTGAGTGGTTAAATTTTGTCTGGACAAGTGATAGTACACACAAACTTTGCGCAAGATTAAAAAGAAAGGTGGCACTGGGGATGTTTTAGGTTGTCTTAAATTGTTTCACTTAGTGCTGATATTCACTATTGACTGACCAAAGCTACTGGGTAACTCTGGCTGCAGAAATAGCTGCTTTAAAGTTAACTAGATAACTTTAACTTTAGACCACATATTTATTCAGTCCACGAGCATATGGGCTGAATAGCCACAGAAAGTTAGCCAAGGATATCAGTTACCTTTCTCACTCAGTGACTTTTTGAGAGGAATTTTATAAATTTCCATGTAGCTAATATGTTTGTCTGTGCATGTTTCATGCCTGTGTTGTAAAGAGGGAACTTTACTTTATAAAATGGCAGCATAAGAGGTGGAAGATGCTTTAAATTTAAGCATGATTTGATGCCCTTGCCTAGATTTCTCAAGAATGCATGTAAATTAGAGTATTTTATAACCACGTGCTGCACTCAAGCTCCACCCATGTGAACACTCATGGAGCCCGATTCCGGTAGGTGCACGTCCAGATGGCCCCAAGCAAGGCGGGCCCATATGGACCTGATTCTGGGCCGTGGGAATGCCAAAATCAGGTCCAAGGATAGCTCGGCATGCCCATGCCACCTGCGGGGACGTCTTCCCGCAGGTGCTCCTGACTCCGGCGTTCCCGGCTCCCCTGTTCCCTGCCACCTGACCCAAGGCTGGCCTGCTGTGGCCTGGATCGGGTGACGGGGACCCCCAGCACCCAGGCCCAGGGGGGATCCCTGGACCCTATCATGGGATTTGTGCTGCTTATTCCACCTTTGAAGTGGAATAAGTAGTGCACCCTCATGGGCCCGACAGGTCATACAGGGCTATGACCTGTATCGCTCCACCCACTTCCTGCCCTCTTCCACCTTCCGCTGGCTCTCTCCGTCCTGATGCAGAGGCTGTAAAGGGATTGCTGGTGGGAGAATCAGGCCCCAACAGCTTGCGGGGCTGCACTTCCTGCCGGGACATGCAGTCCCACAACCCGCATTTCAGAATGGGGCCCATAGTAAAAGTACGTACTTTCGGTCTAACGTGGGCACTTATTGAATAGTAACTGGCTAAAGCATGCACATTAAGGCCCATTAGCATGCATAAGTCTTTGAAAATATGTGATTTATGCATATAGGTGGTGTATAACATTCCACAGCTCCTTATAAAATTGCCTCCATTGTGCCTATTAGAAAAATTCTGATGCATCCTTCCAATGCTTGAGCTAATAAAAGCAGAAGGTGGAAAATAAACTTCCTTATAAGTAATGGTTTCAGAGGTTTCATAGTCTCTGGCACTGTATGTCATAGTAGGAGGTGTTATTCAAAGATGCTATTCCTGTGTATAAACCCTCTAGGGCAGGGTCTCCCAAACCTGCCTCCCAGCCAGTTGGGTTTTCAGGATATCCACAATGAGTATGCATGAGAGAGACTTGCATGCACTGCTTCCATTGCATGCAAATCTCTCTCATGCAAATTAACCTGGCCGAAATTTTAACCTGTGGGTTAAAAGGCAGGCAGCTTGCAGAAGTGCAATCATGTGTCCATGAAGCTAAGCATAGCCAGCTTGCTCTTAATTCATGTATAGCTGATGATCTTTCTCTTTCCTGGTTGTCCCAAAGTTTGTCTAGTCTGCAGCTCTATGGAAAATGCTAACTGGATTTTTTTACCTTGTGAATCTATTGACTCTTGCTGTAGAGATGTACTCCAAAGATTTTTCTTTTGACATGTTTTTGTGCCAGAAATTCTGTGAAACCATGATTAAGTATATTGTCAGAGATGTTTACCAAGCCTAATCCAGATTGTGCTTGATTATCACTAATTGGACAACTCAGGATCTAGCTCAGGCTTGGTAAATGTGTCTGATAGGGTACTTAGACATGGTTTCATAGAATTTCTGGCACAAGAACAATATCAGAAGTAAATCTCTACAGCAAGAATGAATAGATTCACAAGGTAAAAAATCCAGTTAGCATTTTTCTTACAGCTCCATATACATTTTTTTATTTTTCTGTGTCCTTTTCAAATTTAAAATGATATGAATGTGCAGCTCTAATAAGGATCTAAGGCCGTGATCTCCAACTCCAGTCCTGGAGAGCACCAAACCATTCAGGTTTTCAGACTGTCCCTAATGAATAAAGATGAGATATATTTGCATGCACTGCCCCCATTGTAGGCAAAGTTATCTCATGTATATTCATTAGGGACAGCCTGAAAACCTGAATGGTTTGGTGTCCTCCAGGACTGGAGTTGGAGATCCCTGACTAAGGAGAAGATGTTTCGTGCCATTCTGAGAGGTGAAGATGTGAACCTAAAGAGGAGAGTGAAAGAGAATCCAGAAGCTAAGTGATTTACTTTTGCTTTGTTACTTTTTTTTTTAATATCTGAGTTACAGTCTATTTTTTTGCTTTTCTGCCTGCTTTGAAGAAACTTCATAAAAAGCCATTTTATTTTGAGTCATTCAGAATGGACAATTCCCATTCTTTGGAGATTGAATGTGCTGCCTGTGATTGGGACTCTAGAATGAAGGAACACGTTCCAACACTAGGGCCTTGAAAGTTTGTCTTTCTACCCCTCCCCCAGCTCTGCCTCAGAAGATAGGGGAGTGGATTTCCAGCCCCCATCCACAAAATAGTCGTGGACTCCATCCAGATGGTACCCCAGTGCTCCAAAAGCAAGAGTAGCTCACTGGGAATTATGAATCTTTGTAAAAGACAATTGGAGCGGGGGAATGAAATGCTTCCTTTGCTAGAATTTTGGCATAAACCATTTTTGTCCTTTCCCTGCTCATTGTAGTCAACTTATGACAGATTTAGTATACTAAGTTTTCTTAAGGCTCACAGGCGTATATTTCTGGCACAGAAGGTTCTTTTATATTTGTGCAAATTCAGATTTAGGGATGGATTTACTAAGGTTATTTTTCCCTATTGGTTGTCAATGTGAAAATAGCTCAGTAAATCAGGCCTTTGTCTGACTGGGGGTAATGGATCTCTTACATTATTGAAGTGTCTGCCAAGAGCTCGTTTAAATAAGACATGTTCTTTTTTATCCAAATTTGATTGGATGATTAACCCCATCAACACTGAAAGACACTTAAGGGGATGAAATTCTAGCTCCGTAAGTATATTTCAAGCATGAAAAAAATTTAATTTAATCGCACACCCTACTGTAAACTGCCTAATGATGCCAAGTATTAGGATGGTGTCGGAACATCGTCTCAGGCTGCATGACATCCTAATACCGGTCAATAAAAGCAAAGAACCTATAAGAGTCTCTGCGCAATAGTGTATTTACTTCCGCCCTCAGTGTCAGCAGATTGCAAAACCATAAGACACAAGATCTTCCATCCTCGGTCAGACCAAAGGTCATCAAGCCCAGTATCCTGTTTTCAGGTCACATGTATCTGGCATGATCCCAAAAAGTAGACAGATTCCATACACCCCACTTTCTACGAGGGAGCCCCAGTAGATGCCAGGAGGCTGGAGGGAGTGGGTCTGGGGGAGCCCACCTTTTTTTTAATAGGGTTTGGGTGAGTGAAGGGACTAGTGAATGGAAGGGCATCCTTTATTTTTTAAAGGGATCAGGGATGGGGATATGTCTGAGGGGGGCTGCTTGTATTTTCAAAGGGATTGGGGAGGAGGGGTCGATTGCTTTTAATGCAGGCAGCAACATGTCACAATTTAGTAGCTCTATGCCCCCAGAAGAAAGTTCCCACCTTCTCTGGTAGTAGTGTGAACTTTCCCTGAATAATATAATTTGCAAAGTTTCACACAAGCTGTGTTACTCATTTTGCATAATAATGAGCTGCTTTGCATACATTTGTATGCACCACAGCTCACTAATTTTCAATGTGTCTTGGCCTAGAGTTTTGCATATTATAGAGGCAATTTTATGAACGGCACATGGAAAGTTATGTGCTAGCGACACGTGTGGCCCTCTAGTAAAGAACTTACATGCCTGAAAGGGCGTTTACGCATTTTGCAAGCACATGCGAAAGCCTCACTGCGCTTGCTTTCACTTTGGACATGTACGGGGCAGAGCTTAGCCGGGCCCTAATTTTAAGCACATAAGTTATAAAATGTTACAAGTTACACGTGTTTCTGAACAATCTTGGCACGGGCACTTGTACTTGATCTAGAGCAGGCATTAACGGCTGCAACTAGGTTAAGGCGCATCATTACTCCCCTGCTTAAAAAGTATGCAAGCCCTTCACCTTAGGAAGCGGACCTCCCATGTGTGCCTGATAACTATAAAATTGCTGTCTACATGGTTTAATGTGTGTTAATTTCCCTTTCACGTGCTCCATTGCCATAGCAGGGCTTAGTAAATGGACTCTAAGAACCCAATATTTGAAAGGTATTTACACGGCTTGCAGCCCAGTAAACCATGTAAATTCCTTTAATTGGGATATTCAACAGCACTTACACGGTTAGTGCCATTGAATATTCCTGTCACGCTACACACCCCGATACTCTGCGGTTAGTACCGGGCATGTTGGGGGTGTTCCAGGGCGGAGTAGAGATGGAAACTGCTGCTACCCGGTTAGCCTTGGTGGCCCCGTGGTATGTGCAGCGATGCTGGATGTTCAATACCATTGCCATGGCTTTGAATATCCAATGTTAAGGGTCGGCTGAATATTGGGCCCTGAGAGACGTATTCATTAAAGCATGCTGTCATTAATGCAGGCTATTGTGCACATTGAATTGCACTTTAATTATTTTTAATGGGCCAATTCACATGTCAACCACAGAGGTTATCGTGTATTAGCAAATCAACCCCCGAAGTTCCTAAATTTGGCAAATGGTCATCTTTAAATCATGGGTCTCAAATTAACTAACTGGAAAGAGGGGGATGGTGAATGCAGCAGAAGTAGCGGAGTCTGCCATTTTTGCACTTTTCTCAAACCATTTTCCCATTAGATTGTCTGTTCAAAGATCAACCGAAGTAGACCGTTTTCCTGGTTTTGCCATGTCCATTTGCACTCTGATTATTTCTGTGTATTTCCAGTCCTTATGCCACACTCACAAAATGATTTCTCTTCTTTGAGGGCCGAGAAAAATGTCTTTGGTGAATAGGGACTTGGTTAGAATTCCTTTATTGTACTGGTAATTGTTAGTCTGAGTGCAGGATCCTTAGGAGACATCTGTGGAAAATGTCATTAACGGTAAAACAAATGCTGACCACACTGAAAGTAGTAGAACAGTATGAAGAGAGAAACCACATTTTTCAAGTCTCACAGTCAAGAGAAAGCCTTTCAAGGTGCTTGAGTAAAGCATTTACAGTCATAAAATCATAAAATGCTAACGAACGCTCATTGCAAAACGTCCTTTCTTCCATTTAGTGTCCGCAATGTTTATGAGATGCTGTGGTATCAGACATTTAAAAATATCATTTTTTGAACATTTTCCAAAATGACAAAACAGGGCCTGATATTTAAAGCCCTTAGCCGGCCACAAAAGTACTGCATGGGATCTTCAGCGATACTGTCCAGACGGTGCAACCCATGGCTATCCCAAGGGTTTCTGCTGCTCTGGGGGGGTGGCAAGTCATGTGTGCTAAAGCATATGGCCTGCCGCCCACAGAGATCTGCTGCCCTAGGTGGCCACCTAGCCCACCTAGTGAATGGGTAGGCCCTGGTGCTACCTAATGTCTCCACAGACTGCCCCAGCACTACCGCTTAGGTGAACAGAAAGTGTGTCAGCACTAACTAGATAAGCGGCTAGCCCCATATTCAGACATGATTTCTGCAGGCTGCGTAAGTGGCTGTCAACAGACGACCTGTCTTAATATTGGGCTGAGTGGATAGGTGCTGACAGGTTAGCACAGCAAAGCCGGGATATTCAGCAGCAGCTGCTATCTAGATACTGTGCTACCGCCCCCCCCCCCGAGTGTGCCCCCACATGTGCCACGCTGTGCTTCCCTATGCTGAGCCACTGGTGATGTGGTCAAGGGGGAACGTGCCTCAGCTCAGCAGCAGGGGTCCAACCAAAGGAGCACCTACCACGTTATCAACCAAGAAACTAGTCTGTGTGTGATAAGAAAGTATTCTTTATTAGAAGGATTATACACCAGGGGTACAAGGGAGAATCACCAGCTGCAAACCCAACACAGGCCGTGTTTCAGCAATGCCTTCTTCAGGGTTTTTTTCAGCATGATCAAACTACAACCAATAACAAAAAATGAATCTAAAGTATACATACTTAGAACTTTAAATATGTCCACATATGTCTTATAGTGAAGACCACTGATCATTTTGGTAACCACCCTCTGCACTGACTCCATCCTATTTACACACCTTTTGAAGGTGTGGTCTCCAGAATTGCACACAATACTCCAAATGAGGTCTCATCAAAGACTTATACAGAAGCACTATCTTTTTCCTGCTGACCATTCCTCTCTCTATGCACCCAAACATCCTTCTGGTTTTTGCCGTCACCTTTTCTACCTGTTTGGCCACTTTAAGATCATCAGAAACAATCACACCCAGTTCTGCTCTTCTTTTGTGGACAGAAGTACTTCACCCCTTATACTGTGCTGCTCCCTTGGATTTTTGCAGCCCAAATGCATGACCCTTCATTTTTTAATATTAAATCTCAGTTGCCAAATTCTTGACTGTTCCTCAAGCTTAGCTAGATCTCTGCTTATGTTATCTACTACCATTATTAATCATTTATAAAGTGCTACAAGACATACTCCTTCCTAGGCGTCTATTCTGTTGTAGATTTTGGTATTATACACAAAGAGGCAAACCATACCCATCAGCCCTTCTGCAGTATCACTAGTAATATCTTTTGCTGATAGAATATCCATTGGAAACCAGACCTAAAAATGAACAATGTAAATAATTCATTTTATTTCATTGGATGAGGTGTAATTGGTAACCATTTCTAAGGGCATCATCATGTGTTTCAGTATATTTCATGGGAAATTCTTAGGGGCATGTTTACTAAAAACCGCTAATTTGCGCGCCGCAAAATAGCACACTAAAAGCGGTACTTAAGAGCACTTAAATGGCCCGTAAACGTGCGGGTCACCACCGCACGCGTGTGCGTCACACGAACGCGCCCCGCACAAGTACGGGCCCGCAAATGTCCGATAGAGGCGTGGAAAGGCTAACGGAGGGCGGAGGAAGGCTCCGGAGGGGCGGAGAGACGGGGCTTATGGGCAGGGAAGGGGAGGGGAGAGGCGCCCCGCACATTATCGGGGCTGAAATCGCAAGTAAAAAATAGCGCGAGTGAAACACTCGCGGTACAGGCCATGTAAAGGGAAGGGAAACCATTTTCGTCAGCAATGTACACCTAAACCGGGGAAACCGTCAAAACGTGAGCAGTGTGATACATGTGCACAGCACAAAAGTGCAATTACAAATATCAAATGACCACCACAGAAATAGTACAAAGAGGAGGTCAGCTGGGGAACAGTGATAGTAAAGGGCAAAACCAAAAAACACACCCAGGAAAGCACCAAACATATAAATGAATTATGGAACGGTCTACGGAGCGGAGACCTTTCCCAACACACATTTCCTTGTTACGTACGTTCCCTGTGAGTGGTGTTTATGGTTGCCCATCAATAGCAAGGTTGCCCAGTTTGTTTATATATCAACCCCCGTCTGTGGTGGTCAGTTCCGGGGCTCAGATGCACGTTTGTCACCAGACAGGGTGAATGAGCCCACAGTAAAAATGTGCAGAGCAGGGTTTGCGACTCCATCCTGCCAGGTTAACTATCTCCAGGGACTGCACTGTCTCTGTGGACACACTGTGGTGCAGCGGACAGAGCCACTACCTCTAGGACCATAAGGCACAGGATCATATCCCAGCTGGGGCCCATGCCAGCCCAGTTCCTATGTTTTACCCACCACTAAACAAAGATAGCACAGACACCCCTGTATTGCAGGGAACATAAGCATGGTGCAAACACCCATATTTTGCCCTACCCCGCACACACCCCATAACAATGGGCAGTACCCACAGCCCAGTCCCCCACATCCAGTCCCGGAGTGCCACAATGCAATCAGGGCATATGCATTCCCTGAGAGTAGGAATGCCATCATGTTGGCGGACGAGTACAGGTGGTGGAGGGGGCAGTGGCTGCTAGCCACAGAAGACAGTGGCCTAGCCATGTGCAGGCTGGCACCGTCCACTGCAACAGACAGGCCCTGTCGGATGTACAGTCATGGACTGCCCAGGGAATCAAGCACATCTGTGGCAACACAGTGGCGCACTGCACACAGACAGTGTGTGCAAGAACAGAAGGTCACAGGTTCAAAGCCCTGCCAATCCTCTCCACATATCTTTACCCACAAGTAATCCGTGATAGTAAGGACAAAACATTATTGCTGGGGACATACGCATTGCTCATACGCCAATTTTACACCCCACTGATCACAGACACCATGATGAGGGGCATTACCTAGAGCAGAGTCTCACAAATGCAGTCCCAGAGGACCACACACCATTCAGGTTCAATGCTGCCGCCCATACAAATGCCAGTGCTGTATATCTCTGCACCACCCCCATGGCATGTAGATGTAGCTAATGCATATTCATGAGGGACAGCAGGAAAACGCGAACAGTGTGTTGCAACCCTGGGCTGGATTTGGGAACCTCAGCCGTAAAGCAGCAGCCAACAGGGGCAGACACACCCACACCCACACCCACACCCACAGGCCCCAATGGCCAATGCCCCCTCGAGAGGCAGGACATCGGGCCCTGTGTGCATCTCACAATACTAGCATGTGAATACCTTAGCAATGTCACTGTACACCTGGGTATACGGTACACAGCTTCCGAACACTTGCTCTGAGTATTGGCAGATAGATATCCCTACGTCACGCACATTCTGCTCCTTGAGCTCCATCATGACAATCTGTCTGTTGACTGCAGTGGGTGCATCAGGTCTGGTCTCTGATAGCGTTTACCACCCTGGGGAGTGACTCAAAACAGTATTGCTACCATATCCATGCCTGTACTGTGCCCAGGACTGGTGTGGTGGCTAATGCTGACAAACGCCTCTACAGTAGCACAATGCTGGCATACGTGTGGGAGTGTGTGTCTGTCTATACAGTGTGTGTTGGCTGCAAACACCTTCCACAGCCCACACTGCCAGCACTGTTGGCAGTATTGGCCTGCCAATGTGCATAATGAGCAGCAAGGTACCATGGGTATAGCTCTGACAGGGCGGGTTGGCCAGGATGCATCTGCACAGGGCAGAGGGCACTGACTGGGATAGTGTAGTGGTTGCCCACCACCTACACATACATGGTGGCCTCTGTATGTGCTGCTGGGGTTGCACTCCACCCTGACTGTGCAGTGAAGACAACATGGCTAGGCACCCCCATAGTGAATGATAGTATGTCTCCCATGTGATATATATGGGTTTTGTGTTGGGGCCCAGTCAATGACTTAACTGCTGGTGTGCACTGCCATCCCAGTTCTGGGTGCATGCATTTCCAACAGGACTAACTAGCAGACATATGTCAGCTGGTGTGTGTCCTGATGGAGCGCCGTGCAGTGGCTGATGGCTTGCTGTAGGCGAAGATCAGATAGTGGTGGGGTGCAACTTAGCATATCAAGGCCTAATGTCTGTCAGATATTGTGTTATGGATGTGTATGGAGTTGCTGTGACAGCACTGTAGGGTGTCTCTCCCACAGCAGGACTGGGGTTGATGGTCCACCCTACTGCTACCATTGCAGGGAGGTAGCATGATGATAAGAGACCCTGCTATCCAACCTGAGGGGGAGAAATGGTGGTAAAGAGCCCACCTAGGTCTCACATAAGGGGTGCCCCTGACTCTGCCCGACAGAGATATCCAAGGTGTCTCTGCAGAAACAACCTATCTCACAGAGTAATAGTGCTGTGAAGCTCTGGCATGGCCTCATTCTGCCATGGAGGTTGTGGTGGACCTGGTCCTGGGTGCCCCCACGCACACTCAGGGTGAGCACAGTACCCGCACAATGTGACGGTGTGTAGCTACTCTGTGCCAGTACAACACCTACTCAGTACACCCTACCAGGCCGAGGTGATGTGTGGGTGCACATGGACACTCCCACCTACCAAGCTGTGGAGATGCCGGGGTGCATTCCCGATCCTGTGTCTATCTGTGGACAGTTGATTTGCATGTGCAGTGCATCATGGGTATGGGTGGACTAACCCTATCCTGGCTACCACAACAGACTGTCTGTGTGGTGACATGCAGGCTCTCTGCAGCCAGCCAGGGCTTGCTGGCAGCTATAGAGCTGTAGGCCAATGGGTACCTCATTGCCTGTGAAGTCAGAGGTCATGGGTTCAAACCCACAGTGGTGTAATTTTGTAGGGCGCTGCACAGGTATTTAACATTTAATGTGCAGATGTTGCTGGCAGCAAATCAACCCACAGCGTACTATACCCACATGGTGCCCTTGAGTGTGGTTGATAGGGCACACAATAGGCCATCTGTTAGTTTAGGTCCATATGAGGTGCACTAGTCTCCATCCGGAGACAAAACATATATGGTGCCCTATAGGGGACATGCAAGGGTGCCTTGGCGGACAGTGCACTCTAACATGTGCCTCATGAGCTGCCTCATGTCAACATGATGTGCCGAGTGCGTTTGGTAGCTGTGCTAAATAAAGGAAAACTAAAAGCCACCCTACAGCACTACTCACCAAAAACATACTGCCTCAGCCAGCCCTGTGCACTGAGCACTGTGAGGGATCGAACCCCTGATCCGTGCACCATTGGTCAGTGTACCCACCATTGTGCTGTGTCCCTGTTACTGTGCTGACACATCAGTACGCCGCCTCATGGCCATCTGCGCGCGGCCCTAAGCTGCTCACAATGAAGTTTCCCGCACACTGCCGCCCCAAAAAACAGTGCGCCGCTTCATGCCGCCAAGAATGAATAGTGCGCCGCCTGCTGCTGCTCAAAATTAACACTGCTCCGCCCTATGCCGTGCAAAAGTAAGATGCCCCCTAAAACACCTCTACCTATTAAAGGTGATGCCTCAGTCAGGCGTTTACGTTGTGCACAAAGGGGGTTTGAACACATGGCCCCTGCACCATTGGTCGGTGTCCCCACCATTGTACCACAGCTCTGTTGATATTGTGGTAGGCGACGGCCTATGATCCATGCTAATTGAACTAAGCAGACAGGCCTAAGCAGCTTGACCTGAAACTGAGGCCTGTAGTAAGGCCCAGAGGAATGAAAACCCCCCTGAATGATGACACCATAGAATTGAAACTTAACTCAGTTTAACTGAACATAGCTAAGCAGAAACGAAACTGAGAAAATATAGAAAAACAAGTTTAATTGGTACTGATAAGGTGTGCTATGCTTCTATGGAATTAATTAACTCTGCAAAAAGCAAGGTTACAGTGCCCTGCTTCCCATATGTTTTAACAAGCTAAGCGACCTTGGAGGAGAGATGTAACAAGTTAGAGACACTGACCATTGTAATTGGGACTAGAAGGGGGGCAACCAGGTGCTGAGCCCAGACCAGGGTCCGATTGGGTAGCCATATCAGTACCGGGACCAATAGATGGGTGAGAGGGGTTACGTGGACCAATGAAAGGTATGCCTATGTCTAGAATGGAGAAGCACGCTATAAAAGTTGTTGTGTTGCTAGAAACCATTGCGCAGCCATTTTGAAATTGCTTATTGCTTGAGCCATGTGCACATTAAACTGGCTTTGATCCTTGAAACGACTCCTGGTTTTATTTATTGCATGCTTATCTGCTGCTACATTTCGTGTGTGTCCAACAGCGCGCCACGTGGCCTTCCGGGCCGCAAATGTGGACCCCGGCCATTAGCGCCTGGCGCACCAGTCAGGCCGCGTTCGACCCCATGTTTTATCTCCACGGCCTGAACCCCACACTCCGTATATGGCACAGGCACACCCATGCGGCCCAGCTCAAGCTCAGTGTGCACTAAACATACTCCATTGGTGCCATGTGTGACTGCTGAGATCAATGCACATACATATATCCAACACCCTAACCCTTTGGTGTGCAAGTTGCGTGCATTTCCAATGTATAACATAACATCCACGCAGCCATGAGGAACGCAATAGCAACACAATGTCTGGAGCGCAGCCATGCGGAGTGCATGTGCGCGAGCCGCAATGCGCAAATGCGGAGGTTGCGTCGTCAGCGTCGTCACGTCCAGAAGGGCAGAAAACAAAATGGCTGCCAGAATGCGCAAACCTGCATTCAGCCACACCGAACTTTGCCACCTGGCCGCATTGGTTGGGCCAAAGATGGAGAAGCTGTTCCCAGGGGCCGCCAGGGGAAAAAACACAGAAAAGGTCCAGAGGGCCTGGGAGAGAATCAAAAGGCGTTTCAATCGTGTGGCAGACAACCAAAGGGAGGTGAGTGCATTGCCACAGGTCATAATTACCATAGACACAGACAGGGTTGTTTGCATCTGTCAATGGTGCTGT
The DNA here is from genome assembly GCA_033557465.1 of Ichthyophis bannanicus. Taxonomy (NCBI): domain Eukaryota; kingdom Metazoa; phylum Chordata; class Amphibia; order Gymnophiona; family Ichthyophiidae; genus Ichthyophis; species Ichthyophis bannanicus. The sequence goes on along the minus strand of CM066044.1, from coordinate 74,392,650 downwards.
GTGTAGGTATTCCAGATCAGTAAAGTGTAGCTGGGGGACCCACATGCCAAGGTCTATATGTAATGAAAACAACTAAACCATCTAAATTGAGCTTATACTAAATAGTGAAACCACCAAACATTCAAAAGAGAGGTCTATATGTCGCACATATGAGTGTTTTGCCATCTACCCAGGTGTTTAGGGACGTAGTCACAAAGGGCATGATGCCATCCTGGAGTCCTTGCTGCTGCTGTGCTACAAAACACTGTAACACACCTAGCCCATAGAGCTGCCTGGGATGGGTCCAGAGACATCATGTGCAACTGGCCGTGTTCTGCATCCTCAGGGCTGCACACATTGGCCACCCTCAGGGGGTGTGAAACGTGCATCACATGGTCTGGCAGCCACCCTGGAGCTATGGGGTGTGTGCCAATGTTGGTCAGGGCAAAACCCCTATCACCAGGACCCTTGAGAGCCCATCAGAGTGGGCCCACCATCACCCTGGAGATATGGGGATGTCTACTAATGTTGTTTAACCCATCATCCCTGTCCCCAGGAGTACAGAGAGGCCTTCAAAGTGGGCCCTCTGTCATCCTGGAGTTATGGGGATGTCTACTAATGTTGTTTAACCCATCATCCCTATCCCCAGGGATACAGAGAAGCCATCAAGTACACTCCCACCCACCCTGGAGTTATGGGGATGTCCACTAATGTTGTTTAACCCATCATCCCTGTCCCCAGGAGTACAGAGAAGCCTTCAAAGTGGGCCCTCTGTCATCCTGGAGTTATGGGGATGTCTACTAATGTTGTTTAACCCATCATCCCTATCCCCAGGGGTACAGAGAGAACCCTTCAAAGTACACTCCCACCCACCCTGGAGTTATGGGGATGTCTACTAATGTTGTTTAACCCATCATCCCTGTCCCCAGGGGTACAGAGAAGCCATCAAAGTACACTCCCACCCACCCTGGAGTTATGGGGATGTCTACTAATGTTGTTTTATCCCTTCATCCCTGTCCCCAGGAGTACAGAGAAGCCTTCAAAGTGGGCCCTCTGTCATCCTGGAGTTATGGGGATGTGTACTAATGTTGTTTAACCCATCATCCCTGTCCCCAGGAGTACAGAGAAGCCTTCAAAGTGGGCCCTCTGTCATCCTGGAGTTATGGGGATGTCTACTAATGTTGTTTAACCCATCATCCCTGTCCCCAGGAGTACAGAGAAGCCTTCAAAGTGGGCCCTCTGTCATCCTGGAGATATGGGGATGTCTACTAATGTTGTTTAACCCATCATCCCTGTCCCCAGGAGTACAGAGAAGCCTTCAAAGTGGGCCCTCTGTCATCCTGGAGTTATGGGGATGTGTACTAATGTTGTTTAACCCATCATCCCTATCCCCAGGGGTACAGAGAACCCTTCAAAGTACACTCCCACCCACCTGGAGTTATGGGGATGTGTACTAATGTTGTTTAACCCATCATCCCTATCCCCAGGGTACAGGAAACCCTTCAAATTACACTCCCACCCACCCTGGAGTTTATGGGGATGTCTACTATGTTGTTTAACCCATCATCCCTATCCCCAGGGGTACAGAGAACCCTTCAAAGTACACTCCCACCCACCCTGGAGTTATGGGGATGTCTACTAATGTTGTTTAACCCATCATCCCTGTCCCCAGGAGTACAGAGAAGGCTTCAAAGTGGGCCTCTGTCATCCTGGAGATATGGGGATGTCTACTAATGTTGTTTAAACCCATCATCCCTGTCACCAGGAGTACAGAGAAGCCTTCAACGTGGGCCCTCGGTCATCCTGGAGTTATGGGGATGTCTATAATGTTGTTTAACCCATCATCCCTATCCCCAGGGGTACAGAGAAACCCTTCAAAGTACACTCCCACCCACCCTGGAGTTATGGGGATGTCTACTAATGTTGTTTAACCCATCATCCCTGTCCCCAGGGGTACAGAGAAGCCATCAAAGTACACTCCCACCCACCCTGGAGTTATGGGGATGTCTACTAATGTTGTTTAACCCATCATCCCTGTCCCCAGGAGTACAGAGAAGCCTTCAAAGTGGGGCCCTCTGTCATCCTGGAGTTATGGGGATGTCTACTAATGTTGTTTAACCCCATCATCCTTGTCCCCAGGAGTACAGAGAAGCCTTCAAAGTGGGCCCTCTGTCATCCTGGAGTTAATGGGGATGTCTACTAATGGTGTTTAACCCATCATCCCTGTCCCCAGGAGTACAGAGAAGCCTGGAGTGCGGCCCTCTGTCATCCTGGAGTTATGGGGATGTCTACTAATGTTGTTTAAACATCATCCCTGTCCCCAGGAGTACAGAGAAAGCCTTCAAAGTGGGCCCTTCTGTCATCCTGGAGATAGGGGGATGTTCCCCATTGGCCCATCATCAGAAGCCTTCAAAGTGGGCCCTCTGTCATCCTGGAGATATGGGGATGTGTACTAATGTTGTTTAACCATCATCAAAGTCCCTGTTATGGGGATGGGTTAACCATCATCCTATCCCCAGGGGTACAGAAACCCTTCAAAGTGGGCCCACCCACCCTGGAGTTATGGGGATGTCTACTAATGTTGTTTAACCCATCATCCCTTTCCCCAGGGGTACAGAGAACCCTTCAAAGTACACTCCCACCCACCCTGGAGTTATGGGGATGTCTATAATGTTGTTTAACCCATCATCCCTGTCCCCAGGGGTACAGAGAAGCCTTCAAAGTGGGCCCACCCACCCTGGAGTTATGGGGATGTCTACTAATGTTGTTTAACCCATCATCCCTGTCCCCAGGAGTACAGAGAAAGCCTTCAAAGTGGGCACTCCCACCTGTCATCATGGAGTTATGGGGATGTTTACTAATGTTAGTTTAACCCATCATCCCTCGCCACGGGTACAGAGAACCTTCAAAAGTACACTCCAACCACCTGGAGTTAGGGGGATGTTACTAATGTTGTTTAACCCATCATCCCTGTCCCCAGGAGTACAGAGAAGCCATCAAAGTGGGCCCTCTGTCATCCTGGAGTTATGGGGATGTCTACTAATGTTGTTTAACCCATCATACCTGTCCCCAGGAGTACAGAGAAGCCATCAAAGTACACTACCACCCATCCTGGAGTTATGGGGATGTATACTAATGTCTACTAATGTTGTTTAACCCATCAGTTACCTGTCCCCAGGAGTACAGAGAAGCCTTCAAAGTGGGCCCTCTGTCCTCCTGGAGTTATGGGGATGTCTACTAATGTTGTTTTACCCATCATCCCTGTCCCCAGGGGTACATGAGAACCCTTTCAAAGTACCACTCCCACCCACCCTGGAGAGTTAATGGGGATGTCTACTAATGTTTGTTTAACCCCATCATCCCTCTCCCAGGCAGTACAGAGAGAAGCTTCCAAGTGGGCCCCCTCTGTCATCCTGTGATATGGGGATGTCTACTAAGTGTTTTAACCCATCATCACTGTCCCCAGGGTACAGAGATAGCCTTCTCCAAATGAGGGCGCCCTCCTATGTCATACTGGAGTTATGGGGATGTCCACAGGAGTAAAGGAAGCCTGCAAAGTGGCCCTTGTCATCCGGGAGAATGGGAGTTACTAATGTTGTTTAACCCATCATCCCTGTCCCCCAGGAGTTACAGAAGGAAGCCTTCAAAAGTGGGCCCTCTGTCATCCTGGAGTTATGGGGAGGGATTGTCTACTAACTGTTGGTTTAACCCATACATCCCTGTCCCCAGGCGTACAGAAGAAGCCTTCAAACCGTGGGCCACCCTCTGTCATCCTGGAGTTATGGGGATGTCTACTAATGTTGTTTAACCCATCATCCTAATCCCGGGGGTAAGAGAACCCTTCAATTAGTACAATCCCACCCACCGGAGTTATATGGGGATGGTCTATATGTTGTTTTAACCATTCATCCCCCCTGTCCCCAGGAGTACAGAGAAGCCTTCAAGGTGCCCTCTGATCCATCCTGGAGTAAGTTCATGGGGAGTCTACTAAGTTGTTACCCCATCATCCCGATCCCGGGGTACAGAGAAACCTTCAAAGTAACACTCACAAACCATGGAGTGATGGGGAGTCTACTAATGTTGTTTAACCCATAATCCCTGTCCCAGGAGTTACCAGAGAAAGACCTTCAAAGTGGGCCCTCTTGTCATCCTGGAGTTATGGGGATGTGTACTAAAATGTTGTTTAACCATCATCCCTGTCCCCAGGAGTACAGAGAGCCTTCAAGTGGCCCTTTGCATCCTGGAGATATGGGGATGTCTATAAGGTTGTTTAACCCATCATCCCTGTCCCAGGAGTACAGAGAGGCCTTCAAAGTGGGCCCTCTATCCACCCTGTGGATATGGGGCTGTTTGCCAATGTGGTTCATTTTTTTTGTTTAACCATCCCCCCTATCACCAGAGGTGTACACGGAGGCCCAGCTGGTTGTTGGCCAGGCAAGCACCATGGAGGGATGGATAATGGTGGCAGTTATGCCTATGTTTTTACTGTTGGAAACCTGTCCCTCCATCACCAGGGGGACCTGATACGCTGCCTAATTTATTCCTGGGGCAACACCCTGTTCCTCAGTTTGTATCTTGCTGATTGTGGGTGATGTGTAGGACACACCAGAACCTAGGGGTGTGGGAAAGCAGACTGTGCGGAGGGTATGTTCCAGTCGGCATGATGTTTCTAGGCTAGTGGTGGGTAGGTTGCACATCTCACACAGTCCTTGGGGTTCACGACAGTCGGCCTGTGAGAACGACAGGTGACGAGCAATCACATAGTGATGATCTCACCACCTCCCACAGCCATTTCAACTACATGTGGAGACCCGACACACAGGGGTGCAATATTTGATCAGGGCGCAGTCCAACAAGGTATCCCATCCATACCGGACTCTGAATCGCACTGCACTGTGTTGCACAAGGGAACCATGGATGGTCAAATAAACACCTCCACAGGGCCCACCACACAATGGGATCCTCTACCATGCTCGGCACAACTAGGGTGCCGCCCCCACCAGTGGTGGACCATGTTCCACACCTCCACGGCCAACACAATTCCTACAGTACCTGTAATCAGCTGATAATCCTGAAAAATAAGGGATCTGTCAACCATACACAACATTGCCCCCAGGGGATGTGACACCCTCGCACACACTCCCGGTCCCTCTCACACTCTCCCACCCCCTATACCCCACCCCTTTGTCTCCCTCTCTCCCCCACCAGTGCAAACATGACGTGCCTAGGGTGATGATATGGGGTGGGGGGTGGACGGAAGCCTGTAGGTGCTGGTGCAAATGCTGCTGGCCTGGTTGTCCCATATGATGCACATGCCATGCAGACCCCCGAACAGGCGCCGTGGGTCCCGCCCCTCAAACTCAATAGGCAGGCCTATGGCACACATTTCCCAGGGATCACCTGTCACAAGTGTGTGACTGGGCAGGAAAATACCGAACACACAGCAGGGCACACGGAGCAGGGTGACAGTGGCCAACCATGATATATGGGTATGTTAACTATCCCCCGTTGTGCAGAAGGGTAGGTAATGACCCCAAACAATGTTTGTTTATCAACAGGTGTAGGATCTGAGGAAGAAGGTGCGTGAACTACGGCAGTTCCATGGAGGACTTCCTGGCGCGCTATAAGCAGGGGGCCACCGACACCCAATGATGGTGAGACGTGGGAACAGGCATGACTCTCAGTTTATGATGTCACATTGGCCCACCAACGTGTGGGTGTTTAATGCATCTGTAGATGTTGTAATCGTAACACTCATTTACGTTTTGATATGTCTGTTAACTTTAACAGGGGGAGAGGAAAGCAGCGGCGAGGGCACAAACATCGGCCTTCCTCTCACTCACTCCGGCGGCCCACCACCCACCGTGCAAGGGATGTGGAGGTGGTTGGTGGTGGAAAGCGAGACGGAGGTTGAAGAGGGATCCCAGATCGAGCTGGCGGAGGAGGAGGACGGAGGAGGAGCAGCAGAGTGGGGAGGGGTGGGAGGAGGAGAGGGAGGAGGAGAGTGCGGAGGAGATGGATGGTGTAGCAATGGACGGTGGGTGGGGGGTGACGAGATGGGCGAGGAGGAGAGGCCCCCACAGGACACACCCAGAGGGTGGATGCTGCTGGGCAGGAGGGCGGCTGCGGCGTGAGGGGGGCAATGGCGCAACCTGTGTGTGGTGGGGTGCCCCCCCCTGGGTTGGGCAGAAGAGGGTGGCTGAGAGTGTTTTGGGGGTTGAGGACAGGGTTGGTGGGGGGTGCGGGGGAATACAGCACAGCACAGGGCTACGTGGGCCCCCGTCAGACACTGCCAGGTGGAAGCTGGGGATAGGCGTCGTCGCACAAACATGTCATACCAACGGGCCCACAGCATATTGCATGCACATGCCAGCACACAGACCACGGGCACCATTTTGCCTATGTGCTGGCAGGTGCATGCCTGATGTGCTCGGGGGCATTGATGATGTGTCGGCGCGACGTACGCCTAGTCTTCATGCACTGCAGTGTCTGACGGGGGCCTGTCCCGGCAGGTGTCCGGACGATGTTGCGCAGCTGCAATGTCGGCGGGGCATCTGCC
>CM066044.1:74158261-74385612 GCA_033557465.1 Ichthyophis bannanicus | reverse complement strand
GGCTCATTTTCTGGTCCCTTTTGTTATTTCAAGGTAACGTTTATGTTCTGGAACAATCCATACACCTAACCGCCTTGTCATGTGGGTGTTGAGGTCCACACACTCACTCAGTACTGGGTTGTCACCCCGGGGGGTCGCGTATATACTGGGGGGGGGGGGACTACCATATGCTGGTTTTTCCCTGCAACCTTTTGCAATCTGCGAGTACAGGTTTTGCATATGGATGGTCATGCATTTGGCCTGTTTCACCGCAGGAGAGATACCTTTGGCCACTGCAAGGATGTGTGGGGACATAGGCGACGTTGTATGTGCTGATCCTAATTGTTTGTTGAGCATTGGGGGGGGGGTTTTTTTTTTCTTTTGGACAGGTGACAGCAGGGGCAAGGGGACTAGCATGGGTGGATTACAGAGAGGTATTGGGCGCACATACCCAGGTAGGTGCTCTGGCCTCTGTCCATGTGATTGGCTGCAAGCTCATGTGGGCTAAGGTGGCACCTCTGTGGTCCACACTGTTTTAAACAAGGCTCAGAACATGATGGAGACAGTGCAGAGGGGTGGCTACTGGAAGGATAGGTGAATTAGCAGGAACCAGCATTATGGAGTCAATATGCTCATATTTGAGATGTGGAACCTTGGAGGACAGGGGGTATAGCGGTTGATGTGGTTGTGACCCTGTCAGACCTCCCTGGCATTACAATGGTCCTGGGTGCCGAGGCTCCATCGGATTACATCACAGTTTTGGGTTGGTGTAACATTGCTGACATATACGTTGAACGGGGGGGGGAGGGGGGGGGGGTGATATTGTGCATTGGTGGTATAGTCTAGACGTTGGAGGTGGTCTAGATGAGGACAGGACTGCAGTACAAATATGCATTTGCCACACATAGAGGATTTCTATAGGTACACTGGGACTGGTTTTTTTATGGCAGTATGTCCAGGCTCCATAGGTCCATGTTTACCATTTAATATCAACCAATATGTATATGTTTCACAAATGCAATAGTTGGTGTGTCATATATTCTGTCAGGATGGTGTGTCGTGCATTTGTTTCGCACCGTCCATAACCTGTGTACATGGAGAGGTAACATGCACTCATTCATTGACATGCATCATTTCTCTCTGCAGGTGTTGCAGGGTATGGGTGTCGCCCCTGGCTGCTGACCCCTGTGCGTCATCCACGGACACATGCAGAGCGGAGGTACAATGAGGCCCACGCCTCCAGCCGCTCTGTCATAGAGCGCACCTTTGGCGTGTTGAAAAGTCGCTTCAGGTGTCTGGATAGGACAGGCGGGGCCTTACAATATAGACCTATGACTGTGGCAGAGGATTATCATTGCCTGTTGCATCCTGCACAACATTGCTCTCAGGCACAATATTCCTGCAGAGATTAATGAGGATCTGGATGATGATCCACCATGCCCCCCTGTACGTGCCAGTGGTGACACACAAGAGGGCACAGCGGTCAGGCGGAGGTTGATTGCAGAGATCTTCTCTGGTACGTATTGCATATTCCCACATATATGTGCTGTTCTGTGTGTGTGATGGTCATAAAGGTTTTTGTGTCGGAACATATCACCTTCAGGTGCAACACTGCATTTGTCATTCAACTTAACATCCCATGGTCACATATAGCCATGCGTGTGTGACCAACAATGTGGCCGCGGCACAACAGCAGCTGTTGGTGTATTATGTGTGTGGGTGTTGCTACACCTTTCAGATACTTTGTGGGTCACATTCCCAGTTAGTTGGTGGTGGTGATAGCAGTTGCTGTGAAAAGAAGAGTTCGTTGGTTTCATGGTCTGGATGGAGCACGGTGGCAGGCATATGTTGCGGTAGTCACAGTGGGAGGGATGACCCTGTTTGTGGACAGTTCCCCTGCGGGGTATTTGTTTCTATTGTACACCTTTTGTCCACTTGTGTGGGTGTTATGCTTGTGTGAGCTGGCTATGTGTGTATGTTGGCTAGGTGTGGTGACACATGTCATACATAGCACAGAGCACATGCTTATGACTGCTTTCCAATGATGTTATTAATTATGTGCGACGGTTGTTAATGCAACCCCACAGTGTGCCCTGATGTATACCTTATCACGTAGCCTTGACATGGATGTGTGGCAGGAGGGGGACCTGCGCTGTGTGCAGCCAGGAGGCCATATCATTGATAGCAGCTGTATTGTGGAGTGGCCAGTCAGTGCATTGTTGCATATGTACACACATACAGAGGTGATGGACGTCAGATCAGCAAAGGGTGGGTTACAGTAGCCAAGTGGTACGCTGCATGTGTGTGTGTATATTCAGTTTAGAGGTTGTCCATGAGGAACATGGCATGTGTAGCCGATGCTATCTCAACATATGCCACATTGCTGGATGTGTCATCAGGACTCTGGGATTTGTATGCAGAGGATATGGTAAGGGCTGTTATTGTAGCTGACTTTGAATGGAGGTTTGGACATGTTCCTGCAGGACAGGTTAATAGACCACTATAGAAGTAGCTACCCCGGATAATCGGTGCTTGACACAGTACAGGTATTGTGGGACCTGTGTCTTTTGGGGATACAGCTAGGTACGTATGACCTAGATTGGCCACTGTTGGATACAGGATACTGTGATGTCTGCTGCTCGGAAAAACCCAGTATGACGTATGGCATATCTTACATGCTGTGGATGTGTGTAGGGCAGGATAGCACTGTCCACATCAGCAAGTACCTTACGGTCCTTGCAAGGGATGTTACGTCCACATACACACAGACACCTAGATGACAGTTATTTGGTTATGGTGCACATATAGGCCATCCATGGTTTGACATTCGCACTCTCACACAGTGGGATGACATGCAGCCATTATGGTCAGGTCACAGGCAGACATGGGGGTGTGGTTTTACAGACGTGGCGCTGACATTGCCATCTATTTGAGCGCATCATCAGCACACAGCTGTCAATAATATTTGGGGTGTGTGAGGTACAGTGCAGGATATGTCTTTGGCCAATGGATACAGGAGGTGTTACTGCATATCTCCATGTGTTACAGCAATGTACAGTGGGGTAACATAGAACAGTGGAAGGGCAGTACACACGGAGAGGGGGTATTGGTGGCAACATGGGGGAGACAGCCTGATATTGTGACCTTGGGATGGGCCATAGACATGGGGGAGCAAACACCTATCTTGACCAGTGTGTACAACAACAGAGTGGTGAGGGAGATGACAGGGGGATTGGGGTTACCTTTATATAGCAACAGACACTTCCGTGCTGCCTCTCCCATGTCACAGTTCCGTACAGTGTGATAGTGCACAGCCAGTCCATAGGTCATGTTGTGGGGTGTGTGACAGCTGGGGGACAGAGAGGTGCAGTGTGTGTTTCACACCTTGGACATGAAATATGTTTGTTTCTCTTGTGTTTTCCACTGCACAGGACATACTTTGTGAGGAAGCTGTTTCTGTGGTGCAGTGCCACCTGACTGGACAGCAGCCACGATGCTGCGGTCCGGGGTACTTGGATCTACAGCTACATTGTGCCTGCAGTCATGGGCCCAACATGTCGTATGGTATGTGTCATACTGTGCAGATGTTGTGGTGGTTTTATTTCCTTAGGCCTCCCTTACCTATTTATCTTGCTGTTGTCAGACATATCCCTATGTGTTTGTGTACAGTATGTCTTCTGCAAAACTGTTTATGGCATTTGTACGACATAGCTACATGTGTATGTGTTTTCGTCTGACTTACAGGAAAATGCACTTGCTGCCTCCCCAACACTGTTATCTCAGCCATCACCGGGGTATCAGGGCAGGTCACTGCGCCTTTATGTCCACAAGTTGCCAGTTGTGCACATACATGCCATGTATCACAGCTGTCCCGCAGACCGACGCATACTGTGTGGGTGCATGTTTATGCGTTGACTGTGTGCTGATGCAGTGTCCAGTCATGGTACATTATCATGTGCTGTGAGGGGTGGCAGCACCTGGGGGGCAGTGGTGACTGTGCTACCTGTACTGTAGTGCTGTTTACATTGTCAACATTCTCAACATGTGGTGTGCGTTGTGAGCATAACTGTGTATTGTGTTCTGAGGGACCACTGTTGAGCAACCTTTTTTTATTTCAGGTATCGGCATGATGTGGACATGCATCAACAGTGACTTGACATGGTGATTCTACCTGTTTGGCTGACATTGTCTCCCTTCACTGGTACCTGATGTGGCTGTGGAGTCGCTCAAGGGATCGATGACGTACACATAATGCACACACAGGGTATGTTGGACCTTTGTTATTTGGGGGTACATGTGGCTGTACCTGTTGATGAGTTACTGTTTGTCTCATGTACATGTCATGGTGCCTGTCTATGCACACGAACAGATGCATATAGTGTGTAGCAGTGTGACATGGATATGGACATGCCCATATCCATGTGACACCCATTCTGCATTGACATTTGATGTGTCAACAATATGCATATTATTTCATGTTCATATTATGTCATGTTTGCCTTTTCATCCGTTTCATCTGTATTTTCACAGGTGCGATTCTCTGCAATTTGTGTTGTTTGTACAAGGTGTCCAACACGACCATACGTATCCTCTCCTGACACAGGACAGAAGGCATCCCGGACACATTTCCTACAGTGCATCTGGCGTCGCCATCACACACCTTTTGGGGAACAGACCACCATGGAATTGTTTCTGGGGAATGGTGCCATTGGATGTTTGACTTATGCGAGTGGAACACATGCCCTGTGATGGACAGTATTGCTTTTGGACCACTGCTTTGGCCATGACGGACCTTTACACCACACTGTTTCTGTCATTCTGGGGCTGGGGGTCCTGCTCATTGCAGGGGACACAGATGAACTTTCACGGACTGTGGCATATTGGAATGTGACACTTGCTATGCAAGCCCAGGGTTGCATGGAGACGTTTGACCTGACCTGTTGGATTACAGATACACCTTGCTTTTGGACGCTGGGTGTAGCAGGGACTGACATTGTCAGTGTATGTTGTACATTCCTCCCCAGTTGTGTAGTTGTTGTGGGTTGGCCATGTGTGTGACATGGCACCCAGGATACGGTCATCTGTTAGTTTCAACTCGAGCATACAGCCATGTTAGTGGCATGGGGGTGACGATGGAGCGGTCATATTATCTATGTCCACCTGCCCTCCACCTGAACATGATACCGTTTTTCCCACACCAACCCTTTCATGCCCAACAACATCATTGATTGATGTTTGCAATGGGCAAGGGTGTTTACATGTATGAGTGGCATCACTGTATCATGTTGGTATACGGATGGTGCTTGTGGTTCTGACTGCTTATGTTTGTGAGCCACAGCATGTGGACCTATGGCTTTTGTGTAGTTCACTGTAGGATGTTTGGCCATCATGTCCATCTTAACATGCTGGTCATTGTGTTTGCTTACTGCACAGACGTGACACTCTGCATGTATGTACACACCTTAAATTGCACATCTGTACGGTCCTGTTTATCCGCCGCGGTAATGACACTCTCATTGCGCCATTATATTTGGTGTGTGGCATTGTGGGTGTCCATTGCCCTCCTTCAATTGTGCATTCCATGTACCGTGTTATATGTGTCCACACACTGTCTAACCAACAAACACTGGAAGGGGCACTCCTGCATGGTGTTATCTCTGGAGCTTTCTGCAGGTTGTTTTGTTTGTATTCGCTCTGGGTTCATGTGCCTCTGCGACCTGTTAGCATATACTCATTGTGCTGGTGATGATTGCTGTGATCTACATTATCGCATTTCTGATTCCTAGATCAGGCATTAGGTGAGAGGTTGCACATTACGTTCAGGAGTTATTTTCACTTGACATCATATGATGTTTTCATTTGTGAGCCTCCTGTGTTGCCTGATGGCTATGTTGCGAGGGACAGGTGATGTGTTTTGGGTCCTCATCCAGCAACGCCTACGGTTTTCATGCACTCATATGTGCGTGACACATTTGAGGGATGCAGCAGCAGGTGGGGGTGGGGGGGACCTGATGGCCAGTGCATAGCGTGCACCTGTTGCACATTATATCTCGTGCCCTTCACTTACAGTCAATGAAGTGACCTTTCTGTGGGATGTGGGTTGGTGCCATGCTAAATGTGTTTCTGTCTCTCACCAGGGCTGCACTCACCTTGATATTATGATAACACGGTCTACAGTGTCTGTGAGGGGTGACCCAAATAAAGATATGTATTTGACACACATCTGTCTCTTTTGCTCCTTGATCATGGTGACACACATGCAATGCAATGTGTGCCTTCGAGTCGGTCCTGACCTGACTCCCTGTGACCGTGAAACTCCAGGGTGTTCTGGTCAATGTCAGTTTTCTGGTCATTCGTCCATGGTAATGGGGGGTTACGTGACATGCCCAAGGCCACAAGGAGTGCTAGTGTGAATCGGACCCTGGTTACTTGATGTCCACAACAGGTTTATGACCAGTAGGCTACTCCTCCACTCTTTGAGCACATGTGCACTTCTATAGACTGGTTGCTGGTCATGTCCATGGCCCACCTGTGCTCACATCCTTGTAGAGTGACAGGTGTGTATATGTCACCCATTTGCAACATCAGTGGGTTTGACAGGTTCCCACATAGACCCTCCCTTTGGACTATTTGTTCTGCCTTGTACTCAGTGTGCTGTTTGTGGTAGTGGTTAGAGGCATGTGTTTTAACACAGTAGTGTGCAGGTTTGATCCCCACATGTGGATGTTCTGTTGTTTTTCTGTTGTGCTACCTGGACCATTTGGTACCAGCAGGTTCATCAACTCTACACACACCCTTCCCTCTCTTCACTGTACAGCAAGGTGTGCACTCTGTGCTGTTTAGCCATCAGATGTTATCAGTCACATATGTCTCTTTCTTTATGGTGTTTACATGGCAGTGCACCTGGGGGTTTGGCTGTGGTTCAGCTGGTGTGTGGTACACCTGTTTTCATGTTGTGTTCTCTCCTGTCCTGTCCCAGATTGGTACCCATCTCCAGCGAGCATCCTCTGATGCCCTCAGGATTTGGTTTCCTTCCTCTTTCGCATGCTGTATGCACTGCATAACATTTCATTGTGTGTGTGTGCATGTGTCCCTGGTCCCACATACAGACTAGGTTCTGATCTGTACTCAGATGACCTGCATGTCCATTTGGTCATGATTACTGTTGGGGGTTTGCCTGTCCTGGCAGCCAGCATGCGTCTAGTGTGATGGGCTTCAGTATTTCTGTATGCAGCCTCTGCTAATGCACTGATGTTGGTGGTGTGGCCTACCAGTTGTTGCCTTGGCATTTGTGGTGGTGGTCATAGGTTTGATTCCTCTCTGTTCTCTTTGATGTGTATGCTTGTCCTGCATAGGTGGTTTCGATTTGTATGACAGTCATATATGTGCAGATTTGTGCTGCGAGAACATTGTACCCTCATCTGAGATGGGAATCATCCTTCTGCCCATCTTATGTCTCCCAGGTTTTTTGGCCATCGTATCCTGACGTGCATGCTGCTACACCACGTCCTGCACTCCTACACATTCCTGCATTTCATCTCTCCCTGGTTGCCTCTCGTGTGTGTGCTCTGCATAACACTGCTACTCCACTGTCATCCTGACATTTCATCTATCCTGCCATTTCAGCCTCCTTCGCTGCACACATCTTCCCATCCTCTGTCAAACACTGACATTATAGCATGGTACATTACCATCACTCTGTTCATAGCTACAGATGGCCCCGATCACATAACCAAAACAGTCACAGCACATATTTAACCACAGCTGTCTCCTTCTTACTAGCATCCTTGCTAATTTGTGTAAATAGTTTGGGTATGTTATCTTGTTCACCAATCATATATTCCATGTACATAGTTTTCCCATGTTATTCCAGGTATATGTTCCTGTTATATGTAACACCAACCAGCCTGTTGTTCAGGTCTTTCTTTTGTTCTCTGTGAACCACACTCCTACCACATAGTGACATGGACATAGATATACATAACTAAATAACTGGATATATATGTGTGTCCATTTCTCTAGCAGCCACATGGCCTGGGGCTGAGTTGTGTAGTACAGCAGCTTTGATCTACATCCTTCTATTACCTCTGCATTGTCTTTCCTTTCAGCTCTGTGCAGTGTTTGGGTTACATGTGCGTTTGGCACATACCTCTGTTGCCCCTCACATTGTGGGATGTTACTGCTCCTAGCAAATGTTTTTGGGTTCACCTATACATCCTTGGGGCATCTTATGTCACACCTTCGTTTCAGGCAGCTTATGAGATACCAACTATGGTGCCCTAGGAGTTGCCACCCTTTCCACATGGCCGCTGGGTAACATTATAACTCGCCTCTGCTGACATGGTTGTTTCTGATGTTCGTTCTGTTGCACCGTGGAGGGTGCATTAATGTATGGCACTGGGAAGGCCTTCGTTTAGATGGCAACACAGATTGCTGTTCAGTTGCATGCAGGGAACATACGTACCTCAGCCAACCTTATTCACTGCTGATGTTAACCCATGACCCCTGCACCATCAGTCAATCTCCTGACCATTGTGCTGCACTGCTGTTCCTTCTTGCACGTGTGCACACCTACGTAGGATTTCCATGCGTCACAATGCACAGTGCTGCCAGCACAAACAGTGCTCGTACCTTGCCCTGCCTCATACGGCACCCTATAAAGCGGCCTATAGGCAACATTGTAGGGTGCCTTGGTGGACAGTGCACTTTATAATGTACCCTCTAGGGTACCTTGTAGGGCACCTTATGCAGCACCTTATATTACAGTGCTTGGAGAGTGCATTTGCTAACAGCAGTCACTACAATAAAAGCTTAACATGCCTCCTTCAGCTATATTCATCATGACAGATAATGGCTCAGCACGCCTTACTCATTGGACACTGTGGGGTATCGAACCCCTGATGCATGCATCATTGGTGAGTGTGTTCCCCATTGTGCTGTGGCTCTGTTCACATACTTCCACATCAGCGCGCCACCTTAGCCTCACACTATTCAAGTGCCTCGTAAGACATTAGCGCGCCGCCTATTGCTGCCCATTATTTCTATGCCTCCTAAAATTATGCCTCAGTGAGGCTGGTTAACTGGGCACTGTGGGGGATTGAACCCCTGATGCATGCATCATTGGTGAGTGTCTTCACCATTCTGCTGTGGCTCTCTTCCTGTGTTTGTCTGTTGGCGCACTGCCTTCGGCCTTCCATATTTGCAGCGCACCGCCTTCTGCCGCTCAAACCGCAAGGACTTAACAGCACATCGCCTAATGCACACAATTTGCAGCGAAAAGCATTCTGAGCCCAATATTAACAGTGCGGCGCACTCTGCCGCCCAGATATGAACAGTGTGCCGCCTGTTGCTGCAAAAGGTTAGCAGGGTTCCCCTTTCTGCTGTACAGGATTCATGTGCCTTCTAGTGCACCTTTCACCATTAATGTTATTGCCTCAAGCTGGTGTTTTTTGTGGTGCACAATGGGGAATTGAACCCATGGCCCCTGCACCATTGGTTAGTATCTTCACCGTTGTGCTACGGCACTGTTCCTATATGTGCCCAGCAGCGCCCCTCTTAGCCTTCCCACGCGCTAATGTGGACCCGCAAATGTGCGCGCCGCGCACAGGTACGGTCATTTTTATTCCTTTTTTCTGCCTGACCCGCCCACTCCTTATATGGCACAGGCACACTAACGGGGCCCCGCACAATTTCGGTGTTTCGTAAACATGCCCCTAAGTGTAGCTAAAGAGTTCATTTAAGTAAGTCAGCCCTGTGTTGTGTGAAGGTGATTTCATCTCTTTCCTGATATACAGTATTACTGCATAGTATTTCCTTCTGCTGGTATTTGCTTCTAACTTTTTATACTGTTTCCTTCTACCAGCTCGTAGTTGGTAGTTTATTTGCTTATGTAGTGTATTTGCTTTTTTAGCTTTATTCTTTACATTTTTTATTTTTGTATGGCTTTTTTTCTCCTTTTTTTTGTCTATTGTATGAATTTCATTTTTATTACTTATATTCCTCTGTAAAGCGCTGTGTTGTTATTGCAAAGAGCAGTGTATAGCTTTAGTTTATTTAAAACTTGATATCTTGTGCAAACTAACATGCTCTTATTCTTAGGGATATGTTTAGAAAGCAGCGGTAGTGGCCTCCTCTGCTTTGTAAGCATACCCCTTAGTGACTGGAAAGTCAGCCTTGCTGAGAAAATCACAGTAGCAGACTAGCTGATGGCAAACAGGGACAAACTAACTGATCCAACTTGTCAAGTTGTTTTGCTTTCTGGTGATCTACCACTTTGCATAGATAAATCTGAACCACTACGTAAAAAATCCCTATCTTGCCATTACTCAGTTGTATTTGTTCCACTGTTCGTTCTCTGTCCAGTGCTGGACGCCTCCACCATCTCCGCTTGTAAGCCGTTCCAGGGGATATTATCTTCCTCTCGTGAAAGGATAGTTTTTCTCATTTGAAAAGACGACTTTCTCTCCTAAAAGCTTTAATACAATGTTATAAGGCTTTCATTTATATGAAGTGCTCAGTGCTAATAAAGCCTTATATTTAGGGAATTGCTGTTGAGATTGAAGACATGCACCTGTTGGAGGAATCGGCTTAGTGGAGAAGGAACATTGTTTATTCTCACAGTGCTTTGGTTAGCGTTACAATGGCCTATACTGTACACGTATAGCTTTTATGTGCAGTATATAGTTTGACAGAGATTGCAGCAGGACTGTACAAGCTGCTTATACTTTTGGAAATCTTACCGTATAAGGACCTGAGCATGCAGGAGACGGGGTGACGTATGTGTTTGAAGGTGATGGATAGTATAATGGAAAAGACCACATAATGAATAATAAAAAAAGACTGATGGACAGTAAACTGGTTCTGGATAGTGCTAACATAGAAAGGAGAAGTCAAAGGTGACTGTAGATAACGTAAGGATATGTAGTGATGGGTCAGTCTAATAACATCATCAAGACTAGATCTGTGAGTGCGCTTGTAACGGTCATGTGAAAAGAGGAACTAAAATGTTGAAAGTTCAGTGGATGATCGTGGGCTAATGAATGGAATAGAATTCAGAATGTTGAACGATTTTCTAATGTACATGCTAAAAGCTTGTAACAGAAAGTATAAAAGACATACATTTTTACTGCGTGGTTGGTCAGAACTCCTTTGTTCTGTCCACACTGCACTGCTGTAATAAAATTGCATTCTTTATTCTTTATTCAAAGCATTTGATAAACCGTCTGTTACCAAAGTATTAAGGTGGTGTACAATAAAATTGGGGCTACTAAGAAGCACAGGAGGAAAGGAACGCCATTAAATTTGATAGGAAAGTAATTAGAAAAGGGGGAAGGAAGGATAGAATAGGACAGATATCAACATAGACATCAAGATGAACATACACCGGAAAACGGAAGGATAAAGAATAGGGGGGGGGGAGGAATGCTGAAAGCGTTGGATAAGCATGGGGGGGGGAGGAATGCTGAAAGCGTAGGACAAGTGAGTAATGGCTAGAGGTGACTAGGAGGTTCGCCTGAGGTTGGGTAGGTGTTAGTAGAGGGTGTGATTGGGGGGGGGGGGGCAGGAAGATCGAAAGCCTGGCAAAAAAGATAGGTCTTGAGAAGGGCCTTGAACCGAGAGAAGGACAATTCAGTGCGGAGAGGGTGAGGGAGGGAGTTCCACAGGGCAGGGCTGGCAAAAAAGAAAGCAGCACGATGGGTTGACTCAAGATGTGCTTGGGTAGGGGAAGGTAAGAAGAGACGGTTACCAAAAGCCGAGCGGAGTAGACGGGGAGTTGGTTGAAGGTAGATAAGATCTGCTAAATACTGAGGTGTACTAGTATGGAGGGCTTTATGGGTAAGGGTGAGAAGCTGATCTCACTGAATGTACTGGTTTCTTTGCTATTGCTACTACTGATCATTTGTATAACTTCTTTGACACGGTTTGGTTTGTACAAGCCCAATGGAACACCAAGTCTCTCACTGGCCCACTTTCTGCCTCTCTTATCACAAAACCTTGCAGTCATCCAAACTGCTACCAGAACTAGTAGGGCCGATGTCCAAGTCAAGCTGACTTGTTTCTTCTCTATAGTATCTGTGAGCGCTAGAGGAAGAAGGGGAGCCCTTTTAGAAAGCCGGGTATTTTGGCATCCCTGGAGGCATCATGTCCAAGTTGCACAAGGCGTTGTGGAGGCATTGCCTGGGCATCCTGCAGAGACGCACATCACTGCATGATTCCAAAAGGGCCTGTGCATGTGTACATGTACTCCTGACCAATGGCCGTTTCCTGCGGGCAGGATTTTATTTGACAAATGTAAAGAGGTTTTTTTAAAAACCGGTGACCCTGTATACATAAATAAGGTGAATTGGTGATTGGTGTTAACACAGTGAGGCCATGTGGACGCCCTAGTTGTACTACTGCCTGAGGTTCCCTCCTCCTTTTCCCATTAATTCTGTATTTGAACATTGTTGTCCTTAAGATTGGGCCTATTTTTTTGGAGTGAAATAAAATGTCACATTGGAGGTAATTTTATTTTAAATAAATGAAATGCAGTAGACAACCAAAATGAAAAACACACACACTCAATAAAAAACCCATTTCAAGTCTACACTCCTATTTATTAATATGGCTTGATGTTGTCTCTTTGGGTGTTAGGCTCTTGTTGTACTTTCCTTGTAAATGTGTTTTTAATAATCAAAATATACCGCTTTCATGGTTTGATACTCAACATCTGTTTTCCTGCTCTACCTTCGGCCGAGAACATCAGACCTCTGCTCTGAGCTACAGAGAATCATGGCAAAGCTATAGATGGAGTTTCACATTCCTATTTGTTTCTTGTTGAGGCTAATAGTTGCTATTTCTGATGACCCCTCCTGACTACTGGACTGGTTAAACGTTGATCAGCAAGATTTGCTCTCTTTGCACTTAACTATTATTTCTCTGTCACTGTGTTTGAATTTACTTGTAAGTGCTATAAACCTGTAGTTAAAAAGAATTAGTAATTAAAGAATCAGCTACTATCTGACACTGAAGATCATCTTCCTATATGGTTTCTAGCCTCCAATAGCATCAGAACCATTCATATGACAATATCTTTCCATTACGGATAGTTTACTGTCTGTCATAGGCCTGCAGAGTACCAGAATTGTCTGGACTAGATAATGCATGACATTAGCTGAAAAACATTTTCAGAGACAGCACAGGAAACCGAGGCTCCAGCAGGAAAACTGAAAGAAGGGCCATAAATGTTGACTTGGCAGCAAGACTAGAAACGGAGCATAATAAACGGATGAGCACAGCTCCTGCCCAGGAGACGCCTTGTGGGCTAAGTCTTCTATCTGTGCAATGCACTGATTCCACTAAGAGCTGTGATTGGTCATTACACATAGACAGCGCTCATGTTTAAGCATTACAGATAGGGCTATTTAACCTAAAAGCTAATCCCAGAAAATAAATAAAACATTCTATCCATATTCTTCCTAAGCTTTCAGGGAAACTAGTCCAATTCATATTGAATTACTAATCGTTTCCCTTTAACGTCGTTAATCAAATGAGTCATCATTGGAGCAATGCTATAAAGCTCTTGTAATTAGCTTGTTTACCACATCACTAAGTGCTGGAGCCAGTTCCTGCACTGTGCATCGTCTGCTTTTTGAGGTCTATTGGCTGGGGTAAAAGGACTTTGAAAACTGCCCACCCTGAATGTGAATAAAAGTAAACATGCCCGTTTGACAACGCGCATACTTAATTTCACCTGCATTTTTCTGGAGGCATTTCTGAGGGGGTGGGGGGTTAGGTTGTGGGAGGCAGTAGTATACCTAGTTTGGGATCTGCAGACAAAGCAGGTGCAAATCTCTTTTGGTACTTTTTCCTTGGAACTTTTCCTTTCTCTATCTCTATGGATGACACTTTTCTACTCCCTGTCTCCTCGGCCCACAACCTTGACTCCTCCCTCTCCTTCTCCACACACATCAACTGATAGCTAAAACCTGTCATTTCTTTCTCTATAACATCAGCAAAATTTGCCTCTTCCTTTCTGAACACGCTACTAAGACACTTGCCCACTCTTTGGTCACCTCCCGTTTGGACTGTTGCAACCTCCTCCTTGCTGGTTTCTCTCTGAATCATCTCTCTCCCCTTCCATCTGTTCAAAACTCAGCTATGTGCCTAATTTTCCACCAGCCCTGATATGCTCATATAACCCCCCTTCTCAAGATGCTTCATTGGCTCCCTATCTGTTTCCGTATCCAGTTCAAAACTCTCCTTCTAACCTATAAATACATTCACTCTGCAGCTCCTCACTACCTTTCCTCTCTCCTCTCTTCCTACACCCCTCCTCGTGAACTCCGTTCTTCTGGTGGATTGCTTCTCTCTGTCCCCTTTTCCTCCACGACCAATTACAGACTTTGATCCTCTCACCTTGCTGCTGCTTATGCCTGGAACAAACTACCTGGGTCTGTACGTCAGGTTTCATCTCTGCCCCTTTTCAAATCCATGCTAAGAGCTCACTTCTTCGAGGCTGCTTGTGGACCCTGATCCGCCTAGTCTATGTGTTTCCTTACCATTCCCCTAGATGTATCCTTGTCCTCAGCTGTTGTGTTGTCTGTCTTGACTGGGTTGTAAGCTCTGATGAGCAGAGACCGTCTTTATCCTGTATGTATCTGGATGGCTGGCTGGCTCTCATTCCAAAAGGGATTCTTTATCTGAAATTGTCTAATGCCAGATGATTTGATTGATTAAAATCATATGTATAAAGGTAACAGGGAAAACACATGTAAATAGATCGTAGCAGGAAAACAAACCCCAAGAAATGAGCTGTGCCGCCAATCAGTTCTAACTCTTCCTGTCACCGATCAACATCGGATTTCCTCTGATTGGTCTCTAAGAGCATGTTTACTGAGCTGCGCTGATATTTAGCAGGTATCATGCGTTGACAGTAAAGATCAATGTGCGCTGTACATGTAAAAGTCGCATGCTAGTTGTTGGGGACGTGCACAGTATTGCCCCAGAAGATATACTACCCCGCACAGTCACAGTTAGTGCAGATGGACTTAACGCCTCCCCTTAAGTGCACCCATGCTAACTGCAACACTGACAACAAACGTGTGTTAGCAAACCCTGCATTAACTACAATGTGCAGTCAACAGCCACTCTCTCCCCCTGTCCCATCCATTTCTCAACCCATCCTGCGCTAAGCAGACAGCATGGAATTAACCACCTGCTGTCTGTTGTGGGTGTGTGCACTATGGTTAATAAGCCATAGAGTAGGCTAGTAAACATGCTCCTGGGACTCTAGAGATTCAAATGATGATTTCAGAAAATGTCATCTATGTAAACAATGGACTTGGGTGTCTCTCCAAGGCACTCAGTCTTTTCCTTCTCCTCACTGCCTCCCTCTTTCCTGCTCTCCTGTCTAGACCCCTCCCCGCCGGCTGACCTTGTCTCCTGACCCCATATCTCTTCAGTTCTCATGGTCCAGTAGCTCTTTTGCTTTTCAGTTCTCATGATGGAGCTTTTCAGTTGCATCTGCGAGTGAGGGAGTGATGGGGATGAAGGAGAGAGAGAGGAAAGAGAGTGTCTGGGTAGGGTTAGGATGAGGGTTGAGTGCAAGGGCCACTGCAAATACTTTGTGGGTTTTTGTTTGTGTAATAAAATTTCTATTTATAAAGAATTTTCTATATTCGCCATCCAAATTATTGCACAGAATAAGAACTCCCTCCATATGCAAATTAAGGGAGTCACTTATTAACAGTGAGATAGAACTATTAATGTGCCTTATTTACCACACAGTCCACTCCATAAAATAGGTATTGTAGTAAGAGACATGCAATGAAGCTACAATCTAGCACATTTAAGACCAATCAGAGAAAATAGTTTTTCACTCAGCGATTAATCAAACTCTGGACTTTGTTGCTGGAGGATATAGTAAAAGTTATTTGTGTATCCCTGGGTTAAGCAGCCTGAAATCTATGTACCGTTTGGGAACTGACAGGCACTTGTGACCTGGATTGGCCATTGAGGTAAAGAGGATACTGAGCTTGATGGACCTCTGGTCTGATCCAGTACGACATATCTTATGCTGTTTTCTTAAAAGACACACATTAATAGTGCTGGTACCAGTTAACTTTCAGCAATTTACCTCCTAAGTGCCATGCGAAGACAAAATGGTAAAACAGAAAACGTCCTGCAATAAAATGTGGGCACCAAAAGAGAAGATCTTAATCTGTTTTTAAAAGGGGGAAGAGTTCTGCCACTTCTCTTCATAGTTCCCGAGCAGCAGGGTGTCCTCCAGCCTTCCGGGCAGCCCGCACGAAACAGGAGGAGATGGAGGAGTGGGCCTGGAGCAGAGCAGAGACCAGTCACTGTGCTCCCTAATCCAGCCCCTCTTTCCCTGTTGATCCTGCCCCTGGCCCATCTGCCCCTCTCCTGGCTCCACAGTTCCACTCCCTTTTGTCTACAAATTAAACCATGGGAAGGGGCATCCTCTTTGGAGTAGGGTGGCATAGAAACGTGAAAATGAAATATAAGATCGGACCCCAAGGAGGGCCAAAGGCCGGGCTCATTCTGCCAATATAGGAGCCTTTGTATTTCAAATTCTGAGTGCTATTAAAGGTGGACAAGTGCTATTAAAGGTTGGACAAGTTTCAGGAAGGCAAGTTCATCAGCACTGAGGAGCTAGGCAGACCCAGGAATCCCAGAGTACTTCTGGGAATGAAGAACAGAGAGGGTGATCTGGACACTTTCCAATGATCCAGACAGGATGTTGGGCTCCGTGGTACAAAGGTACTTTGAGCTTGATTTACTAATGTGCGCTCCACACCAGCACGTGCTAATGGGCACTGACGTGCTGTACGATCCGTAGGCCATATTTTAGAATACTGTGCAGTAACAGTGTAACACAAGCTAATGCAGTTCCACGCTTTATGAAATCTAGCCCTATATATATCATAACGAGATAACAAATGAAAAGAAATGATACAAATGGTGGGAATGAAGATACAAATCATGAATTATAATAGACAATTAAAAATATGAAAGGGTAAACCTGACCAGAGAACTAGATCAGGGGCATGCGATGGATGTCATCTACCTGGATTTCAGCAAAGCCTTTGATACTGTCCTCATAGGAGGCTTATCAATAAACTCAGTAGTTTGGGGATGGGTCCCAAGGTGGTAAACTGGATCAGAAATTGGTTGACTGACAGACGACAGAAGGTGGTGGCAAATGGAGCTCACTCGGATGAAAGGAAGGTGATTAGTGGGGTGCCCCAGGGTTTGGTCCTGGGCACAGCACTGTTCAATGTATTTGTGAGTGATATTGCTGAAAGACTGAATCGAAAGGTCTGTCTTTTTGCAGATGATACAAAAATTTGCAACAGAGTGGACTTCCCCGAGGGAGTGCATAACATGAGGAAAGATCTACAAAAGCTGGAAGAATGGTCTAATGCTTGGCAATTAAGATTTAATGCAAAGAAGTGCAGTGTCATGCACTTGGGTAGCAGAAATACAAGGGAAATGTATGCGATAGGGGGCGAGAGGTTGGTGTGCATGGATCAGGAGAAAGACCTTGGTATGATTATTTCTGTAGATCTCAAGGTGGCAAAACAATCCGACAAGGCGGTGGCAAAAGCCAGGAGGATGTTGGACTGCATACAAAGAGGAATTACCAGCAGAAAGGAAGAGGTACTAATGCCACTGTATAAGTCACTGGTGAGGCCTCACTTGGAATACTGTGTTCAGTTTTGGAGACCATATCTTGCAAAGGATGTAAAAAAAATGGAAACTGTTCAGAGGAAGGCGACCAAAATGATTTGGAGCCTGCGTCAGAAGCCTTATGAGAAGAGACTTGAAGACCTAAATATGTACACTTTGGAGGAGAGGAGGGATAGGGGAGATATGATTCAGACCTTTAAATACTTAAAGAGGAACGATGAACAAACAAGTCTCTTCCAAAGACGGGAAAGCTGTAAAAATAAAGGGCATAACATGAAGCTGCAAGGTGGTAAATTGAAAGGCAATGTCAGGAAATACTTTTTCACTGAAAGGGTGGTGGATGATTGGAATGCCCTCCCAATGGAAGTGGTGGGGCAAATACAGTGACGGAATTCAAAATGGCATGGGACAGGCACAGTGGATCCCTTTACAGCAACAGGATAAAATCAAACTAAACTGAAACATCTAATTTCTCAACAAACAGGGGTGTCCTACATGGAGCGGTGGGTTCACCCCTAAACAAAGACATGGGGAGGGGTGGCCTGCAAAGAGTGGCAGGTGCACCTACCCCTACCATCTTACTGGGCAGACTAGATGGAGCATACTGGTCTTTATCTGCCATCATTTACCATGTTACTATTACTATGTTCAGCCCATGCATGGTATTACTTCTTCCCAGGCACTGACAAATTTTCTGATTTATTTTGTATGTTTATGTGTATAGATTTTATTATTATTTATTATTTATTTATTTTAACAATCATTTATATACCGCACCTTCCCATGTATCAGGTGCGGTTTACAAGGAACAAGTTAATGAACAGATTCGAAGTCTGTTTTTTGACAAGGAACATCGGTAAACTATGTACAGTGGGCAAATGCCTTAACAAGTAACTATTACGATAACATAAACTGAAACAGATACCATGTTAATGGCGACATTTCAGGTATCATAACTATATGCAAGTTGTATTCTCGCTTAGTGGTCAATTGACCGAATTTAATGACTCAGGGTGAAGAATCCCGGGAAAGAGCATTGATTATAGTAATGAGGTGTTGGGGTTGTTTTATAGGTTAGTGTAGTGGGTCTTGCTTGGTTAGGGTGTGATTTAAAAGTTATTATCCGTTTTCGTTATGGGGGAAGGAGTATGTAGTAGGGTCAAAGTGTGAGGTAAATAGATATGTTTTTAGTTCTTTTCTGAGGACCTTAATTTCGGTTTGCGTTCTAATCTCTTCAGGGAGGGAGTTCCATAGGATTGGTGCAGCATGGGAGAATGCCTTTGTGTTGGTTGTCTTATTAGCTTTTGTGAAATCTTTTGGGGTTGTTAGTTTGTTTGTGTGACCTTTCCTGTGTACAGTTTTAATGGAGTCCTTAGTGATCAGTTTACCTAGTGTTGGAGGAGCCATGTTGTTTTGTGCCTTAAAGGTAGTTATTATAGTCTTGTAGTTTATTCTACATTGTATTGGTAGCCAATGTAGATTAGCTAGGATGGGAGTTATGTGTTCAAATGTTTGAATTTTCATTAGGATTCTAGCTGCTGTATTCTGTGCTAGTTGGAGTCGTTTAATGTTTTGCTTTGATGTGCCTAGAAGGATTAAGTTGGCAAAATCGAAGTGGGGTGTGATGATTGCCTGTATTATGGTAGTGAAGTCTTGTATATGGACAAGAGGGCGCAGCTGCTTTAGAATTTTGAGCTTGAAGAAGATTTTCTTTGTTGTATTTCTTATGTGGGAGTCCATGTTGAGGTGGGAATTGAATTATATATGCATAAGTGCCAACTTCACCCAAAGCCACCTCTGAGAGCATCTGCAACCAGGCTGCATAGACTTAAGTGCATGCAGGGGGTGTGTGTGTAGGTTTACCGGCATGAAGCCTGGTCGGCTTTATAAAACACTATAAAATTCTATTTTACCTTACATTATTTCTCTCTGTTTATGTGGACATGGGGAATGATTTTATGTTCAGAAATTAGAATGTTTGCTCTGAAATGTTTAAATGTTTCTCAGTCAGCACACAGGAGGCTGCATGGCAAATCTCATGCCAAACCCTGAAGGTATTGGATATAATTTTGTTTTTTTATTTGGTTGTCTTATATTTCAGGCTCAACGGGGCCGATATTCAGCGGCAGTGGTCAGTACTTTAATTTAAAAGAGATAGTCAGACGGTAGAGAGCCAGAAGAATACTTGGGTGCAAAGAGAGAGGAATGACCAGTAGGAAAAAGGAGGCGATAGTGCCTTGCACAAGACTCTAGTGAGACCTCATTTGATGTACTCTGTACAGTTCTGGAGGCCGCACCTTCAAAAGTATGTAAACAGGATGGAGTTGATCCAGAAGGTGCCTACTAAAATGGTCAGTGGTCTTCATCATAAGGCATGTGAAAATAAGATTAAAGATCTCAATATGTATACTTTCGAGGTATGGGAGAAGAGGGGTGAAATGATAGAGACATTTAAATACCTCCATGGAGTAAATGTACAGGAGGTGGCCTTCTTCCAGCTGAAAGGAAGCACTGGAATGAGGGGGTCATAAGATGAAGGTGAAAGGAGGGATTCTAAGGAATAATCTAAGGAAATATTTCTTTACAGTAAGGGTGGTGGATTTGTGGAGCACCTTCCCAGTAAAGATGGTGGAGAAAAGAACTGTATCTGAATTCAAGAAAGCATAGAGGAAGAAGGGATTGTAGAAATCAATAGCTTATAGATGGGCAGACTGGATAGACTGGTCTTTGTCTGCCATCTTTTTGTCTGTTTCTATGTAAACATTTTAAAAACTCAATGCATCATATTTTTAAGCTGCTTTTAAGAAAAACTTAATACAAATGATAGAAATATCAACAGAAACCTTGGTCAATAACTACAACAGCCAACAAATAGCAAAGCATGTGATTACAACCGGCATCTCGAATGGGCTCTTTTACTAAAGGGTTGCACTTAGCATGCAAAACTAATGTGCAGTAAATGCAACTGTCATATGCTACCTGTCAGGGCATGTCCAGCAAGTTCCCAGTATTTAGTCCATGATTGGACACTGGAAGACATGGTGCAATTAATGCCTATGCACCTAACCACCCCCCCACTCCTCCATATACCGCATTCACCTACTCTTCACTTTCCTCATTTCCCCAGTTTTTCGTTTCCTGTATATCGCGTTATAATGTAATAGTTGAGATGTAATTGTGCTGTTAATGTTCATTGTAAACCTCTTTGTACGATAAAAAACTGGTTAAATAAATAAAATAACGGTCATAGAGGTATCATTATGTGCGCTCATGCTAATTGCTACATTGCTGTTGTGTGAATGGCAATCGCTCTCGCACCAGTGGCAATGTGATCTCTAGGCCCACACTCCACCCCACCCCACCCCACCCACTTTCCTCACTAGCGCCCAATGGCCACTTGCCGTGAGTTTTAGTGGCTGGTAGCTGACATGCACATGTGTTAGGTTCCTGCTGCCAGCTACTGCAAGCTAAAAACACACATTAACTGGTGAAGAGTTTTGGAAAAGGGCCTCTTAGTCTCTAGAGGCTACGGCTAACAAGTCTAATTTTACATAGGTCATCTAGTTGAGAAAAGGGACACCCAAGTGTAATTTGTCAATCGATACCTGTTGTACACCCCCTTGGGTGGCTCTCTTCATAGAGGTGGTTAATAAATCCTAATAAATTAAATAATTAAGAATAGTTTATTGACTTGACCTTTAGAAATTTTCTAAACACTTTTTAAACCTATCTATGCCAACTGCCTTGACATCGTCTTCCATAGCTTTCTTGTGCATTGGGTGAAAAATACGTTCTCTAATTCACATTAAGAGGGAGATTTTAGAAGGATGTCCAGGTTAAACTGGGGATTTTCATGACAGGATGTCTAGGTCTCCGGCTGATTTCTGGAACATAGACATCCCCATTAGGGATACTTGGGTTGAGAACATCCATCTCCAGCAAGCTAGCAGAAGGGGAGGTCCAGCAGCATTTCAAAGTGAAAACATAAGTCCCCATTCAGTGTCAGTGTTCTTTGACATAGTGCAAAATACAGGGGAGTATTAGTGTAGCTCCTTTTCCACACCTTCCAGATGTTTTCCTGACAAAACGAGCAATTTTCAAAGCCTGTTCATGCATGGAGCAGGTATAAATTTGATGCAATTTGGGATGTTCAGGGTGTTTCTGAGATCAGGTGTTGATGTCCAGGTCCTTAGAATGCCCCCTACCACACCTCCTCCATGCCCACATTCAGACTTGGACATCCACAGGCCTGGCTTCTAAGATGGATCCGGGGACATCTCTGTGATCTGGACATCAGCATGTCTGTTTGCAGACATCTAAACAAATAGTGCTTTCAAAATAACCCCTTAAATATGCTACCTATTAGTTTCATGGAGTGTCTCCCGGACGCAATTTTATTTATTTATTTTATTTAGCATATATTTGTATACCGCTACTTCCAGCGATCAGGAGCGGTTTGATTTTGTAAAACAGAGAAAGGCCAGATCGAAGGCAAATTACAAGAATTACAGCGTGATTTACAAGGTTATATGATAGGTTGTTAGAACAAAGCCAGACATTTTCAATTATGTGTACAACATGATTCATGGGTTATGCACAACACACAGTTAGGAGGGGGGGAGAGGGAGATTTCCATATATACATTTTACACTTGATTACGTTTCGGAGCGTAAAAACATTTACACTTGACTACTTT
The DNA here is from genome assembly GCA_033557465.1 of Ichthyophis bannanicus. Lineage (NCBI taxonomy): Eukaryota > Metazoa > Chordata > Amphibia > Gymnophiona > Ichthyophiidae > Ichthyophis > Ichthyophis bannanicus. Next base: position 74,363,246 of record CM066044.1, on the reverse strand, counting down.
TTGGTGATGCAGATAGTGGTTGAGAATGCATTTCTGTTCAAGACAAGTTGTAGGCCTGTTGAAATAAGTATGTCTTCAGCTTTTTTCTGAAGATCATCAGGTCGTTGATTGAGCGCAGCTCAGGCGGAAGTTGGTTCCAGATTGAGGGGGCAGTATATGAGTATGCCCTGTTGCTTGTGGCTATTTTAACTGATCTTATACTTATTGGTACCTGCAGGTTGTTTATGGTGTTGGTTCTCCTATTTCTGTTGGCAGGTTGTAAGTTGATAAGGTTAGTGAGGAAAGTTGGTGCCAGGTTATGGATGAGTTTAAATGTGGTCGTTAGGGTTTTGTATCTTATGCGAGCTGTGATGGGGAGCCAGTGTAGTTCAACTAGAACTGGTGTGATGTGTTCTGCCAAGCCTGTTTTAGTGATGATTCTGGCTGCGACGTTCTGCGACATCTGGAGTATGCTTAGAGTTTTTTTTGGAAGGCCCTGAAGGATTGCATTACAGTAATCGAAGTGAGGTATGATGAGGGCTTGAGCTACTGTCCTAAAATCGGAAGCTTCAATGATGTTCCTTAGTGGCTGTATAACCCTGAGCTTGTGAAAAATGGCTCTGTTTACTATGCGGAGGTGTTTTGTCATCTTTAGTTCACTATCAAGTGTTACTCCGAGGTATTTTATTTCATTCTTTGTGTGATAAGTATTTTCGCATAGGGAGATTGTAGCTGGTGGTTTGAACTCTGGTTTTCTTGAGATGTACATGACTTCGGTTTTTTTATGGTTTATGGCCATGTTGCTTCGTTGAAGCCATGTTTGCATCTCTTCTATGCATTCTTCAAGCTGTGAGTAGTTTGGGTTATTTGTGTCGAGTTGAGTATAGAGCATAATATCATCAGCGTATATGTGATAATGGATTTTATGCTTTTGAATATTTCGCAGATTGGCTTCATGTACACGTTGAAAAGAAGCGCGGATAGTGCTGAGCCTTGTGGTATGCCCTGAGTTTGGGGGAAAGCCTCTGCTTTTTCGTTGTTAAACTGTACTTGTTGCATTCTGTTGGAGATATACGACGAAAACCATTTTAGTGGGGTTCCCGTTATTCCTATATCTTCTATTCTGTTTAGGAGTGTTTGATGGTGAACCGTATCAAAGGCTGCTGAGATGTCAATGAATATGAGAATGAAACATTTTCTTTTTGTTTTCAATCCCTTTGAGTAGGTTGTCTAGTAGTGCAATACTATTTAAACGGATAAACAGCCATTTCCTAGCCACCCATCCCATCCAACTCATGATTCTGTAACTCTCTATCATACCTCCTCTAAGCTGCCATCTCCCATCCTGCTTAGCCTTTCCTCATAAAGAGTAATTTCATTCCCTTTTCTGTACTTTTTCTAATTCTGCTCTCACCCCTTCCTACACCTAACGGAGCCCTCTTATTTGAGGGGCAAAGGGAGTCTTGGGACATCTGGCACAATTTTGGATGAGAATACCAATGATTCAAGAGTGCTGGTGGGGGGGGGAAAGGGGAGGGGAAGGGATAGGAATATGGAAGAGGGGGTTATGTCTGGGGAGCTTCATATTTTATCTTGGAAGAGGCTTGTGGAATGAGAAGGAACCAACAGGTATTTCTTTGGTCTAATGGTTCTAACGAGAGCAGTTGAGAGGGTTCTATGACTGGGGGTGGGGTTGGGGGGGAAGGGAGGGAGGTGTTGTAACTTGGCCTTTAAAGCCCTTTGAGCATTTACTGGGGACTGGGAATGCACATTGCTTTGAGTGATAATGGAAGAATTGATGCTTGTACAGTCCATGAGTGCTGACCATAGTAACAAACTACTGTAGTATTCATCAAACTTGTATATTTGCAAACACTAAGGCCGGGTCAGGTGTGGGACAGAAGCCCAGAGGTTGTTGCATAAAACTAGATGTAGAACAGGAACAAAGAGGACATTGGGCAGAACCAGGTATGGAACAGGAACCAAGACAGCAGTGAAAAGCAAGAGGAGCAGCAAGTTTAACAAATACTTTGAGAACTAAGTCACATGAAGACCAAGTCTTGACACACAGTTTTAACATGGTTTAGTAAATAGATCTCTCTTTGTTCCAGAGATTCCTTCTTCTGCTGTGTTAGTATCCTCGTTACTTTGATGGTGGAGATACTGTAATTTCAAGACCAATGTTTTTATCAAGTGAAAATAATACGACGACCTTCATTTATAGTACCCTGACGTGCAGTGTGTCTTTGCATTTCTTATCTAATCAACCAAATAATCTTAATGAATTCAGACAGTTCCTTCTATGGTTTTTACGCCTTTAGAACCTGCTTCATTACTGATGCAAATATGTTCCCAAAATAATGAGCGTGCCATTAGCATCCTCATAGGTTATGTGAATCACTTAGGAAGGACATAAATAGCATGATAAGCTGACTTCTTTCTAGGGCACTTGGTTAGCATTACATTTCATATTTTTATTATAAACAAAGGCGTCAACTGAGCAATTTTTCTCTAACTACCTGTCTGCAACGTGCAGAGTCAGGACTGTTGGCATTTCTAAGGAGTAATCCATTTTTGACCTTTTGTTACCTGCACAGCATTAGCGTTTGCATGGGCAGCTGCTCTGATTCGCTACGTGTAAGATTTTTTTGCAATTTTGAGTCTTGTTGGAAGGGGAGTGAGGAAGCTTGGTAACTCAGGCTCAAAGTCTGTGTCGATCCTGCCATTTGGAAAACTTTTCATGTTTTTTTTACCATTTTCACGGTCATGGCTTGCTTTTGGTCTTCTTTGATTATTTTCACTGTCATGCTTGGTCTGAAAAAAAGATTTGAACTGAATGGAAATACATAAAACGTAGTCAAACCCAAACATTGTATTCATTCTCTACCCTCAAACTAATATGCGATTTCTTTACGGAAAGAGTGCTAGATGCATGGAATAGTCTCCCAGTGGAGATACTATCCTGGTCTCTACTAACACAGAAGATCTTTGAAAGAAAAAAAAAGGGACTATAGTAGTTGATATAGATGGGTGGACTAGATAGGCCATGTGATCTTTTTCTGCCATCACATTCCTATGTTTCTAACTTCTTAGTCAACCTACAAAATAAAAAATATTATAACTGCAGAACAGAAAACTTATCACGTGAATTACTTTGAGAAGAGTAAGACGAAACAGTCAGGAGTAGAACATCTGCAACTTTCAACATCTCCATGTTCCACCCAAACATGCTGCTTCAGGAAGGATGTGATGACATTAGCACAGGAGTCAAATATTTTTCTGTTGTCATTAAAATGATCAAATCCTCTTTCGACTCATACACTGGGAAAGCACCTCATCTGTTAGAAGGGTATTGAAAAGAGAATAATCTTAAAATAAACATAAGGGGCTCGATATTCGAAAGGCATTTATACAGTTTACAGCCTAGTAAACCATGTAAATGCCTTTAATCAAGATATTCAGCAGCATTTACATGGCTAGTGCCGTTGAATATTCTCTTCTAACCCCACTACATGCACCAATGCTATCTTTAAGGTGCAGGTGCCTGCAATATCACTGCCACCTGGTTAGCTACTGTGGCTTCTGGCGTGTGCAGCGAACTTCGGATATTCAACGCTGGGGCCTCATAGGACCCTGGCATTGAATATCCGTGGTTAAGGGTTGGCACGTAGCCTGACCAGATAAATATCAGGCCCAAGAAGAATAAGTAGTTTAAAAAACAATATTTTAAAAACTAATATTCAAAAAGCTGAGAAAATGTGTACTTTAGAAATAAACACTCTCCAACAGCACTGTACTTTTCATGCATCGATTCACACCAGAAAGGCATCTTCCTGTCTTTACTTTCATGTTCTATTTTTTGAACTATGTTTTGATCATCTACTGTGTCAGACATCTTAAGTGTTACATCTGTAGCTCAATCCTGAGCCATTGTTCATAACAGAAGCCAATGCATTCTGACTGGCCTCTGGTGCCGTATTGTTTCAGATGAAAGCACCAAAAAATCTCCGTCACTCATGTGCTGTATACTCCTGGAAGCTAATACCAGCAAAGAAAAGAGTTGTTGGCCATAAGGATATCATCTGAAGAATAGGGCTAGCTCCTGGAAAAAGCATCTCATCAACTTCTGGTTTGTATGGACTATAAGAATCCAGAATTCCTTAAAAGAACCAGAATACTAACTCCAGACAAGCAGGCTGGCTATTTCTCTTTTCCCGCTTCAATTTTGTTTTGACTTGCATACCAGGATCTCAGATCAACAAGAAAGACACCATATGTATTCCAGAGAGAAGGAGAAGAGGCAGCAGAGTCCTGAGAATTTCATTTTGGGTACTAGCAAATGGAATATCCTGGAGCAAGTCAAGGCAGGTCTGCCTAGCAGTGGGTCAGCACAAGACCAACAGTGGGGGATGATCATGGATGGCCCATCTATTTTGCAGGTATGTTGTTTGCACAGGGCTCTACGGTTCAGGGAGCCCCGTGCCAACTTCATTCTGCACATGGTGTTCAGTTTGCAGAGCCAGCTTCAGAGTGAACCGGGGAGGTCCGAGGGCCCAGCTCACCTCTGTAAAAGCCACCAAAGTGAATAGCAGCATGTTCCTTCACTTGGCAGGTGTGTTCTCGTGAAGTGCGGTGAGTGCCGGAAAACAGGTAATGCCCTTTAACCTATGGTGCGCCAACTGGCTTCACGAGAACACAACCGGAGTGAAGGAACATACCACTCTTCACTCTGGTGGATGTGCAGAGGTGAGCCAGGTCTTCGGGCCTCCCCAGCTCCCTCTGAAACTGTTCAGAGAGGCTTGGGGCTCTTTTGAGGGTGGGGGGGGGGGGCTAGGAATGAAAATGGGGTGATGGGGAGCTAGGATAGGACTGGAAATGGCTGATGGAAGGGCTAGGACCGGAAATAGGCTGATGGGGGGGATAAGAGAATGGGACTAGAAGGGAGTGGATGCTGGGTGGGACTAGGACTAGACAGGGGAGGACTAGAAGGGGATGTGGCTGGGGGATTGGGGATGGAGAGGGGAAAAGATATTTTGTGTGGGAGGGAAGAAAAATCTACGATTTGTCGGGAGAGTAAGTGGAGATTGAGGTTGTAAGAGTGAAATCTGAGTGGATGAAAAAGGAATAAAGAAAGAAATGGAGGAAAGAGCAAAAGGGAAAAGATCAGTATGTTAAAGCAGATGTAGAGAGAGAGAATGGAAAAAAAACTAGAAGAGAGAAGAAAGGACAAATGGACAGCAGACAATGGAGAGTTAGCAGAAGACACGAAGAAACCAGCAGAAAGTGACTGGAGCAATTGCAACTGAAAAATAAAATGCACAAACAACATACTTCTTTATTTTGAATTTATTAACTGGAATATGTCAGCTCTGGGAAATATGCATTGTTAATGTTTTGCATTTGTTTAGTACCAGTGGAAATTAATTTATAGTTTTATTTCTGCAGTGTTGTTGTACATTTCAAGTTTGACTTTTGTGGTTCCCAGTTTAATTATTGTCTTCCTATTTCTAAATTGTGATCCCTTGTTCTTTGGTGAAGGTCTATGTTCTGCATGTGTAACCGAGCTGAGGTACTCTGTTTATGTAGTTTCTATTTGATAGTCTGTCCCGCCGGCGCCCCTACTGGCGCAGTAGAGTAAGGGTGTCTGCTGACATTTAATTTGTATCAGGGAGTATTTGAGCTGCAGAACCCAAAGGATTGTGGTCCTTGTAGTGTAGTGCTCCCTGAAATGAATAACTATGCCAAATGGAGGGTAAATAAGGCTTTATTTCCCCGCTTAATGCTCTAGGTTCAAATGAGACAACAATTTAAAGTGGAGGTAAGGCCTTCCTCAAACAATAATAAAGTTCCACCATGGACTAAACAGTTAAATGTTGTAGGTTGTACAATTGACTGTTTAGCTGGGTTAAGGGATTTTCCAAACAATAGAAAACAATTAGAACAGAATGGTTATGAGCTTCACCATTTGCAGACTCATTTCTTCACTGTACAATCATCATGGCAAACAACTGCCTCTTAAGCAGAAGTTACATTCCATAGGTTCTGTGTTGAGGCATGGGAACACTGGAGCTGTAATCCAAGTCCATTGATTCTGGCTCACTACACTCTTCAATGTTTAGAGTATCCTCAGTGTTACTTAGTTCTTTACAGAAGTTCCTTGGCTTCTCATATAACTTCGCTAGAACCCTTTTGGAAAGTGGTTTTACATAGTTAACTTTGCTTCTTCTCTGATGCTGAGGTTTATCTACCTGCATGTCTTCATTGAAAGTCCCTTTTAGAATAAAAGGCTTTTCATATCTTATCTTCCGTGGAGTGCCACGCCTAGGATTCAGCTTACTCTGTAGCTTTTCCTGTTGATCCTCTGTCCTGTGCACTGCTCCACAACTAAGGCTGCTAGGAAAACCAGACGTGGATTTCCAGTCTTTACTTGGAGAACTTCTTTTAGGAGGCAGGCTACTTCTCTGTGCCTTATCCCAGGGCTGAGACTTGCCTATGTCTGTATCCGTTCTTCTCCTTCCTTCTCCTGTTACTATTCCTGGTACCCTCGCTGGTACCCTTCCGGTTGGTCTGTCGGCTACCCTCCTGGGTGCCTCTCTTTGCTGCACTCCTTGGTCTCTCTGCTGCACTCCTGTGCTGGTACCTGAGCTCTCTTCCCGGTCTCTGTGCTGGACTCTTTGCTGCAGTCCTTGCTGCACACCTGGGTCTCTTGAGCCCCCTTTCTGGTCTCTGTACTGGATCCCTTGGTCTCTGTACCACTCTCCATCCCGTTCTCCCCTTGGTTCTCTGTCTCTGCTCATCTGATTTCCCTTATAAAGGGATTTCCAGCTTGCATGCTGTGAGTTTGAGGACAGGTGAAAACACTCATCATTAAGGTGCTCAGAGCTTGAGCACGTGGGTTCAGGCACTGTGTAGCTGTTCATGCGCCCTCTGGCTGAGCTACACTGGAACTGCGCTCTCTGGCTTTTCTGAGATGTATGCAAATCATGAGTTTTTTTCAAGGCTGTTTCTTCCCTAGCTCCAGCCTCATGACAAGTCCCACTTGTTCTCTTTCCCCAGTAGAAGATGTATTGGTATTCTCTGAGATGTATTGGTTTAATATTTGCAGTGTTCCTTTTGATAGGTAGGGTTTGGTGCTCTGTGAGTCATGGTAGTGCTGTTATGATATGGCGGGTTTGGTATGGGTTCTAAATGGGCAGTGTTTATAGTACTTCCTAATGTGCCTGGTGGTTGACTATTGCTCTGTATTGTCTCAACTAGATTGTAAGCTCTGAGGAGCATGACTCTGACGAGCAGGGACTGTCTCTTGTATATATACCTGTACAGCGCTGCGTGCGTAGCGCTATATAAGTGCTAAAGAGTAGTAGTAGTAATAGTAGTTGACACTGGAGTATAGTAATATAGAAATATGGTAGCCTTCCCTTATCCTCATTTCCTATGCAAATGGTATTCAGACACACATTAAGAAGCATGTTTACTAAAAGTTAATGCGCTTTCACAAATGTTAATGTGCGTTAAATGCAGGAACACCCACTTATTTCTATTGGCGCAGTGGTACTTAACGCACATTAATATTTAGTAAACATGTCGTAGTCATTGCCAGGAGAAAAAAGAGGCTTGTGAAGAGCTCCTTTTAAAGCTTTCTAAAATTTTAGTTGGTCAACATATACATTTTAAAATAAAATAAATTTATGCAAATGAGGTCCGGTGGATGTGCAAATGAGGCCCCACAATGAGTCTCTGCACATGGCCCTGCATCTCCCTTAGGCCGTTCCTGGGGATGATGCGACCTTAAAAAGAAACAAGATGGTACTGGCATCAGAGATGCCTCTAGAAAGGGGACAAGTGTTTGATATTCCAAAACACTGCATATCTTGAGGTGGTCTATAGCTGCCATGATTCTCTGTGGGCTTGTCGGGATTTCTGGTGGCAAGGATGGGGCCAGGAATAGATTAAGTCCTGTGAAGTTTGCACTTGAAATAACATATCATGAGAAACATTGCAAAAAACGTTTTATGTCTCTACCCATGCTGTCTAAACCTTGGGAGTAGATTTCTATAGACTGCATTACAGACCTTCCATTGCCACAAAGGAAATCCACAGTCCTGTAAGAAAATAACTCCTTTTCTAACATGGTGCACTTGACCACACTTCTGCTCTTCGTTCAGCATGTGAAACAGTTGAGAGGCTGCTCAGGGAAATGGTCCGCCTTCACGGGTTATCGTCTCATATTGCGTTCATCACGGGACTCACAGATTGATAGTCAAAGCAAGTTATGTATTCTTTGGCAGGTGACTTGCCTATCCATAGATTTTAAAAGGTTTTACAGATAAGGAGTCATTTTGGAAGATCTATTTGTGATTCACATGTCTAAAAATGCCCATTCAGATGTGCCAATCACAGTCATGTCCCAAGAGCCGTTTTAGGAAGCTGCAAATTTTTACGTGTCTGGCAAGATCACTTCTATATCACACGGGAGCATGGCAGAGGTTTGTCTTGGCATTCTGAAAATGATATACATGTGTGCCCAGTTCTAGAACAGTGCCGCATGTCTAAACATGCCAGAGGACACATTCATGTCTATTCCTGCTCCTAGGAATGAATAGTCATCCGAAAAGTGCTCGTTGGTAACCTAACAACTGTACAGTGAAGAGGAGAATGACCTCTCACTCCCCCAATAATTTCTGCTCCTTCATAAAAGCATGCCAGTAAATAGAGAGATGTTTTTCCTAGCTGCAGGGACATGTATGTGGTAAGAGAAGCATGTGTCCGTTCCAGAATACCATCGCGGATACATCTATGTTGCCGGGCCCTTGGCCAGTCATATCAGACATGTACAAGCTTCAGAAATCATTTCAAAACTTGCATGTGTCGGGAGTATAAGTCTGAACATTCCCTGACCCTTTTCTATCTGATGAAGACATTTATCTTTTAGGGTGGAGACGGGCCGATTATAGGAAACACTTCGCTGCTGCCGCTCCCACAGAATTTCAGACACTTTGACTTGAATATTCCAAATTGCATCTACATGACCATCTTAAAAAGTGCCTTATAATATCTGGCCTTTTAAAGTGCTAAGTGGCCAGATAATGACTGTGTAACTAGAGGTCAGGATAGGGGAGAGGCAGTAATAGTGCTGGAACTTGTGTTTAGCAACGGTGTTCAGCACTAAATGGATAAGTTATTCGCTTGATTAGACCTGGCCTAAATTGGTTCCTTTTTGTGTGTTAGGCCTTTTTCCTGATTTTCAGACCTTTTTTTTTGTTCTTTTCACATATTTGGGGCGTAGTTTTATTTTTTTTATTGAACATTTCAATTTCATTACAATTAATAAAGAAAATAAGCAAATGTATAGTAAATCCACAAAGGAATAACACAGGTACACTACCAAAAAACTGCCTCCAGTTTTGCAACTGATTCCTATAGATTTTGGGGTGCTGAATCCAGGAAAAATAGCCAAAATGTTCCATCATGTCACGTTTTCTTGCAAAATTAGATTTCTTACCCATATAAGGAATGTTCACATAATTTCTTTTTAGCCGACTACAGTTTATTTTCTTGGCCCAAAATAGAGGTTGTAATGGTTAACTAACTAGAAACACTCCCCCGTGATATTTTAGAGTGCTTTGTATTCATTTTATACATTAACAGGACAATTGGGAGGCGTAGGGCTAAATCCAGTACTCGCGCTGGCGCATGTTCTTTCCTGTTCACCTCGCCTCGTTCGCTCGCTCAAACACGGTGGTTGCGACATGAACGTTCCTGTCAAATTTCAGTTTCTTGCAAGTTCATTATTACCTTTTGTTTGCTCAGTCGTAATCCAGCTTTATTCCGAAGTGGTTCACTACAGTTGTAGTTTGCAGTGCTGTGTATTTGTGATGGCTCACAGAGCCAGAGGTTGCGTCAACTCTCGGACAGTTTTTGTTTTATTTGTGGGGAATATACCGTGAAAAAGCGGCAGAGGAACATTTCTGCATTTATTAAAAAAGTATATTTTGCCTATTTCGGTTTGAAGTTAGGCGATCAAGACAAACCGTGGGCTCCTCACAAAGTGTGCAAGACATGTGAGGAAGATCTACGCTCATGGATGAAAGGTAAAAAACAAGCATTTCGTTTCGGAATACCTATGATGTGGCGTGAACAAAGAGACCACAGCAGTGACTGCTATTTTTGCTCTTGCATTGTGAAGGGATACAACTTAAAAAATAAGAACGTAATAAGTTACCCCAACCTTCCCTCAGCAATTAGGCCTATGCCTCATAGCAACAAAGTACCTGTGCCTGAACCACCAAAATCTTTGGATCATATTTGTGTGGACGGTTCTGATCATGATGAGACTCATCAGATGGCTTTTCCCGATGAGTCCAGTACTTCCGAGTTTGAAACTGAACCAGATCCGAAACCTGAACTTTTCTCTCAAGCTGAATTGAATGATTTAGTCCGGGATTTAGGACTCCCAAAAGATGCTGCCCAACTGCTAGGTTCTCGGCTTAAACAGAAAAATCTATTGTCACCAGGAACAACTTTTTATTGGTACAGCAACCGCGAGACACAATTTTTGAAGTATTTCAGCAAAGAGGAAGATTTGGTATTTTGCAACGATATATACGGAGTGATGGAAAAGTTTAAACTCAAGTATGATCCTGCTGAATGGCGGCTGTTCATTGATTCGTCAAAAGACAGCATAAAAGGTGTTCTTCTTCATAATGGCAACACATTCGCTTCAGTTCCTATTGCTCACTCTGTTATTCTCCAAGAAAAATACGAGAATTTGGCCCTGATTCTTGAGAAGATTCGTTATGATGAGCATAAGTGGATGATTTGTGGAGACTTTAAAATTCTATCCATGCTATTAGGGCAGCAATCCGGTTTCACCAAATATCCCTGCTTCCTTTGCTTGTGGGATAGCCGGGCCCGCGATCTACACTGGGGGAAAAAAGACTGGCTAATTCGGGAGTATTTGAGACCCGGTGAGAAAAATGTTCTTCATGAGAGCTTGGTACCTCGTGATAAAATTCTATTACCACCTCTCCACATTAAGTTGGGTCTCATTAAGCAATTCATCAAGTCCCTTCCACAAGATGGTGAGTGCTTTCGGTACCTTTGCTCAAAGTTCCCCCGACTTTCTGAAGCAAAGCTAAAGGAAGGAGTGTTTGTTGGCCCTGATATAAGGAAACTCATTTCAGATGGAGCATTCGCTGAAACGATGTCTGAGAAGGAAAAAGAAGCCTGGGATTCCTTCAAGGATGTTGTTCTCAAATTCTTGGGGAACAGTCGGGATGAGAACTATAAGGATATTGTTGCCAGGATGCTCAATGCCTTCAAAGAACAAGGCTGTAACATGAGCCTGAAAGTTCATTTCTTGCACTCCCATGTGAACTACTTTCCCGAAAACTTGGGGGCGTACAGTGAAGAACAAGGTGAAAGGTTTCACCAGGACATCAAGGACGCAGAGAGAAGGTACCAAGGAAGATGGAACACCACTATGATGGCTGATTTCTGCTGGTTGCTGCTGCGGGAAACCCCAGATGAAAAATACGCCAAGCAGCGCACCAAGAGAAGCATTCAGGGGAAGAAGAAACGGGCCCACCAGGAGATTGATTGACCCAAGAATGACTTTAAAATCTAAACTGTGTTGACAAATATCGTGTTTTTACTAAACTTTGAAATAAAAATTTGCTAGTTATTACCACAGTGTCGGATCTCATTTATTAGAATTTTATTTTCACACCATCGGGTGTTTGTCTTCATTTATTACAATGGTGCGGTTTGCGTTTTCTATTCTTACATACATACCTGTACATTTTTTGCACATTTCTTTGCTTTGCTTTGTGTCTAACCTCGCTCTTATATGCTCAATGTTTGTGCACATGTATGTGGCTGTTTTAAGTGCAGACAATTTTGCTACCATCACAGTGTGTTTTGTTGACATTACTCTATTCTTATGTGCTGCCTTGTTACAATTTTCTTTATTCTTATTTGAATAACTACTAAACAATCAGTATAAAGAATTCATCCAAGAAACTTTTATCTCGATCGCACTCAATCTGAAACGTTCACCTCAAACTGCTAACCCAATGTAGCAAAAAATCTGTACGTGATGGAGCAAATTGGTTACCAGATTTGGATTCAGCGCACCAAAAACGTAAAAATCAATCGAAACATTAGAGGCAGTTTAAAAAAAAATTTTTTTAGTGTACCTGTGTAATTTATGTACATAAAAAATATAATTGAAAACATCTAGTCCACATCAGGGGGAGTGAGTTAGCTACAAGGCATTGATAAGACAGGCAAAGAATTTTTTAAAAAGCTTGCCGTGGAAGCAAAAGCGCACCATAAAATCCTTTTCAAGTACATTCATAGCAAAAGTCTTGTGTCTGTGACAGAGTCAGTTTGACCATTAGATAATAGAGGGGTTAAAGGGGCACTAAGGCAGGAGAAGGCCATAGTGGAGACACTGAATGAATTCTTTTTTGAACGTGTGAATAAACAGGTAGATAAAGGTGAGCTGGTTGATATAGTGGATCTGGATTTTCAGAAAGCTTTTGACAAGATCCCTCATCAGAGACTCATGGGGAAATTAAAAAGCTATGGGATAGAAGTCAATGTACTATTGTAGATTAAGAATTGGTTAGAACATAGAAAACAGAGAGTAAGGCTCAATAGCCAATTTTCTCAATGGAGAAAGGTGAATAGTGGAGTACCCCAGGGATCTGTGCTGAGCCCATTGCTTTTTAACATATTCATAAATGACCTGGAAATGGGACTAATGAGTTAGGTGATCAGATTTGCAGAGGACACAAAATTATTCAGTTATTTAAAAAAAGAGGATTATGAAAAAATGCAAGATGACCCTGATAAATTAGAAGACTGGACATCCAGATGGTAGATGAAATTTAATGTGGAGACATGTAGAGTTATGCACCTAGGAAAGAACAACCCAAACTACGGTTTCATTATGCAAGGTTCCATATTAAGAACCACCACCTAGGACAAGGATTTAGGTGTCAATGTGATAATACATTGAAACTCTGCTCAATGTTCAGCAGCTGCCAATTAAGCAAATAGAATGCTAGGAATCATAAGGAAAGGAATGGAGAATAAAACAAAGGATGACATCATAATGCCTCTGTATCATTCCGTGGTATGACTGCACCTTGAATATTGTGGGCAATTCTGGTTGCCGTATCTTAAAAAGGTACAGAGAAGAGCCACCAAGATGGTAAAGTGGATGGAAGGATACTCCTATGAGGAAAGGCTTAAAGGTTTAGTGCCCTTCAACCTCGAAAAGAGACAGCTGAGGGGAGATATGATAGAGGTCTATAAAATAATGAGTGGAGTAGAATGGGTAAACATAGGTTGATTGTTTACTCCACCAAAAAGTAGAAAGACTAGGGGACATGCAATGATGCTACAAGGTAACCCATTTAAGACTAACAAGAGAAAATAATTTTTCACTCAACGTGTTAAACAAACTCTGGAATTTGTTACCAGAAGATGTAGCAAAAGCTGTTAATGTAGCTGGGTTTAAAAAAGGTTTGGACAAGTTCCTGGAGGAAAGATCCATAACCAATATTAAAGAGGACCCGGGAAATCCAATGCCCTCCCCTGGAACAAGAATTGTGGAACCTGTGTACCTTTTTGGAAATCTGCCAGGTAGTTGTGACCTGGATTGGCCACTGTTGGAACAGGATACCGGGCTTGATGGACATTGGTCTGACCCAGTATGGCATCTCTTATCTTTGTACGTTATGTTCTCAATAAGCATCAGTTATTAAGTGAAAGAACACAAACAGCTGTTCCAGAAGCAGAATATTGAATATTCTTAATTCTAAGAGCTACTTAACTTAGCCCACTCACTATACTAAGAGACATAAATCTATATAAATAATTACTTCCCTTGTGGTAAATTCTCTAACTGCATTGAGTCTGTAAAGATATAACAATTCTCCTGGTATGTCACCAGGCATCTACAAGGAAATTTAAGGAAAAAACACATTTGTTTTAATCAGAAAACTTTTTGTATGCTAATTGATTTAATGCTGGCTAATTCATAGGTTAAGAGGCACTAAATGTTTAAGTCATACTAATGAACTAAATGTATACTAACAAAGGTGCATGTTTAAGACCTAAACTAAATGGTCACTACTGAATGAGGGTAATTTTATAAACCCCCAGGTAGGCTATGTGCGTTTTCATGCGCGCACATGAGACCTGTTTTATAATGTGAAACTTTATGAAATACTGGTGTGCGGACATACCTCGACCCTACTATGGCAGTTTTGCTTGCTCCGGGGCAGGGATACTGGTCATGCTTTGATTGGGGCAGATGCATGAGTAGGTTCTAAGTCCCTAGTAGGGGCTTGCAACAGCACTGTAGGAGCTGCGCTGCCAGGGGATAGAGAGTTATCTTCTGGGCAGCAGACAGACAGGCACAACCCTGGAAGATCCAGGTGGACCAGTGTTAGATGTGCCCTGATTAAAGATCAAATAAAAAGGTGACCAGAAAGGAATACCTTCGCTGGGCCAAAAGCCCATTTTGAGTTCTGGTCTCCATTCTCACTCCATGCCTGATTCTTTACTGCTGTCCTTGGGTCCTGTTCCACACTTGTTTCCTGGCCCACATCTAGCACCATAACTTCCTAGGAACAAGACCCACAAGTCAGCACTGTGCTTATGCTGCGATTTGGTATTGTTGACCTTATCTGTTAGAGAATTATTTACCCCTGACACAGGCAGATTATGCTGAAAGGCAGCCATGTTGAGCTTCATAAAAACTTCTGTGTGGTTATTCTGTTTACCCTCTGCCCTTTTTTTAGCTGTTGTGGACCATAACCTAGTGGACCTAAGTGTCTGCAGGTATACTACCACTGTGGAACATGAGTACCCCTTCGCTGAGGCAGACTCTGAGAGGAAGGGAATGAGGAATGTGCTGTGGCCAGGAAAAGGGCAGATCACTGGGGTCAGGGAAGAGGAAATAGTGCAGAGTGCTGGGTTCAGGGAGGCAGAAGAGTACAGAAGTCAGGCTAAAGAATTTGGTGGGGGGAGACTGCAGGATTGGGGACATTCTTGCAGAAAACAAAGAAAGCCTGTGTATGAGAGAAAGAGAGAAGTTCAGTGTGAGGGGTGGAGGAGAAAGTATGGGCCTGATTCAGAGAGGCAACTTGCAGGGCTGCACGTCCCGTCAGGACATGCAGCCTCACAATCTGTCCTGCCTGTATTCCCTCTCTGACTCTCCCCGCATGACCAGAGCAGCAGTATGGGGAGAGCTGGGAGGGGGCGGGGCGGGGCGAGGGCAGAGCAGAGGCGGGCCGAGGCAGCAGGATATACAGAGCCAGCCCTGTACATCCTGCAGGGTCAGGAGGAACGTGCTGCTTATTCCACCTCGAAGGGTAGCCAGATCGGGGGTCGGGCTGCAGGGAACGAAAAAGATGTTCGGTGGCCAGGGATCGCAGCTCCCGAATGGAACCACAGTGCCATGGCAACTGGACACCATGGCACCGTGACTCCATTCAGTAGCCTGACTGCACATACAGGCCTAGACGCAATTCTGATCCTGCGAGGGCTAGAGGTGCCCCGTGGGATCAGAATCCCGTCTACCTCTGTGCGTCCGGTTCTGACCGGACGCACACCGGGCCGGGACATACAAATTGGAATAGGCCTTTAAGCTGCCAGACCCTGGCAAATATAAGTAGCCATAAAACAAAGGTTTGAAATTCAATACATATTTCATAGTCTGGTTATGCTAAAAAATACCATATTTCCATATTTGCTTTAGTCAAAATTACCCAGTTTGGGGAGGGGAAGGAGGAGGGCATTTGAGTCAAAAATGCCACAGCATACTGCTTTATCACATAATGTCAAATTTCTTTGTGCACGTCTAATCAAAATTTTCTCAGTGCATGGTAAGCATATTTATGGTCAACAGTGATGAATTATTCAAGTTATTGAAGTCCTGCTTTCCATTTCTTAATGTTTCGGGTGGGCTGAGGATAAGTAGTGAGAAAGCTTCAAAACTCAGAGATGGATGGCACCAAGGGCTGCTGATGTGGCAATGAACTATGCCCGCGACCGAGGTCCGCAGCACTCTTAGGAATGGATTTACCGTAAATTCATACCAGAATTGTACTTTGCTATCAGAAATTATGTCAGTGCTCCTACAGCTGGACAGGGAAATCTCTGTTAATGGACAGCTTTCTGCACAAGAGGAGGAGAGGAATCTAAAATCATTCAGCACCTGTTCTCTTATTTCCCTTGTTTTTTAGCCTGATCTTTTTCTATTTAAAACAGATACGATCACTGGCACCAAGAAGACTTCAGGGGATTGCTTAATATTTTTTAAAAAATTGAGTTTATAAATTATTTAGCACAGGTACATTGTGTCTCTTTTAAACATGAATAATGCCAATCAATGAAGCTGCAGTGAAGTGAGATTGGAACGTCATTCTTCCACATGCTCAGAATAGGGGAAAAGTTATGCCAGCTGTCTGCAAAGAATTATTTCGATGGAAATCAAGAACGGTTGGAAATTCATATGCAATGGAAACAGTGTGTCAGTGGGGCCGACACACTGACTTCACCTGTGTGTGACAACAGACTGGGATATTTAGCACAGGATAGATGGTTATGGTGATAAAGATGTATAAGGCATCGAGGTTGGAAAATCAATGTTTAGGTCCATGCGTTAAAAATAAGCTACTATTTTAGACTGGCTCAGCAAACCTGGCAATTTATAAAGCACCAGCAATTCTAGACAAATTACGGGCAGACTAGATGGATCATGTTGGTCTTTATTTGCCCGACTTTTATGGGTCTATTTTTAAGCCGTGGTGTAGTAGGTGCCCTCAACGTTTGACGTTAGTAAAAAAGTTTCAGAATGTTAATGCTTTGAAGACGCAGACGGCGAATAACCGCGTTCTATTCCAAGATCGTGCTGTGATACAATCTATCCCCCCTGAGGAAGAAAACGAAACGCATTTTTGCGGTACCCATTTGGTGGCGTCGGGGAGAAGAATCACCTACAAATTGAAAAGATAAGCACAATCTTTCACTATTGACAACGTCAAGAATTTTCTGTTGGAAATGTCTGAAGAAAAAATTTAATAGGGAATGTTGAAATCCTGCTATTCTTTACCAATTTCTTCTACGAATAGATAAGTGCGATTAAGGTCATTGATGCGTGAAGGCAAGTTGCTTTTTGATTTGTACAATAAGCGCTGCCAGTGTTAGTCTGAGACCTGCACTTTATCTGTTTTTTGATATTTATTGCCATTGAAGTTTATGAGTATGAGAGTCTAAGTAAATAATATAAAAAAAACATATACAAAAAATAACAAAAGAAAAAATAAATGAAAAATTATATTGCATGGTAAGATAGTCATTAAGATTGCAGGCAACGACGAGATAATAAATACCCTATTGAGCTAAGCTTCTTGTCAAACGTTGAGGGCACCTACTACACCACGGTCTTTATCTGCCGACACGTACTATGTACAGTCCCAGAAAAGCTCATGAACATCAGGAGAGGCCATTTCACAAAAGAAATGTTCCTAAAGAGCTTTGCAAGTGCAAATAGAGCTACTCACACATAGAAGTGGCAATTTTGCTGCTCCTGCATATTAACGATCGATTTTGTAAATCTGTATGTTTGTGGGGACTGATTAAGGAGCCAAGTTCCAAAACTCAAACTTTTGGCATTTTAAGGTGCTTTTGAACACCCAAAAGAGAAGCTCAATTCCCCTTCAAGCTCTCCTCCAAAACGCACACACAAGCAAGACGTTTATGACGAAGTATGTATAAATGCCCATGGAGAATTTTTTCTGCATATATATTGCCATTCTGAAAGCCAAATTCAGGCTTTTAGTCAGAAAGTTTATTTATATATTTATTTACATTCTCTTATATACTGTGCTATTCTGCATCAGTGTGGTTTACATTGAACAAACTGAAATTACATTGAACAGGGCACTATAACTTGGAGATAATGATTTTACAGAGAACATGGGCTATGGAGGGTTAAGTGGCTTGCCCAAGACCACAAGGAGCACCTGTGAGACTAGAAACCCCAGTCCTTCCGGACCAAGGTTGCTGTCCTCTAGTGGGATTTGAACCTCTGACCTTCCAGCCTGAAGTACCTTGCCCCAACCACTAGGCCACTCCTCCACTCCAGTTGAAATCTGGAGACTTCAGGGTAGCATTCCCAGAAATATTTCCCATTTCTTGCGCATGACCCAGCAGCAGGTAGAGCCCTAGAGTCTCGATGTGGGGAAGAGACAATGGTTCAGGGAATAAGAATTCATTTTTGTTAGGAACTGGGTAACATTTTGTGGAATGAGGAGTCTATTCTAAAAAGATGGGTGGAACCAGGCTGCTGGTACTAAAAGGAGATAGAACAGCTTCTAAACTAGAACATGGGATGAAGCCTAAAGTAGTAGAGAGGTATCTCTGAAGGATACTAACCCTGACAAAGAGGTTGCAATAAAGACAAAAGTAGGCCAGGTGTCTTTAAGTAAAGAGCAGATGGCATTTAAAGATTTCAGATTATCCATGTCAACTTCTAGGCAGGTTGCAAATATAAACAAAAAATATACCGGTACTTTGAAATGCCTGTATGCAAATGCTAGAAGTCTAAAAACTAACATGGGGGAGCTGGAATGTATAGCACTGAAAGAGACAGACAATATTGGCATCTCAGAGATCTGGAGGAAGGAGGATAACCAATGAGACTGTGATATCAGGGCATAAATCATATCGTAATGATCTGATGGATCACATTGGTGTAGGGGTGGTGCTATATGTTAAAGAAGGCATTGCATCAAAAAGATAACTGTGTTTAGAGAAGTTTTGCAGGAAGCAGAATGCACGGTGGAATTTTTATGGATAGACATTCTGAGGCAGATTCTATATAGTGCATGTGGTTCGATACCCATGTATAACTCTAATCAGCCCAAGTAGCAGTACATCAAATAATAAACTAAACGAAATAAGTCCCTATTATAAAGAACTTACATGCGTGAATGGGCACTTATGCGTAAGCTTTAGGAGTTCGTATTCTGTAAGCGTGTGCATAAATCCCATTGTGCGTACTTTCAGGTGGGATATGCATGGGGGCAGAGCTTGGGCAGTGGCTAAGCAGGGCCTAGATTTATGCGTGTAAGTTATGGAAAACTATGACTTACACTTGTCACTGCACCAATCGAGGCACAATCAGTTAGTCCTACTCTGGAGCAGGTATTACTACCTCGACTAGACTCAGGCACATACCTACACCTCTATTCTCTAAAGTCCCAAATACAAGCTGCACACAGCGTTATAGAATTATCCTCTCCATGTGTAAAGGGAGCAGTAAGGGAATGTTACCACCCAACAGGCCAGAATGATGATGGGAAGCTAACAAATTTGGCAACATAACAATAATACATGGCTTCAGTTAACTCAGTACTGGCTGGATAAATATCACATCAGAACATGTTAAGGCAGTGAAGTTTCCTGGATCATGGGATGATGTTCCAAGGTCTGCAGAGCAGAGACGGCGTCCATCTTTCCAAGAAGGGTCGACATGTCTTCAGTAGCAGACTGGCTAATCTACTGAAGAGGGCTTTAAACTAGATTCATTGGGGATAGGTGAAGAAAGCCTCCAGGTAAGTGAAACATTACATACCTCTATAGAAATGGGTAAAAGGGGCAACATCTGGAAAGTGGTGTGTATAAATGCCCGTAATATGGGAAATAAGATGTTAAGGCTTTAATGGAAGAGGTTGACTTGGATTTACCGGCAGTTATGGAGACATGGTTCATGGACAACCATGACTGAGATGTAATTATACCAGGCTATACTTTATTCAGGAAGGATAGGGTAGGAAGAAGGGGAGGAGGTGTGGCACTATATGTAAAAAATAATATTAAAATTATAGAATTACAGGACTGAAAAGGGAGATAGGAGGCACTGCGCTTAAACTAGAAAGAGGGAAAGAGAAATCCATTTGCATTGGTGTGATATGAAGACCCCCCACCGCTCTCATACGGAGAAGACGTGGACAGAGATTTAATAGAAGACATACGCAGCATTGCCAGGAAAGGGGAAATGCTACTGATAGGTGATTTCAATATACCGGATATGGATTGGAACATCCCTGCTGTGGTGTCATCTAGAAGTAAAGAGATCCTGGATTCTCTACAGGGAGAACTATTCAAGCAACTGGTAACTGAACCCACACGTGAAGGGGCCATACTGGACTTGGTGCTTCTGATGTTATAGTGGGAGATCATCTCACATACAGTGATCACCAGATAGTGTGGTTCGGTATTAGGACTAGGGCTGAAAAAATCCATTCAAAAGTGAGGGTCTTAGACTTTAGGAAAACTAGCTTTGCCAAGATGGGCCAATACCTCAGGAAGTCACTTCTGGTGCATCGACAGTAGTGGTGGGGAGTTCCTCTACAGCCCAGAGCATATATGCTAGACATCCGCAGCCTGCTGCATACGCTTGCACGCATGCGTGGATTGCCCAAACCAGAGCCACAGGCTGTAGAGGAGTGGGAGGTTGCTGACGCAGCAGATGGCAATGGTGTCCTGGCTGGGAGCGAGCAGCATGCCCAGACACTGGCACATTGCATGCAGCTGATAAGGGACAGCTTTTGAGGTGGGTGCCGCACACCCTCACCCTGTTATGCTATGTACAATCACCAATAAAGTGCCCTCACTGCCATTATGTTTTCTGTGTGCTCATTTCCCACCAAAGGTATCCCCTGCCCCGTGTTTTGAGCCTGCAATGGGCGCTTGCCAACATGTGTACTGTGGCGCAGTGCAGCAATGTCCAATGACGTGCTGGTAGTGTCATCTCCCTCCCCAGGGGGGCAGGCCCCTGCACACATTTCAGGGCTACCAGGTGTCTGTGCAGGTGCGCGTGCACCCCCTACTCCCGTCTACCTGGTTTGCATTATGCCCACCAAGCTGCACAGCGAACAAGCAATAGTTGCCTGGTATGCCATCATCTTCCGCATTAGACACAGGTGTCCCTCCAGGTGACACTCCATGCATAATCTGTGGTCCCACCATTCCTCGGCTCTGCCTTCCTCTGCCTGTTCTGCAGCCTGCAGGTCCTGCTGGATACCATGCAGCTCAGCCTGGATGCCCTCTGTGCATGCCAGCAGGCATGTCCCCTCCCACAATAGCTCCTGGTCCACATCTGTGGCATCAATGTCCACAGGGTCATCGAGGATGGTGAACTCTAGCTCCGCCAGTGGTGCATCAAACATCCCGGTCTCCACAGCCCTGGAAGATGCCCCATCCAGCTCCTTATTGCTTGGTGTCCCACCAGACCACTCCTCGGCCCCTGGTGATGGGCCAGACTGCCTCACCGGCCTTGATGCCAGACTGGACTGCCCCTCCACCCTGGCATGCACACCACCCCCTGTGGATGTACTGCAATCTGGATGCGCACCAGCCGTATCCTCTGCAGGTGATGAGGCTCCCTCCAACATATCTGGTCCTGGCTGTGTGTGTTGAGTCCCTGTGAGGTCTGCGGAAGAGCAAAGGTGCCAGAAGTTGGTGCCATGGGTTGTAATGTCAGTCTATGAGGTGGTACCAGGCTGACAAAGGGACAGGTAGGAGGTTCCCCAGCCACCACTGCCCCCAGCCCCCACATCACCCAAGCAACATCAGACAGATGGGCAGGCCCTGGGCAGGTGGCACCATGGCGTAGATACAGATATGGCCCTCATGGTGCAACCCAGGCCATGTGTCAACCCCTACTCACTCTCCTGTGTGCCAGGGTTGGAACTATCAAAGCCCATAACCCCTGCAATGGAGACCTCCTCCATGAGCTGCAGCACCTGTTCATCCAGAGGGGTGAGTTTGTGCTGGTGCACAGGTGGCAACTTGTTGTTGCTGGCCCTTCTCTTCTTTGCAGCCTGCGGAACCATCCACCACTTTTTCTTTATGCCTACCATGTCCCTGTTGTGGTGATGGATGGCATCAATCCTCCTAACTATGTCACGCCATGCTGACATCTGTGTGCTGGCATCCTCTGCACAAAGAGTGCTGTGTGCTGCTGTATGATGAGCCCCAGGGCCATAAAGGTCTCTGAGGGTGTGAAATTAGCCTTCCTGGTCCGCTTTTGCCCTTTCTGCCCTGTCCCTGCCATCGTGCTGTACATACAGGCTCTATGGCTGGATTGTGCTACCAGCCTATGCCCTTTTACACATACATGGATATGACACACAACCACTCCACATCCTGTTCAAAACCATATCCGCTACCTGCGTAGGTTCTTGTGCGCCGTCGGTACAAAAATCTGCCTAACAGATCAAACCTAAGCTTTCTTTAAAAGCTCAAACAACAGGACTTAAACTTTCATACTTTGGACACATCATGAGACAAGAGAGATCATTAGAGAAAGACATCATGCTTGCCAAGGTTGAAGGTCAGCACAAAAGAGGAAGGCCAGCAATGCGATTGGCTGATAAAATAGCAGCTATATGACACTATCAACAATTAGCTGCATGACTGAAGACTGAACACAGTTTAGGACAATTATCTAGAGCAAGCATGTCCAACAGGTAAAACAGGTAGATCGCAATCTACCTGTAGATCGCGGAGGGGTCAGAGGTAGATCGCCAGCCCCACTTGGCTCCATCTCTCCAGCAGCTTGCCCCGTCGCTAGGAGAGAGCTCGTGCCGGCAGGTCGTCTGCCGAGGACTTGCCGTTGCTGCTGATCTTTTGCCTGTCTTTTTTCCCTACCTGCGGGTGTATTGGGGGCACTTGCTGTTTTTGTGCCAATAGTCTGTGGGTACCCCAGGGGGCCACTGCCCGCGCCCCGCGACGAGATGCCACAGGCCCGGTGTCATACCTGGCCTCCTGCCTTTCTGAATCACCCATTCCTGCCCCGGCCCCAACACCCCTTAGAAGTGTGTTATATACCGAGTGATATATCCATTCACCTGGGCTTTACCTGAATACACTTACCATATTAGTTGTGTCGTGTGCTGGTCATTGGTCGCTTTATAGTTCGCTTTCATTAAACATTTTTAGGCAGACACAACAAAGTGTCAAGAATTTGGTGATTTTTGCGGGCTTTTCCAATTTTGTTCTAACTTGCCTATGCCTTGCCTTCAAATTGGTTCAAACCACTGTGACTTTTGCTAGCCTCTGCAATTTTATTTTGCCTTGTCTTTACGTTGATTCTACACTGTATGCAAATTTATTAAATCGCGTGTGGTGGTATTTGAACTTGCTTGGCGGTATTTGATTTTATCTGGTTTGCTGGACAGGTGTTTGAGTTTTTTTGATGATTGTTTGGTGGTATTTGATTATTGGTGCCAGTATGATGAATTCTTATTTTTACTTTTAGAACTGCATGTATGGTTTTGGCATCTCCAGTCCTTGTATTGCACATCATCCAGAGGTCTTCAGATCCTGTTTATCTTTAATACTTTGGGATAGTGACAGTTTTGGACCAGATTCAGCCAGTGTTTATACTAACTTAGCAGATTTGGCCTTCTTACATCCAGCCACCCCAGTATAACAAAGATGAGTGTTCCAAAGAAGAGCAAAACCTACCACTTTCATGATTAATGGAAAATGGACTACTTCTTCATCATGCTGAAAGACAAGTCGTGTTGTCTAATTTGTAAAGCCCCAGTATCCTTGCCCAAAAAGGGTAATCTGGAACGTCATTATAAGGCCCTGCATAGCAATAAGTTTGATGCTGATTTTCCACCCAAAAGTGAAATTCGTAAACTGAAGCTCAAAGAACTTAAATCAAAATTGGCTACTCAGCAGCAGTTGATGGAGGAGCCAAGGTCACATTCGGTCAATGCAACCATAGCATCCTTCAAGATCAGCAACCTGATCGCAAAGAAACGCAAACCTTTCATTGAAGGGGTATTTGTAAAAGATTGTTTTCTTGAAGCAGCTGACAATCTTTTTAAAGGATTTAAAAATAAGAAAGAGATCACAGCTGCTATTCAAGATGTACAATTGTCAAGAAACACTGTCGTGGTGCAAATAGAAAAAATGTGTGGAGACACAACTGAACAATTGTTGGAAGATGTTTCAAATTGTGTTGCTTTCTCACTCCAACTGGATGAATGTACAGACATAAGAGACATAGCCCAGTTACTAGTTATTAGTAGGGAATTTTTCCCAGTTACTAGTCTTTATCCGGATGGTTTTTGAAGACTTCAGTGTTAAAGAAGAACTACTTGGAATTATTTCTTTAAAAGGGAGAACTACCGGTCAGGAAATATTCAGTTCTTTACATTCTTTTGTGACAAAGTGTAATCTTCCATTGCATAGACTTTTTTCCATCACTACTGATGGAGCAAGAGCAATGACAGGTGAGGTTAACAGACCAGTAGGAGGGATTCAACACCATGGAATGGGCGGAATCCAAATTGTTGTTCATCTAGGGGAGCATAGGTGTCTATAAAGTTTTGTAGTTGATTTTGGACAGTTTTATTGATTATTTTGGCTACAAAGGGTACGCTGGTGATAGATCTATATGATGTAGGGTCTAGACTGTCAAGGGATTTGTTCTTCAGAAGGCCGAATCATGGACTGTTTAAGTTCATTTGGCATTATCCCTTGTTGAATGGATTGGTTGATTACTTGGAGTAGGTGAGGAGCTAGCTTTGATTTCGTTGCCTTGATCCAAGAGACTGGATAGGGGTCGAGCGGAGATGTAGTGGTGTTTGTTTTGGAATGAGTGTTCAGGAGTTGTTGTTGATCTATGGAGTGAATAGTGTGCAATGTCATGGTATTTGTGGGGTGGTGTAAATGTCTAGTGGGATCGTTGGTGTTTTTCTTTTTTAATTTGTCTTGAAAATAGTTAGCTAGAGTTTGGACATTTATGTTGGAGGAATTTGTGTCGTTCTGAGTTGTGTTAGTTAATGATTTGACAGTTTTGAATAGTTCACATGGACGGTTGAGGGAGTTTGTTAGTTTTTTGGTGTGGTAGTCTTTTTTAGCCTTATTGGTTGGCTATATTTAACTTTAGGTTAACTATACTTAACCTTATAGGTTAACTTATACTCAACTTTAGGTCATTTGCTTTGAAGACTATGGAGGGTTATGGAATTGTTAATTCATAGTTTAATATCACAGTTATGGCAGTCACTTGGATTCTTATCTGTTGATAAAATTAGAGTATTCTGGGGATGCATAACTATGTAGCAATTGTTGCTAAATTCCTAATCTGTACACTTTCTAATCAAGTGAAACTCAGAAGTGTTAAGTGGAATTCATTTAGAAAATACTCATTTAAAACATACTCTTCATTATGTAAATGTCTGTAGATATCGTGAACTGCTTTAATTTTCAGGACATTGCCAGCTTTAGAAAAATTCCTATTTGTAAATTGTTCAAGTAATATGGTCCTGAGTCTAGACAGGAATCCATGTTTCTACCTTCATTGCCGTGTATGGGCCTCTGGTTGCTTACCAATGGTGACTGTATGCCTAGGGTTGCCAGATACCTTTGGTTCAAAATCAGGACACTTTCAAAAAATAACACTTTTCAAAAAAATATTGTATTAGGCATAAAACACACAAAAAAACATTATTTACATGTATTTACTGTTCGATATTTGATTTAGCAGATTTTCATCAGCCAAAATAGTTTTGTAGATATCACCACAAGATAATGAAAAACCAAAAGGAACCTTTTTTGAGCAAAAACATTGAGGGGTATGTTCACTAAACAACGGTAGCGGCTTCTGTGGGGCCACGGCTCCGATATCTCATGGAAGCTGCTACCGCTGTTTAGTAAACATACTCCTGAGTCACACTCACACGTTGAAAAAGAAAAACTTGTAATTAATGTTTCATTTCTCTATTTTATGTACAATAAGTGAATAAAAATAACTTCATTTGTATTATAATGTTCATCTTAATCATCTATCAAAATGTCACAGAACTTCAGGACCTGTCAGGACAAAAAGACAAAATTCAGGAGAAAATCAGGACAAGCTTCCAAAGATCAGTACAATCCTGATAAAATCTGGCAGCCCTACGTATGTCTGAAGTATAGATCAGGTATGTGATGTTTGTTGACCTAATTGCATATCCAGTTGAATCTTTGATTATTGTGTGAAATCAAAAGTGTGTATCCTTTGTGCTTTTGATTCAGTATTGGAGATAAACCAGAAGATATTGTTGATGCTCTTGGATAAATCTATGAGATTGTCTTAAATTTGTTTTTATGTCCCTACTGCAGGCTTACATATGATCATGTTGAGTTTTATTTGCTATTTATATGAAATGTATATGGAGGGAGCAGTGGCCTAGTGGTTGGGGCAAGGTACTACAGGCCGGAAGGTCAGTGGTTCAAATCCCACTAGAGGACAGCAACCTTGGGCCGGAAGGACTGGGGTTTCTAGTCCCACAGGTGCTCCTTGTGGTCTTGGGCAAGCCACTTAACCCTCCATTGCCCATGTTCCCTGTATTAGTGTATGTGTCTCATATCCCCTCATGTTAAATGTATCCCCCAACCGCTTTGACCCAGTGAAAAGCAGGATATAAATGCAGCTAAATAAATAAATGTATTTCTTAATGCTTTTATTGTTTGAGATTGATCATTATTAAGCTATGTATTATTTATGATTTTCACCTATTTGTGATTTGGTGTTTTTCTCTGTGTCTAATTTGCTTTCCTTGTTTTGGTTTGTGGGTGTTTCTACAGCTATGGTTTGCTTGCTGTGTTTCAGAGCTGCCAGGGTACGGGCTGCCCCTCTAGATTTCCAGCCTTCTGGAAGCCTGAGGTTGGTGTCTTAAGATGTCAGACACCTGATTTGCAGGGGTGTTATACTGGTGGAGGCCCGGAAGTCCGCCTGGGAGTGAGGACTGAATATGGAGCATGCAGGAGATAAGAACATTTCACAGACCTTGAAGGAAGGGAAGGGTGATAGAGGAGCACTCTCTCGGCTGCCCTGCCATTTCCTTTTTATGTATTGTATATTTTTATCATTATGTAAACCACTTAGTCTGATAAGACAATATATAAATGCTTTTAGCATAGGAGGAGTAACCTAATGGTTAGAGCACTGGCTTGGGAACCAAAGAGACCAGGGTTTGATTCCCACTAGCATTCCCTGAGGCCTAGGGCAAGTCACTTAACCCTCCATTGCTTCAGGAAAAATCCAAGTTATTAGCGTCCCTGTTTAAGTTACAATGTAAGCTACTTTGACTGAAATGATAAAGCAGTATAAAAAACCCGTTAAATAAACAAAAAATCTGTTCAGATACCTGAAGCATGTCTTTAAGACAAAAATACTTTTGATGACCTGCCTTTGGGTCATGTTGTAACTTGCCTCTGTTTCACTCTGGTAGATTGAAAGCCATGTCTTCTGAGAATAGCCCCCTATCATCTACGGGGAAGAAAGTGAAAGGGTAAGTCAGTGCAGCGCGTGAGGCTCGTAGGCCTAGCTCAGACTGACCTAGTGCTTTCTAGGGATGCGCACCACTAAAAAGATATTTTGTTCATGATCCTTTCTTGATTTTATAGCACTTTGTTTATTCCACATATTTGTTTAGGCATACATTGTACGCATGATGGAGCTTTAAGTAACAAATAGACTGTATATATTTGTGTATAAGTGATTTTCATACACTTCACATTCTTAGGCACCTAGTGCGTCCTTGGTAGTGCCAGCAAAGTTCTGGGAACGTTCTATGGATAAAAAATAGAGGTGTAAAGTGGAGACCGTAAATGAGAAATGCTGCTTTATCTAGGGGTTTATTTTATAAGGGACTTGAGCATGCAGAATGCATTTTACATACTAAAGTGGACTCTGAGAAAATTGACTTGGGGGTTTATGCACACAGACACTTAGAGGGTCATTTTATAAAGTTGCGCCTAGTTAACATACGATTTAATATGCATCAATTGCGCCTATTTGATAAAGTCAAGTATGCACATACTTTATAAAATAGGGGTGTAAGCAGTGGGATATGTGCAGCAAATATAGGTGCGATCACTTCCACCCATCCTAGGATTGGTGTAAATGCCTGCGCCTATATTTCTCAAGAACACACCTAAATTTTAGGAGCCCTTTGACTAATAGTTGCTAGGGTGTTGCACCTAACACCCCAAAAGCACCAAAACTATGGTGCGTTAGGTGCAACACCATCACGCAAGCTTTCAGGGGTGTGGAATGCATTTTGCCAGCAGTTAATGTGGAGCACTTTCCCCTAATAGCATGGGTGCATTTAACTCCTCCTATTAAGATGGCGATAGGTGAACCCAAGCTAATGCAGTTAGCATGTGGTGTAAATATGGTGTTAACTGTGCTAAGCCCATCTCTAAGCCCCTCACTCATGGCTAACATGGGGGGGGGGGGAAATTCCCACCTTAGCTGGCAATGCGTGTCCCAGCGTGCCTTCAGCGTGTGCCAGAAGACGTGCTACATTCTAGCGCCCCTCAGTAAAAGACCCTCATAGTATCTTATAATTTATACGTGTAAATTTGTTCTCTGCCCATTTGTATGCCGATAATGAAAGTTTGTACCATTGGTCCGATGCATGTACTCATAGAATAGCGATTGGCTAAAGTATGCTCATAAAGGCCCATGTGTAAGTCACTGAAAATTTGATGATTTATGCACATCGATGGCACATATGCTTATGTGTCTGTTTAAACAATTGCCCCCATAATGCCTGCATTTACATGATATGCACATCGCTGTTCCCAAGGAGGAAGAATAGGTGGAACGAGGGTGGGAACTGAACTTCTGCATGTGCTTAATAAATCTACAAACAACAAAAACTCAATCCTCCCTCACACTAAATGAACTCAAATCAAAACAAGGGAAAAGGCTGAAAAAATTATTAATTTTTAAACAGCAAGGCTCATTAAAAGGAAAATAAAATCCATTCATACCAGAAACAAAGCTGTTTTTATCTGTGACATCTGGGGGTTTTGTTTGAAAGGGAACCTCAGCAATTGGGCAAATAAGGCACGAAATGCCGAACATGGAAAACGCTAACAGCGTTGCCCACTCATTTCATTCATCAACAACATCAACAGCATTTTTCATTTTTTGCCATTTTTAAATGCATTTAATGAAAAGAAAAAACTACTTAGCTGAATTACAATAAATCACCAGGTGAAAGAAACATGGAAGCTGTGTGACGAGTTGGTCGACTCGAGTTTCGCCTGCTTATTTTTAGGCTGCTTCAGGACATGTCAACATCAGCTGAATAAATTACCGAGCAAAAAACTGTAACCAATACTAGTGGCTATTTAAAGAAAGGAGGCGGATGGCACATGAGCAAACCATAGCCAGTGGGGTCACAAAAGAGTAAGGCACTCTACTGCTTCATTCAATCCCATTGGTTGCTGTAATGTGTTGAGAGCAAAAATCCACTTTTGCTCGAGGCGGGCTAAACGTTTCTCCAAATTTCCTATACGTAGATCCAGAATGCCATCAATAATTAGCCAGTATAAATGCTCCCATTCATGTCTAGAATCCACACAGTGTTGCCCTTGCGGAGCTGTCACAACACAGTTGGCTAAACAAGACCGATGTTCAATCAGGCATGTCTTCACTTTCCGACAAGTCCATCCCACGTATATCTTAGGGCATGGACAGATAATCAAATAAATCACTCATGCAGATTGACATGTAGTCCTTTCCTTAAATAGCCACTAATGTTGGTTTCAGTTTTTTGGCTCAGTAATTTATTCATCTGATGTTGATATGTCCTGAAGCAGCCCGAAAATAAGCAGGCGAAACTCGAGTCACCCAACTTGTCACATAGCTTCCGTGTTTCTTTCACCTAGTTATTTATTGTAATTCAGCTAAGTAGTTTTTTCTTTTCATTAAGTGCATTACAAAATGGTAAAAAATGAAAAATGCTGTTGAAATTGCCAATGGATAAAATGAGTGGGCATCGCTGTTAGCGTTTTCCGTGTTCGGCATTTTGTGCCTCGTTTGCCACTGATTTGCTATATGCCCAATTGCTGAGGTTCCCTTTTAAACAAAAAAAAAGAGGTGTTAGAGAAAGAAACAGTTTTGTTTAATAACAATTTTTTCAGCCTTTTCCCTTGCTTTGATTTGTGCTTAATAAATGACACACATGTATGCACACAATTCCACTTACCTGAGATGCGTATAAATTGGTGCATGTGCTTCCACTAAGGTCATCTTATAAAGGACGTAGGTCTATATGTTGTCTTGTGATCTTGGATAAGTCACTTGACCCTCTGTTGCCCCAGGTACAAACTTCAGATTCTGAATCATCTGAAGACAGGCAACACCTGCTCTACCACAATGCAACTTTCCTTGACTCAATCCAGTATCCCTTCCCTTTATAAAATAGGGGCAGAATATGTGTCCTAATTATAAAATTACCTTTCAAATTTGCAAGACAAATTTCTCATAATATACAGAGCTTGGAAGAGCCAGAAAGGCAAAGACTGGATTTTATTCAGTATTGCTACAGAATATCACATTTTTTACTGCCACCTTCTTTCACACTTACCAGGTTAGAGTTGTTCACATTGACCTTTTTTATTTTCTTTGGTTTTGGGGAAGTGGAGAGAGGGATAGTTCATTGTTTTTTGTTCCATTCAACTTGTTTTTTTTTTAAATTTTGTTGAGTTAATTGGAAATAGCGCATACAAAAAAAGGAGACAAGATATTAGAAAAATAATACCGTTGCTTTTTAGGTGCATTTGCATAAATGATAGCATCTATTTGGGAGGCTCTAGTCGGCTTCAAGTTGGGGTTATCTGTTTGTGCATGTGCAAACAGATGTGTATGGTGTCCCCCCACCAGGCAGAAGAGAGAGAAAAGAAGCAGCACCCTAAATCTTCTCAGGGGCTTTCCCTACCGACTTTATCTCTTTTCAGGCAAGCCAGGCTTCGCCTTTCCCTTTCGCTGAAGAGAGGGAACCTGCGGGAGAAGCCTTGAAGGACCCACGGCTGACAGCAAGGCCAGGTCCTCCCCCCCACTGGTGAGAGAGACGGAGATTGTGCTGGCGGGAGAAGCACAGAACGGGCAGAGAGAAAACCAGGCTTGGACACCAATGGAGGATCAGGCAGTGTAGAGCCTCAGTCATAGCCACAGAACTAAAATCTGCAGCCCACAGAGCTAAAGTGAATGAGGGGGAGGGGAGGGAAAGTAGGAAAAGACAGTGCAAGTAGGGTCAGTGTTAAACATGCAGAAACTGGGGAGGGGGCCCCAAAGCCCACCTTCAAGCTATTCCTCCAGAATGAGAAATGTGGCATGGGCCCCAGTGCAGTTGCCCTGTTTGATATCCCCTAACCCCATCCCTGAATGCAAGGGTCAGTGGCCAAAAAAGGAAGAGATTGCAAGAGGGTGGGACGGGAAGGACAGGGAGTATATTCCGGGCAAGGAAAAAAAATCATACATTCTGATTACACATCTGCCCTTCCAGCATAGACTTCTGACACGCCACCTACACGCACACCCATTCCCTCCGAGATGCACATACACATTTGACGCAATCTTATCCATGTCTCCTGTGCACCCTCACACATACACATGCTCCTGCACACACACCTGACACCTTCACCCGTCTCCTGATCTAGGCACACCCCTTCACCTACATCTCCTTAGAAGGGAGCAGAGGGGGAGGCTGCATGGCTGGATGAAAAGGAGGGTGTATACTGAAGAGTAGGGATGGGATTTACGCATGACGTACACACATACGCATGCACCCCAACACTCACCATAACACACACACACACTCTCCCTTCTGTCATTCCCCATGACTCATGCCTGTTGACATACACATGATGACACCTCCATGACACACCCCTCCTCCCCCCCCCATATGCCTAATTCTGCAAATGGGGGAAATGTGCCATTGTGTTGGGCTGTAAATGTACATTGTGAAATGAAACCGTCCTGTTTCATTGCATTTTTCATCTCATCTCCAAATGAATGCACATCCTTTGCTCTGGTCATCATTCTTGGCCATGTCGAAAAACACATTCTAACACACTCAGCACTCTGAACACCCCAGCGGAGAAACCTTTAAAGGGCAAATCTCAAAAGCCGTGTCCTTGGGCAACAGAGGTTTCGGAAAACTGCCCATCTTTCCTGCAGCACATTGTATGATGACCTGCCCACTTTTGCCTGCATTCGTTAGAGTGGTCCTGGGGGCAGAGAACGCTGCAGTATGCGTCGTCTGGTCTTTGGGGACAGAAATCTCAGTCTTTCAGCTGTGCCAGGGTAGTCTGAAACAACTGAAAGTTTCTTCACACTGTCCTTTTCATCTCAGTGGGATTAATTACATGGCAAGCAGAATTAAACAGTTTTTGCTGCCTGCCGGGGTGCGCCAGCAACAGCCACTCTGGGAATATTGCATATCCCAACTCCTGCTATTATGAAGAATATAGACTTTCCCCTGGGCATAACGTGGGAGAAAATGCTCGATAAACCCAGCGTTAATCTCTATGCGTGCTATTTGATTTCCGCGTTTCCCTTTGTTACTGATTTCATTTTTGGTGCTTAAATTTTGCACAAGCACACCCTCAAATTTGGGTAATTTGCATCTTTCTGATTCATTTTCACTGAAATGAAACCAGGACATTTGGAGTTGTTTTTGCTGGTGACTTTTTATGGCATAAATTAACTCTCCTGTATTAAAGAATTTGTAAACGTTTAAAGCTGTGGTCTGTCAGAACTGGGGTGAGGAAATCCCACCAAGGGTCTTTGCTGATTATAACAAGTAATAAGTGAGTTATAGTTGTATCCGATAAATACAGATATGGAAACCAAAAAGACTAAGGCTTGTGGAATTGAAAAATAGAAGCAATCCTTGTTAACAACATGCTGCCACTGAATTCATTAGCAGTCTCTCTGTACAGTGTGGCTCTTGCCAGGTTGCATACAAATTGTGTATTTTCTAATTCTCCTACCATACAGAATATAAGTACCTCTTAAATAGAACACAAGCAAAGGAATACATAGCACTATAGAAAAGCATTTGTCCTATTGAGTCCTATATATGCATTCTTTTTAGGGTTACAAATAAAAACAACAATATTTCTCTGCTTTTACCTAGATAATTCACATCTTAGTCTTGAAGAACCCTGAATGATATAATTGGAACTGGAATATAAATTCTTCAATCATCTAAAGAGAGGCTATTAGAAATTCCGATCACAGGACCCAGCTGTGAAGAGAGGAAGGGTTACTAATGCAATCTTTGAGCACTGCGCTTCAGGACGCAAGCTTGAAGGTCTTGAAGAAGTGTTTTCCGATTTACTGCTTGATGGACAGTTAAGGCGGAGATGAAATGTCACTCTAAATTTTAGTATCTCTCTCGTATCAAATAAGGAATGGAGTTCCTTTGTACGATTACTGAATTACCCACTTTGGTATTTTTAAATACTCTCAGCAGGTACATTTGACTTTCTGCAGTATCCAGTGTGATGAAGAACAGTTTAACTTGGGCTAATTGAAAGGGTGAGTGCAGAAATTCAACACAATTAATGCAGTTAGTGGACTAGTTAACCACGTTAATTGCACTGACTGGGATATTCAACAGCAATAATGCGGCTAGTTCTGCCGAATATCTGTGGCTGCTGCCGTTAAATGCCCCAGTGCTAGTCAGCTAGTATTGGGTGTTCCAGGTGTGGAGCAGAGGTGGTACCAGAAAATAACTGGGCAGAGGCGATATTGAGCATCTGCTTGATTATTTTATTTATTTATTTTATTTAGTATACATTTTGTATACCGCTACTTCCAGCGATCAGCAGCGGTTTGATTACAGATTGGAAATTGTCAAATCATGACAGGAAATTTTTGAGGTATAAACACATTGATTAGACAGGAAAGCACAGCACACAGAACTATTTTACAGGGAACATGGGCTATGGAGGGTTAAGTGGCTTGCCCAAGACCACAAGGAGCACCTGTGGGACTAGAAACCCCAGTCCTTCCGGCCCAAGGTTGCTGTCCTCTAGTGGGATTTGAACCCCCGACCTTCCGGCCCGAAGTACCTTGCCCCAACCACTAGGCCACTCCTCCACTTATTGCTAAGCGATGAAAGTTAGACAGCTGAAAGGGTGGTCTAACGTTTACCGCAGAAGCAAACAGGCCAGTGGCTGAATATCGCCGCTGCTGGTTAGCTTCTCTGGTATCTGACCGACCTGGATACTGTCCTCGTCCCTACTATCTCCACTAGGAAATTGTTCCATGCATCTATCACTCTTTCTGTAAAGATATATTTCTGCATATCTGTCCCCTTTCATATTCATCCTATGCCACCCTTTTGCAGAACATTCTTTCAATTGAAAGAGGCTCTCTTCTCATGCATTTATGCCATGGAGGTATTTAAAATCTCTATGTTTTGAATTATGGTGCTGGTGACGAATACTGCATATACCATGGACTGCCCGAAGAACAAACCAGTCAGTACTAAAGGAGGTCAAACCTAAGCTTTCTTTAGAAGCTCAGATAACAAGACTTCAACTTTCATACTTTGGACACATGATGCGTAGAGAGAGATCGTTAAAGACATCATGTGTGGCAAGGCAGAAGGTCAATGCAAAAGAGGAAGGCCAGCAATGAGATGGATCGATACAATTACAGCAGCTATGGGTGTCACTCTATCAACAATGAGCTGCCTGACTGAAGACCGAACACAGTTTAGGACAACTATCCAGAGGGTTGCCATGAGTTGGCACTGACTCGACGGCACTTAACAACAACAGCAACAACATCATATCTTCTCTTTCCCGCTTTGCCTCCACATTGAGATCTTTAAGTCTGTCCCTATATGCCTTATGATGAAGCCACCTGATGCACTGATTCCATCCTGTTTATATCCTTTTGAAGGTGCGGTCTCCAGAATTGCACACAATACTCCAAATGAGGTCTCACAAAAGACTTATACAAAGTTACTATCACCTCTTTCTGCCTGCTGGCCATTCCTCTCCCTATGCACCCAAGCATCCTTCTAGCTTTTGCCATCAAATTTTCTTTTTTGTTTAAATTGTTATTTCATTTTCAAACAAAATACTTACAAAGCAAGTATATAGGAAACTTAATATAATAATTCACTAATCAGGAAATAGGAAATAAACAATGACATCAATTACCCCAGAAATAACAACCACTATCTCAAAGCCCACATATCAGGGAGAAGTTCTAAAGAAACCAAATAAATCAAGGAAAGAATAAAGCCTAGATTCTAAATACACAGCCCATAACCTATACCCACCAAACCTCACTCAACAACCTCATGTTTCTCTCAATCAGCCAGAAAAGCCTCCAATTGTAAGGAATCCATATAGCTGTGTGGCCCTGGAGACATCAGGAAATAATTGTACCTTTGCCCTACAGAACATTGCTGCCTTATTCCTAAAATAATGTTTAAATACATATATTTTATCTTGTACAGAAACAAAAGTGACCAGCAGAGTAGCTCTAGATGTTACGGTATCTTGTGGATCCTCAAGAAAGTTTGTCAAATCCAGATCCCCCTGACCCTGAAGTAAATCAAACCCCTCTGAGGATTCACCTGAGACCCTCCGTCCAGCCAAATAATAAAGTTTAGAAATACCTACGGAGTCAGCACCAGCCAAGGCCAGAACCTCTCTAAAGTATTTTCGCAGCAAAATCTCTGGTGACAACAGATGGCAAACAGAAAAATTTAAAAAATGAATATTACTAGCCCTAAGCATATTTTCATATGATTTTTAATTTATGGTGAATGGCTAAGCTGTCTTTAATACTGGACGTACTAATAACTTGCAAAAAGAGAGAGACTGGTTTTCACACTTAGAAACTTGATTAGACATTGCCCCAAGCTTCTCCTCGACCAAATTCAACTTAGTGACTGCCCATGACAGAAAGCACAGTTGAGAAACTGTGGAGACGAGAGTTTGTTCTGTTCGTATCACTGCCCTCCAAATGTCCGCAAGGGATATCTGAGCCTCAGACACCTCCTTCGCATCACATGGGGTAGGAGACCAGGAAACAGGTTTCATTATTTCACCTGCTTGTATCGGGGAACTCTGCTGAAACAAGTCTCCCATAGTGTCTAGGATAGGCTGAGAATTAGTAAATGGGGGAGGAGGTGGAGAGCAGTCCGGAGAATTCAAGGACGCTCCAGGGGATTGTAGAGTCAGAAAGTCAGAGTCTGCTGGAAAATTATCTCCCACATTAACCTTAACATGCCGATCCATTGGCCCAGTAACAGGTTCAGCAAGCAAGGACTTCTTCTTCCGCTTACCCATGGAGTTATCCCTGAAGGATAGCAACGTTGCTTCTCCTGTGATGATGTTGGGGCCGCCCGGAGAGCAGCTTGCTTTCTCCACTCTTTCTCTCTTTCTCCGGTTGCACTGGTAGCACTCCCAAGGACTTTCTCCTCACATGGCTGCTTTTGAAGAGGCCCCTGGTGACGTCGGGGTCGCCCGGAGAGCAGCCTGCTTCCTCCGCTCTTTCTCTCTTTCTCCAGTTGCACTGGTAATGCTCCCCATCATCAAATTTTCTACCCACTTAGCCACTTTAAGATCATCAGAAACAATCACCCCTAGATTCCGCTCTTCTTTTGTGAACAGAAAAACTTCACCTCTATACTTTACCACTCCCTTGGATTTTTGCAGCCCAAATTATGAACCTGCATTTTTTAGCATTAAATCTCAGCTGCCAAATTCTTGACCATTCTTCAAGCTTAGTGAGATCCCTCCTCATGTTAACTGCTCTTTCCTGAGTGTCTGTTTATTACAAATTTTGGTATCATCTGCAAAGAGGCAAACCTTACTTGACAACCTTTCAGCAATCACTAACAAAAATGTTAAAAAGAATGGAAGCAAGGACAGATCCCTGCGGCACACCACTGGTAACCTCCTTCGCCTCAGAGTAAGCTCCATTTACCTGTACCCTTTGTTGCCTCCCACTCAATCAATTTCTAACCCAGTTAGTCACTTTAGGGTCTATTCCTAGGATGCTCAATTTATTTATAAGTTGTCTGTGTGGAAAAGTGTCAAAGGCTTTACTGAAATCTAAGTACACCATATCTAGAGTTCTCCCTCAGTCCAACTCTCTGGTTGCCCAGTAAAAGAAATTAATTAGATTTGTCTGACAAGATCTGCCCCTAGTAAAAACATATTGCCTCAGATCCTGCAATGCTTTGGACTCCAGAAATCTCACTATCTTCTGTTTTAGCAACGTTTCCATTAATTTACCGCAGAGGTCAGACTATCCGGCCTGTAGTTCTCAACCTCATCCTTACTTCCGCTTTTCTGTAAAAGGATCTCATGCGCTTTTCTCCAGTAATCTGGGACCACTTCCAACTCACAAGAAGCACTGAAAATGTTAGACAGTGGAGCCGCTATAACGTCCCCAAGTTTCTTCAATACTCTGGGATGTAACCCTTCTGGACCCATCGCTTTGTCTACTTTTAGTTTAGCTAGTTCCTCAGGAACACAGTCCTCTGAAAATCGTTCAAGATCCCCTTCACTTCTGATCCTATTTGTGGATGTTTTCTGAGGTCTTGCTCTTGGCCCTTCATCTGTGAAATATTTGTTAAGCAATTCTGCTTTATCCTCATTGGCTTCTACATATTTCTCCCCTTCACCTTTGAGTCTAACAATACCATAGAAACATAGTAAAATAATATATGACGGCAGATAAAGATCAGCATGGTCCACTAGTCTGCCCAGCAAGGTGGCAAGAGTAGGTGCAGCCTCCGCTCCGTGCAGGTCGCCTCTCCCCATGCCTTTGTTTAGGGGTGTGCCCACCGCTCCATGCAGGTCACCCCTATTTGTTGAAATATAAGTTTATATTGATTTTATCCTGTTGCTATGAAGGGAACCACTGTGTCTGTCCCATGACATTTTGAATTCTGTCACTGTATTTGCCCCCACCACTTACATCGGCAGGGCATTCCAAGCATCCACCACTCTTTCAGTGAAAATGTATTTCCTGACGTTGCCTTTCTTTTTTTCCTCCTCTCACTAACATATCTGAAAAATGTTTTGTTCCCCATTTTACTGCATTGGCTATCTTTTCTTTGCTTCTTTGTATCTTTGCTTTTCTGACTACTTTTCTAACCTCTGTTTTTCCAAATATTGATGCTTGTCCTCTTCTTTCTGTGATTTCTTGTATTTTATGAAGGCCACCCTCTTTTTCTTCACCTTTTCAGCTCGTATTTTGAGAACCATAGCGGTCTCCTTTCCCTTTTACTTTTATTTACTTTACTAACAAAAAGGTGTGTTGCCCTTAAACTATCCCCTTTCAGTTTTGCCCATTGCTTTTCTACATCCTCCACCTGTCCCCATCCCACTAATGACTCCGTGAGGTATTGTCCCATCTTGGCAGAGTTAGTTTTTCTAAAGTCTCGATCCCTCAGTTTTGAATGGACTTTATCAGCCTTAGTTCAAATACTGAACCACACCAGCTGATGATCACTGGATGTGAGATGATCTCCCACTATAACATCAGAAACACTTTCCCCATTGGTAGGCACCACGTCTGGTATGGCCCCTTCATGTGTGGGTCCCTGTAGAGAATCCAGGATCTCCTTATACCGCAGCAAAGATGTGCCAATCAACATCCAGCATATTAAAATCACCT
Organism: Ichthyophis bannanicus; assembly: GCA_033557465.1. Taxonomy (NCBI): domain Eukaryota; kingdom Metazoa; phylum Chordata; class Amphibia; order Gymnophiona; family Ichthyophiidae; genus Ichthyophis; species Ichthyophis bannanicus. The sequence goes on along the minus strand of CM066044.1, from coordinate 74,324,716 downwards.
ATCAGTAGCACTTCTCCTTTCATGGCAATACTGCGTATATCTTCAATTAAATCTCTGTCCACTTCTGCTGTCTGTGAAGGAGATCTGTTTATCACACCAATGCAAATGGATTCCCCATTCCCTCTTTTTAATTAAACCCACAGTGCCCCCATCTTCCCTTGCAAGCCCGGTAATTCTGTAGCTTTAATATGATTTTTTACATACTCCTCCTCCCCTTCTTTCTATCCTGTCCTTCTTGAATAAAGTGTAGCCTGGTATAATTATATTTTAGTCATGGTTGTCTGTGAACCATATCTCTGTAACTGCCACTAAATCCAAGTCAGTCTCTTCCATTAAATCCTCAACATCTAGGATCTTATTTCCCATACTACGGACATTAATGCACATTGCTTTCCAGACATTACTCTTTTAGCTATTTCTACAGACATATTAAATGTTTCACTTAACTGAGGGTTTCTACTTACCTGGGGACTTTCTTCACCCAACCCCAATGAATCTAGTTTAAAGCCCTATTTATTAGGTTAGCCAGTCTGCTGCAGAAGACACTTTAACTCTTCTTGGATAGGTGGACACCATCTCTGCTCAGCAGCTCTTGGAAAATCATTCCTTTCTGCTTCACCCTCTCTCCCAGAGCCAGGAAGTCACACTTGATACAATCGAGGAGATACCTAGCCAGTATCATTTGTGCCAACATGGGTGAGCATCATTGGATAATAGTCAGTAGGCTTGATGAGTCTTGGCAAACTCTCTATAACATCTGGCAGACAGTACACCTCCATGGACTTCAAGGACACTGACTTCAAAGAGCTTGCCTTCCTCTTTGAACCTGAAGGCTAGAGGAGAAGAAAAAAAAACTATAACAGCAGAAAAAAGCTTTGCCTAAGAACACAAAAATACCCCTTTTGCAATACAGCTACAATACACTAGGCAATGCAGCAGAAAAAGTTAGCAATAAAAATGAAGAAAAAAAAAAACCTTTAAGAGCTCTCAGGCAGAGTTTGTATTCCAGAGCCACAGAAGTACCTTGCTTGCCATGGAGACCCTTTAAGAATGGCAGTAGGTGCAGGGCACCGTAGACCTTTATTTATTTAGCTATGTTTCTATACCACCTTTCAGAGTATCAAGGTGGTTTACATAGAACAAGATGAACAGTAATGCATACACTGGTGAATGCTATACAAATTGGGCACTTAACAGTAGTAACAGTAAGAACTTAAATACATGGGGAACTTATATACATAATCATGAGGGGGGTGTAAAGATAGAACAATGGCTGAGTCTGGTAATTAAAAGGAGAGGAAGAAGGGAGTGAGATTAGAGAAGGGAGAGTGGAGAGGACTAAAGATGGAGGGGTGGAAGATGGCACTGGTTTGTTATTGCTGCAATTCTGGATATACGAGGGGTGTCCGATATTAAAGGTACAGGCCAAAATTACACTAACATTTGTATTTAAAGAAATTATTCAATACATTCCACCAAAAACGACATACTTTTGTTTACTTCTCCACATAATCGCCGTAAACATTGAGACATTTCTCCCAGCGTGACACTAGTTTGAACATCCCTTCACGGTACAGTTGCGTGTCAAGTGGCTTGAAGTAGTACATAACGGTGTCTTGCAATTCCTCCTGATCTTGCGGAAGTTGAGATCGCATATGATTTCATGAACAGAACTCTTAGGAATGCCAGTCATTTCAGCAAGTTCACGAACTTTAATGCGATGATCCTCCCTAATCAGACGTTCGAGAATTGCGCAGTTGTCATCTGTGTGTGAGGTCCTTGGTCTGCCTCTTTTCTTTTCTGGATTATCATTCAACTCCGTTTGGCCATCATTAAACTTGTTATACCAGACGCTGACTTCTTTTAGGCTTAAAACGTTCGGGCCATACACGCCCTCTAATCTGCGATGAATTTCGCTCTGCTTAACTCCTTCGGCTTACAAAAATCTGATAACTCCACGCACCTCAAACTTCGAATACTCTGCGATTACACACGCCATGTTTGTTTGCTTCCTGAAAACTACTCATAATTTGAGTGTTTAAAAAAACAACGCTACAGACTCTCCTACTACAAGTACAAGTAGTCCTGCATATGACAGCACTATTGCGCATGCGGAGCCGGTATGATTGCCATCTGTACCTTTAATATCGGACACCTCTCGTATTATCTAGGTAGGCTCATATAACATTCAGCTATCTGTCTCCTAAGCAAGCTAATTAAGAACACAAACACCTGAGATGTTTGTAGCAGGCCCAGCACAGATCCCTGGAGTACTCCACTATTCACTTTTCTCTTTTGAGACTATTGCCCATTTAGCCCTACTGTCTGTTTTCTTTTAACCAGTTCCTAATCCATAGTAATATACTGCCCCCATCCCATGACTTTTTAATTTGCTAAGAATCCCTCATAAGGGACCTTGTCAAAGGGTTTCTGAATATCTAGGAAACACTATGGGTCCGATTCTGAGTCACAGGTTGTGGGGCTTCACATCCCGGCAAGACATGCAGCCCCGCAAGCCATCTGAACCCTATTCCCCCTCCTGCTCTCCCCGCAAGGTTAGAGCCACAGGATGGGGAGAGATGGCGGGGGGGGGGGGGGCAGGAGGGGGTGGGATATGGTCAGAGTGGGGAAGGCTGAGCCGGCAGGATGTACAGGGTTGATTTAGGTCACAGCCCTTTATGTATTGCCGGGTCAGAGGTAATATGCTGATTATTCCACCTCAAAGGTGTAATAATCAGAACCTGCAGCGCAATCAGGCCTGGGGATCCCCCCCCCCCCCCTCCCAGGGCTGGAGCTAGGTGTGGGAGAGTCCCTGCCGCCTGATCCAAACCCCGGCTGGCCAACCATGAGTCAGATGGTGGGGAAGAGGGGGTCCTAGTCGCATGAACCAGGTGTGCCTGCGGGGAGGACATCCCCGCAGGCAGGCAGGAGCACACCGGGCCATCATCAGGCCAGATTCTATGTACCACGGGAACATTTTGTTCCCGCAGTCCAGAATCGGGTCCTAAAGGGCCCATCTTGCTCAGGGCCATCCAGATGGAACGGACATGCCCCTTCGTGAATCGGGCTCCATATCATCTGACTCACCTTCTTCTACCTGTTTATTCACATCTTCAAAACAATTTAACATGTCATTGAGAAAAGACTTTCCTTGGCTAAATCCATGTTGGCTTTTTCCCATTAAACTATGACTATCTATATGTTTAGTAATTTTGTTCTGTATAATAGTTTCTAACATTTGTGTTGGTGTACAGCAATCTTTAAGTCATGCCACAGTTCTCAATTGGATTGAGGTCTTGGCTTTGACTAGGCTATTCCAAGACATTTGTTTCCTTTTAAAACACTCCAGTGTAGCTTTAACAGTATGTTTAGGATCATTGTCCCAGTCTCAAATCTCTAGCAAACTGAAACAGGTTTTCCTCAAGAATTACCCTGTATTTATTGTCATCCATCATTCCTTCAGTCCTGACCAATTTTCCTGTCCCTGCTGATGAAAAACATCCCCACAGCATGATAGTGCCACCAGCATGTTTCACTGTGAGAATGGTGTTCTCGGGGTGATGGAAAGTGTTGGGTTTGCGCCATACATGACGTTTCCCATGATGGCCAAAAAGTTCAATTTTTGTCTCATCTGACCAGAGAACCTTCTTCCATGTGTTGGGGTGGGGGGGGGGGGAGGGGTCCACCACATGCTGTTGTGCAAACTCCAAACGTGTTTTCTTATTTCTTTCTTTAAGCAATGGCTTTTTTCTGGCCACTTTTCCATAAAACCCCACTCCATGGAGTATACAGCTTAAAGTGGTCCTATGGCCAGATACTCCCATCTCTGCTGTGGATCTTTGCAGCTCCTTCAGTGTTATCCATGGTGTCTTTGTGGCATCTCTGATTAATGCCCTCCTTGCCTGGTCTGTGAGTTTTGGTGGGCAGTCTTCTCTTGTAAGGTTTGTAGTGATGCCATATTCTTTCCATTTTGTTATAATTGATTTAATGGTTCTCCGTGGGATATTCAGAATTTGGGATATTTTTTATAGCCCAACCTTGATCTATACTTCTCCACAACTTTGTCTCTGACCTATTTGGAGTGCTCCTTGGTCTTCATATTGCTCGCTTAGTGGTGTTGCCGAGTCAGGGGCCTTTATACAGGCATGATTTGACAGATCATGTGACACTGATTATGCACAGGTGGACCCTAATCAACTAATTATGTGACTTCTGAGGTTAATTGATTGGACCAGATCTTATTTAGGGGTTTCATAGCAAAAGGGATGAATACATATGCACTCACAACTTTTCAGTTTTTACTTGTTTTTTTGTCTATACAAGGTATTTTATTGTCATTGCATGTCACCAATTTGGACTATATTGTTAGGTCCATTACCTAACATCCAAAAGAACCCCTATTTTAATTCCATGTTGTAATGCAACAAAACAGTACAAAAACGGAGGGGATGAATACTTTCACAAGGCACTGTATACAGAGTCATAAAACTCAAGTGGACCAACAGCCGTTTCAACCTGTACCTTATGATCAGGAATCATTGGTGATGAAAGAAGAAGTTGAAGCAGCATTGAAAGCCTTATCAAAGAACAAAGCACCCATTGAGGTATTACAGCATCGGATGATGCTGTTACCATACGTACCAAGTCTCTGCCAGGAAATTTAGAAGACAAATTCATGGCCAACTGACTGGAAAAGATCTGTGCTTATATCAATACTGAAAAAAGGTGATCCAACTGACTGTGGAAATTATCGCACAATTGCTCTGATCCCACATGCCAGCAAGATCATTCAGCAGAGACTAAAAGCATATCTGGAATGAGAACTGCCTGAAGTTCAAGCAGGGTTCAGGAAAGGGCAAGGAATGAGAGACATCATCACGGATTTGAAATGGATTCTTGAAAAGATAAAAGAATACCAAAAGGATATCCATATGTGTTTTATTAACTACAGCAAGTCTTTTGACTATGTAAACCATAAGAAACTCTGGGCCACATTAAGAAGCACGGGTATACCAGAACACCTGATAGTTCTCTTGCACAACCTTTACATTGATCAAGAAGAAACAGTTTGAATGGAACTAGGAGAAAAAGAGCCACAAATATGTACAACAAAGCTGTATTCTTTCCCCCAACCTGTTTAATTTATATGCAGAACAAATCATCAGAGAAGCAGGACTGTATGAAGGCAACCGAGGTGTGAAGATTGGTGGAAGACTCATCAACAACCTTCACTATGCTGATGATACCACATTATTGGCTGAAAGTGAAGATGATCTGAAACATTTGCTTCTCAAAATCAAACAACATAGTCTTAAAATGGCCTGCACCTTAATGTAAAGAAGAAAAAGATCCTGACCACTGGCAAAATCAACAAGTTCATTGTTGAAGAAAAAATTGAAATAGTTGGCAAATTTAATCAACTTGGATCCACTATCAATAAAGAAAGGACAAGCAGTCAAGTAATCTGACAATGCATTGCTCTTGGCAGAATGGCTATGAAGGACCTAGACAAGATTCTCAAGAGCAGAGATGTCTCTCTTCATACAAAGATTTGACTTGTCCAAGCCATGGGATTTTCAATAATATCATATGGATGCAAAAGTTGGACAGTGAAAATGATAGACGGAGAAAATTGATGCCTTTGAATTATGGTGCTGGCGACAAATACTGTGTATATCATGGACTGCCCGAAGAACAAACCAGTTAGTACTAGAGGAGATCAAACCTAAGCTTTCTTTAGAAGCTCTGATGACAAGACTTTGACTTTCATAATATGGACACATCATGCGAAGAGAGAGATCATTAGAGAAAGGCATAATGCTTGGCAAGGTAGAACGTGAATGCAAAAGAGGATGGCCGACAATGAGATGAATCGATCCAATAACAGCAGCTATGGGTGCCACTCTTTTAACAATGAGCCACCTGACCTATGACCGAATACAGTTTAGGTCAACTATCCAGAGGGTCACCATGAGTTGACACTGACTCGATGGCACTTAACAACAACAATGATAGAAATTTGTAAACTAATAATAGGTCTGCAATTTCAATTTTTGGGTCTTTCAACACACTGAGATGGAGTCGAGGTGATTTGCTACTCATTAGTTTATCAAATAGTTGTATTACATTTTCCAAGTTTATCAAGATTTGTTTCAGTTTGTCCAATACACTATGGGGTTCATTCTGGTATGTGAATAGTGGGGGATGTGCAGCCATGCTATTCACATGGTCCATATGCTGCTAACCAGGACTCTTTGCGGAGTGTGCTGGATAGAGGAGGGAGAGGGTGGGACAGAGGTGCGGTGAGGGAGGGGCCATGCACTGGGACATACAGGGCCGATTCAGATCATCGCCCTGTACGTGCTGTATCTTGAGGCTTATTTCACCATGGAAGTGAAATAAGCAAAGGTGATGGCGGAGACTAGGCCAGCAACCCCCCACCAGTGCTGAAGCCCCTGTGCCCGATCACAGTCCAGGCAAACCTCACCAAGGGTCGGGCGGTGGGTTTAGACTACATTTGCATGGCAGCAGGTTCCCAGTGCTCCTGCTGAGCATCTCAGTGCCATGGTGACGGTATGTCACAGCACCGGCACCCCAGCAGGAGCATAGGGTGGGCTGGACAGGGTACCAGGTGAACATCTCACAGCAGGGAATCAGGGCAACACTGGGCCATCTATGTATCCGATTCTGCAGCCGCAGGTTACATCTGGCTCCCGTGGCGCAGAATTGGGTACCTTTTGGGCTGTCCATTTCTCAGCCGTCTAGATGGCCCAGACATGCCCCTTGCTAAATCAGGCTTCACATCACCTTTACATACTATTTATGTTTATGTTTATGTTTATTTATTTGCTTGACCGCCCTTCAGTGATAAACAGAGAAGTTTACAATAAAATCTTCAGGACAGTAAGGCACAAGGCCAGAAGATGAAAAGGAAATTACAATTCAATATAGGACAGAGAGGAGAGAACGGGTAGAGAACAGCAAACTCAAGGGAAGAGGCTAAGGCTGGGAGGAGGGAAGGTCGAAAGCAAGGGAAAAGAGGTGGGTCTTCAGGACATGTTTGAAGGTGGTATGATGTGGTTCAAGACGGAGGGCGGTGGGAAGGGAGTTCCAGAGAGCAGGACCTACGAAAAAAAAGGCTGAGGAGCGGGTGGATTGAAGGTGAGCCTGTGACAGGGGGGGGGGGGTAGTGCGAGGCGGTTGAGATGGAAGGATCGAGGGGTGTGCCTGGGAGTATGAAAGTAGATTAGGTCAGCCAGATATTGTGGGGTAGTGGTATGAAGCGCCTTATGAACAAGTGTGAGAAGTTTAAACTGAATACGAAAGGATATGGGAAGCCAGTGAAGACGGAAAAGGAGGGGAGTGACGTGATCTCTAGGGGAGGAGTAGGATACAAGTCTGGCGGCGATGTTCTGGATTCTTTGTAGTCGTGTCAGCTGTAGTTTGGAAATGCTGGAGAGAATGGAGTTGGAAAAGTCAACACGGGAGATGACAGCAGGGTGACAAGAGCGGAGGGAGAGAGGAAGGGGCGAATTGCATAGATTTGACGGAGGTAAAAAAGGAGGTCTTGGAGATATGGAAGACATGGGCAGAAAAGGAAAGATCAGAGTCAAAGAGCACCCCGAGATAATGAAAGGTGGGAACCAGAGAGATGGGTGTACCGGGGAAAGAAGGGGCCAGGGAAGGGGGTTGGTGACCATGGGGAAACCAGATAGCAGTAGTTTTCGATAGGTTGAGGTGTAGACAGTTTTGGGTCATCCAGTTGGAGACAGCAGCCAGATAGGAGTTGAGCGGGGCAAGGTCGGGGCATACAGGGGAGGTGTGATAGAGAAGAAGTATGTCGTCTGCATAGTAAAAAGCCGAAATCCCAAATTGTTGTATTAGCAATGTGAGAGGGGTTAAGAAGAGATTGAAAAGCAAAGGGGCCAGGACAGAACCTTGGAGAACCCCACAGGATAGGGAAAATGAATCAGAGGGGGAGACGGATGGGGAAGATGAGGGAACAGCGCCAGATCGGGAGGAAAGGAAGGAGTGGAACCACCGATAGACAGTGCTGCAGAGACCAGCTTCACGCAGTCGGGATAGAAGAAGAGAGTGATCGACCAGGTCAAAAGCAGCAGAAAGATCGAGGGCTACCGCCACTGAAATATCACCAGGGTCATGAGCTACGTGCAGTGAGTTAGTGAAGGCAAGAAGGATAGTTTCAACACATTTCTGGCATAGTTAAGTTCCCTACATCATCTTCAATAAAGACTGAAGCAAAGAATTCATTCAGTCTCTCTGCTATGTACTAGTCCTCTTTTAGTGCCCCTTTTATCTCTCTATCTAATGGTCTATCTGACTCTCACAGGTTTTTTGATACAAAGGTACCTGAAAAAGTTTTTATTATACATTTTTGCTTCCACGACAAGCTTCTTTTTGCCTGCCTTATCAATGCATCTGACTTGCCAGTGCTTATGTTGTTCCCTATTTTCATCACTTGGCTGCTTTCTTGGCTATAACAACCTCTCTAACCTCACCTTTAAACTATGCCAGCAGTTTGATCTTCCTTCCACCTTTCTTAAATTGTAGAATATATCTGGTCTGGGCTTCCAAGATAGTATTTTTAAGCAACGCCCAGTCCTGATGTAAACTCTTAACCTCTGCAATTGCTTCTTTTCTTAACCATTTTCCTCATTTTATCATAATTTCCCTTTTAAAAGTTAAATGCTAGTGCAGTGGATTTCCTTGCTATCCATCTTCCATTTATTTAATCAAATGGGACAATGTTATGAACATTATTTGCCAAATGGCCCCCAATACCATTACCTCTTGCACGCGAACCTGCATTCCACTAAGGACTAGGAGCCCGATTCTGGGATGCGAGTTGCAGGGCTTCAAGTCCCGGCAGGATGTGACTTCATGGCTCTGGGACAGAGGGTGAAGCAGTTAGGTACACAGGTGGTGTTCTCTTCAATCCTCCCTGTTGAGGGTAAAAGCCAAGGCAGAGAGGCTCGCATCCTGGAGATGAATGCATGGCTGCGTGGATGGTGTCATCGAGAGCGTTTTGGTTTCCTAGACCATGGGATGCTGTTCCAAGGGTTGCAGAGCAGAGATGGCATCCATCTGTCCAAGAAAGGTCAACGCATCTTCGGTAGTAGACTGGCTAATCTACTGAAGAGGGCTTTAAATTAGATTTGTTGGGGATGGGTGAAGAAAGCCCCCGGGTAAGTGAAAGCCACCAGGTAGGTGATACATTAAATACCTTTATGGAAATGGGTAACAGGGGTAACATATGGAAAGCAGTGTGTATAAATGCCCGTAGCATGGGAAATAAGATCCCTGATGTTGAAGCTTTGGTGGGAGTGGCTGACTTGGATTTAGTGGCAGTTACAGAAACATGGTTCACAGAAAACCATGATTGGGATGTAACTATACCTGGCTATACTTAATTCAGAAAGGACAGGGTAGGAAGAAGGGGAGGAGGAGTGGCATTAAATGTAAAAAATAACATTAAAGCTTTGGAATTACAGAGCTTAAAAGGGAGAGAGGAGGCATTGTGGGTTAAACTAGAAAGAGGGAAAGAGAAATCCCTTGCATTTGTGTGATATACAGACCTCCCTCACAAGAGGAAGAGGTAGACAGAGAGTTAATTGAAGACATGTGCAGCATTGCTAGGAAAGGGGAAGTGCTACTGATAGGAGATTTCAATATGCCAGATGTTGATTGGCACATTCCTGCTGCAGTATCATCTAGAAGTAAGGAGATCCTGGATTCTATACAGGGAGAACTATTCAGGCAATTGGTAACAGACCCCACATGTGAAGGGGCCATACTGGACTTGGTGCTTACCAATGGTGAAAGTGTTTCTGATGTTGTAGTGGGAGATCATTTTGCATCCAGTGATCACCAGATGGTGTGGTTCAGTAGTAGGAAGACTAACTTTGCGAAGAGGGGCCAATACCTCAGGGAGTCGTTAGTGGGATGGGAACAGCTGGGGGATGTAGAAAAACAGTGGGCAAAACTGAAAGGGGATATTTTAAGGGCAACCAACCTTTTTGTTAAAATGGTAAATAAAGGTAAAAGGAAAAGGAGACCGCTATGGTTTTTGAAAGAAGTAGCTGAAAAAGTGAAGAAAAACGAGGGAGGCCTTCATGAAATACAAGAGATCACAGAGAGAGGAAGACAGGCATCTGTATTTGGAAAAACTTAGAGAAGCTAGCAAAGTAGTCAAGAAGTCAAAGATTCAAAAGGAGGAGGAAATAGCCAATGCAATAAAATGGGGGGATAAGACATTTTTCAGATATATTAGTGAGAAGAGGAAGGACAAAAGTGATATTGTCAGACTCTAGGGTGCAGGGGAGGAATATGTAGAAGCTGATAAGGATAAAGCGGAATTGCTTAACAAATTTTTTTGTTCTGTGTTCACAGATGAAGAACCAGGAGCAGGACCTCAGAAAACACCCACAAATAGAAACTGAAGCGAGGGACATCTTGAACAATTTTCAGAAGACTGTGTTTGTGAGAAACTAGCTCAACTTAAAGTAGACAAAGCGATGGGACCGGATGGGATACACCCTAGAATACTGAGGGAATTGGGGACGTTCTAGCAACTCCACTGACTGACCTTTTCAATGCCTCGTTAGAGTCGGGAGTGGTGCCAAAGGACTGGAGAGAGGCTCATGTGGTGACTTTACACAAAAGCGGAAGTAAAGATGTGGTTGAAAACTACAGGCCAGTTAGTTAAACTTCGGTGGTGAGTAAATTATTGGAAATGCTGCTGAAAGAGAAAATAGTAAGGTTTCTGGTGTCCAGCGGATTACAGGATCCGAGGCAGCATGGATTCACCAGAGGCAAGTCTTGTCAGACAAATCTGATTGATTTCTTTGACTGGGTGACCAGGGAGTTGGACTGAGGGAGAGCTCTAGATGTGGTGTATTCAGATTTCAGTAAAGCCTTTGACACTGTTCCTCACAGGCGACTTATAGACAAACTGAGCACCCTAGGGATGGACCCTAAAGTTACTGCTTGGGTTAGAAATTGGTTGGGTGGGAGGCGACAAAGAGTACAAGTAAATGGAGCTCACTCTGAGGAGAAGGATGTTACCAGTGGTGTGCCACAGGGATCTGTCCTTGGTCCGATTCTTTTTAACATCTTTGTTAGTGATATAGCGGAAGGGCTATCGGGTAAGGTTTGCCTCTTTGCGGATGATACCAAAATCTGCAATAGAGTAGACACCCAGGAAGGTGTAGATAACATGAGGAGGGATCTAGCTAAGCTAGAAGAATGGTCTAGAATTTGGCAGCTGGGATTTAATGTTAAAAAAAGTAAGGTCATGCATTTGGGCTGCAGCAATCCAAGGGAGCAATATAGTATAGGGGGTGAAGTACTTTTGTCCACTAAAGAAGAGCGGGACCTAGGCGTGGTTGTGTCTGATGATCTTAAAGTAGCTAAACAGGTAGAAAAGGCGACGGCAAAAACTAGAAGGATGCTTGGGTGCATAAGGAGAGGAATGGCTAGCAGAAAAAAGAGGTGCTAATGCCTCTCTATAAGTTTTCGGTGCGACCTCATTTGGAGTATAGTGTGCAATTCTGGAGACTGCACCTTCAAAAGGATGTGAACAGCATGGATTTGGTGCAGAGGGTGGCTACTAAAATGATTAGTGGTCTTCATTATAAAGCATATGAGGACAGACTTAAGGATCTTAATATGTACACCTTAGAGGAAAGGCGGGGTAGAGGTGATATGATTGAGATGTTTAAAATTTCCCTGCCGTTGTATTATAACTTTCGAGGGGCAGACTTATGCATTTACTGATGTTTCATCATTATTAACTTTTCTGAGTGAAAGGAAAATTGTTGGGAAATAGTGGGAGGGTATGGATTAGTAATATTTAGCTCCCTATTGTGGAGTATTAACTCCTGATTACCTTTTTTTTTTTTTCTTTTTTCTTAGTTTATATAGGCTGGCTTCTCTCTCTTGATGTGTTTCTTATTATGTGATTTAAATTATTCTATGGATCATTTTGATGTATTTTTCATTTTCTTAATGATTGTGTTGTATTCAAGAAAATATTATAAATAAAAGTTATAAAAAAAAAAAAAAAACCTCCGTGGCATAAATGTTCAGGGAGAGAGCCTCTTTCAATTGAAAGCAAGTTCTGCTATGAGGGGACATGGGATGAGGGTGAAGGGAGATAGATTCAGGAGTGATATGCGGAAATATTTCTTTATGGAAAGAGTAGTGGATCCGTGGAATAGTCTCCCAGTGGAGGTGGTAGAGATGAGGACATTAACTGAATTCAAAAAAGCATGGGACAGACACAGAGGATCTCTAAAGGTAAAAAAGGGACTGTTGTAGTTGTTGATATGGAAGGACAGACTAGATAGGCCATGTGGTCTTTTTCTGTCGTCATATTTCTATGTTTCTATGTGCAGCCCTACAAGCTGTCTGGACCCGATTCCCCCTCCGGCTCTCCCCATACGTCCTGAGCATCAGGACGGGAAGAGCTGGTAGGGGTGGGAGTGGACAGGATCTGGGCAGAGCGGGGTGGACCAGCCCGGTAGGATGTACAGGGCCAATTCAGGTTATGGCCCTGTATGTCCTGCCAGGTCAAAGAGGATGTGCTGCTTATTCCACCTCAAAGTTGGAATAAAGAGGACAAATCCAGTGATAGGGTCTGGGGAGCCCCCCGGGGCCGGGTGGTGGGGAAAAGGGGGGCTGAAGCTGTGAAAGTCAGAGTGCCTGCAGGGAGAACATCCGCACAGATGGCAGGGATGTACCAGGCTATCCACGGACCCGATTCTGTGCAACATGGGAACGTTTTGTTCCCATGGTGCAGAATTGGGTCCAATCGGGCTCGTCTTCTTCAGGGACATCTGGACGGTCCGTACGTCCCCCTACCTGAATCAGGCTCCATGTATAGAGAGCTTACCTTCTCATCAGATCCTCAATCAGCTGCTCTATAAAGCAGTTATTCGTTTCATCTAGAAACTTTCTCTCTCTAGCATGTCCTGATATGATATTGACTCCAGTCGATACTGGGGTAATTCAAATCACCCCTTATTATTGTGCTTTAAACTTTGATAGCTTCCTTAATTTTTGTTTTTCAGCATTCCCCATATACAATATTGCCCCAGAACCCCTCAGTTTCCACATATTCCCCCCTTGCCCCAGCTCCTAGTACCTTGGGAAACATGCTGTTGAAGGGACCCATCTAACTGTTTATGCCAGATTTACTTTATATCCTTTAAGTTTAGCAGTGAGGTGATCTACATTAAAATTATTAAAGAAGAGATATTAGAAAAGGACAAGTCAGCATTGGGGGTGAGAGAGTAGAGGAAGCAGGACTCACAAATAATTCTAAAGAAAGGAAGATTTTCATATTTGAATTTGCTTTCCAAGTATTATATTTTCAAATTAGAGTTAAATTTGCAGAAGGAGAATTCCCATCTAATGTAATGAGGTAAGGAAGGGGCTAGGAAGAAGAAGCTAGAAGCACAAATGGATTCATGACGGGAGCTGGTAACTGAGGGAATAGTCAAGAGATTAGCTCTTTGGGAACAAAGAGCACGGGCATATACCACTGGAATTTAAAGACTGCCTACAAAATCGATTTGCTGCTTTAGATACAAATGACAAAGCACGAGAAGAATTATGGAATGACATCAAGAAGGTTGTGTTGGAAGAAAGCGAGAAGTCTCTACAGAAGGTGAAAAAGCAAAAATGGCCAAAATGGATGGCGGAAGAAACTCTGAAAATTGCACAGAAACGCAAAGAAGCTAAAGCCAGAGGAGAAAGAAATACAATCGCAGAACTCAACAGAGATTTCCAACGTGCAGCAAGACAGGACAAGGGAAAAGTACTACAATGATACATGTAAGGAAATAGAAGCAGAAACTATTAGAGGAAGAATAAGATCGGCTTTCCTAAAGTTACGAGAGTTAAAGAAAAAGTTCCAGCCTCGAATTGGAATGTTACAAGATGCTCAAGGTTCTATGTTGAATGATGCTGAGAAGATCAAGAAAAGATGGAAAGAATATACAGAGCTTTTATATGATAAAGATCAAGTGGACCAACAGCTGTTTCAACTTGTACATTATGATCCGGAACAATTGGTGATGAAAGAAGAAGTTAAAGCAGCATTGAAAGCCTTATCAAAGAACAAAGCACCAGGCATTGATGGCATTCCCATAGAAGTATTACAGCAATCTGATGCAACTGTTACCGTACTTACAAGGCTCTGCCAAGAAATTTACAGGACAACATCATGGCCAACTGACTGGAAAAGATCTGTGTTTATACCAATACTAAAGAAAGGTGATCCAACTTTATACCAATACTAAGAAGGTGAATCCAACTGACTGTGGAAATTATCGCACAATCGCTCTGATCCCACATGCCAGCAAGATTCTACTGAAAATTATTCAACAGAGACTACAACCATACCTGGAACAAGAACTAACCTGAAGTGCAAGCAGGGTTCAGGAAAGGGCGAGGAACAAGAGACATCGTCGCAGATGTGAGATGGATTCTTGAAAAGACTAAAGAATACCAAAAGGATATCTATTTGTGCTTTATCGACTATATCAAGGCTTTTGACTGTGTTAACCTTGAGAAACTCTGGGCCACATTAAGAAGCATGGGTATACCAGAACACCTGATCATTCTCTTGTACAATCTGTACATTGATTAAGAAGCAACAGTTCGAACGGAACAAGGAGAAAGAGAATGGTTTAAAATAAGCAAAGGTGTAAGACAAGGCTGCATACTTTCCCCCCTACTTGTTTAATTTATATGCAGAACAAATCATCAGAGAAGCAGGATTGTATGACGACAACAGAGATGTGAAGATTGGTGGAAGACTCATCAACAACCTTTGCTATGCTGATGATACCACATTACTGGCTGAAAGTGAAGATGATCTGAAACATTTGCTTCTCACGATCGAAGAATATAGTCTTAAAATGGGCCTCCACCTTAATGTAAAGAAGACAAAGATCATGACAACTGGCAAAATCAACAAGTTCAACTATCAATAAAGAAGCAACAAGCAGTCAAGAAATCCGACGACGCATTTCTCTTGGCAGAATGGCTATGAAAGACCTAGACAATATTCTCAAGACCAGAGATGTCTCTCTCCATACAAAGATTCAACTCATTTAAGCCATGGTATTATGAATAACATCATATGGATGTGAAAGCTGGACAGTGAAAAAAATAGGAAGAAAATTGTTGCCTTTGAATTATGGTGCTGGTGCCGAATACTGTGTATACCATGGACTGCCCGAAGAACAAACCAGTCAGTACTAGAGGAGATCAAACCTAAGCTTTCTTTAGAAGCTCAGATGACAAGACTTCGACTTTCATACTTTGGACACATCATGCGAAGAGAGAGATCATTAGAGAAAGACATTATGCTTGGCAAGATAGAAGGTCAATGCAAAAGAGGAAAGCCAGGAATCAGATGGATCGATACAATAACAACAGCTACGGGTACCAGTCTGTCAACAATGAGCTGCCTGACTGAAGACCGAACACAATTTAGGACAACGATCCAGAGGGTTGCCATGAGTCGACACCAACTTGAAGGCAATTAACAACAACAACAAAACAGGTGTTGTGGAAGGCCCGAGTAAAATGCTTTGTGGGCGAGTGTGAGGACCTTAAAAATGACCACAATAGGACATTGGAAGCCAATGGTTGCGACTGAGCAGAGGTGTGGCATGATCATATTTGCAAGGGCTATACAGAAGTTTAATTGCTGTATTCTGTACTGTCTGACATCTTTTGAGTTTGAGGTTGCTAACATCACAGTATACTGTTGTGGAATTGCAGTAATCCAACTGAGAAAGCACTAATGTACAGACAAGGGCGTGTAGTTCCTGTGAGGTGACATTCGACTTGATAGTTTGAATGAGCCTAAGAGCTAGAAAGAATGCTGACGTGACCTTACAGATGTAACACAGAAGTTAAGCTGGAGGTCTAATACAACATTTAGGTAAAGTAATGATGCGATAGGCAAACCTGAATGAAATGGTGCAGATGTGGGAGAATTGGAGCTGCCAGCAATCCACATGGTTTGGGATTTGGTTGGTTTAAGCTTCAAATGATTATCATTGAGCCAGAATGCTATCATGTGAAGGCAATAGTTTATCAAATTGAGGTTGGGTGTTGAAGAATCTGTACTTGTCACCAGAACGATGTCGTCGTATTAAGCGCTAATGCTTAGGTCTTGAATGATGGTAGCCAGAGGTGCAAATCCTAACTATACCATTGAAATTAATGGGCTTGATTTTACAGAAGGATGTCTAGGTGAGGTCGAAAAAGGGGCTCATTTTAAGCCTATTTTATAAAGGCAACATAAGCACCTATTGCCTCTATAAATAGGCTCCCAGGTCCAGCCCCAAAAACACACATATGCCAATGCAGAAATTTACACCTGCTCTGAAAAAAGGTATAAATGTGTGTGTGTGCACTTTGCATGCACACACATTTTAAAAAATGGGCACATAACCTCACAGCTCCAGCTTTGCCACACCCAATACGCCTCCAGGAAAACCTATTCGCAGATAGCCGAAAAGTAGGCAGGTACTTCTTGTGCCTGCTGTTTATGCAAATATGTGTTTGTGCAATTCTATAAAAATCCTTTTATAAAACTGCATGTAAAAAAAAGGCTTTATATACAGAAAATGCTTTATAAAATTACCTCAGTGCATAAGTAACACCTTTTACTTGCATACATTGGTGTGAAATTTGTTCTCTAAAGGAATTTGTTCTTGCTTTTTGAGATAAGAAAGCAAATAAGTGATCCTGCAGAGAGTAAGGCAGCGATTTATCCTCCTAGCTGATATCTGCCAGTAGTGAGATTAGCTTACCATGCTGGATGCCGGAGATACTTCATTAACACACCTCCTGGATGGAGGTAGATCCAGAGTGGTAACCCATATGCAGCTGTTAGAGGACACTCACCCACGCACATCTCATTATTCTACCTCAATCGGAAAGGACAGTTCAAAAGACTAACTTTAGGTCTGTGTGTGTCTGTGCGCTCAAAGCTAATTTTTACACACACACATAAAGCTTCCAGAGGTAATGAGCAGAACTCCTCTATGCAATTAGAAAACGCATACCTTATCTTGACATATAATTGCAGTGCACGGATTCCTTCAAATTTCTTTTCTAAATGACACTGAGGAATAACAGTCTGATGAAAACGAGCAGAACAGATGCAAATCAAAAAGGTAAAATTGTTTTCAGGTATTCAATGGCAATGGCTTTATGATGCGCACCATATATTAGTGTGGCTGGTGTAGAGACTGTGATCTTCACTTCACAATAAGAAAGTGATGTCCCTCGTTTGCAGCATGTCGTCTCATGATCTACACTTTATGGTGGCCCATGGGATTTGAGCCCAGGGCATTGTAGTGGTATCATGTTCTGTTCTGCTGCCTTTACTGAGCCTCTACAGCCCTCTCTCTCCCTCTAACTCCCAGCACCACGGCAACCTTTGTGTGAGCATATGATACATCACACGTTGTATACCTCCTTCCTCAAAAGGCTCACCCAAATTACAGCAGTAACACTGTCCCAAACATTTCCTGGTTGCTAACGGCTAACTGAGCAAGCAGAAAAACATCCATAGTTTGCAAATATTTAGGGGCCAATATTCAACAATGTCAGACAAATGGATTTAAAGCGCCGGGCCACCGGAATTTATTTGGTGTCTGGTGCTGAATATCCAGTTTCACCATACAGTATGCTCGTTATCTGGTCAGCAGCGATATTCAGCTACTAATTGGAGATCGAAAACCAATGAACGTCAGGACAGCCATTGACCTGTTCTGTCTTTAACCAGTTTAGCTATCTGGTTAGCGGATAGCAACTAGGACTGCCTCCACTCCGTCGAGAGACCAACCCGATTTTAACCAGGCGTCTTTTCTGCGGACTGTGGTGGTGATATTCAGTGGTACTACCCAGATGGTGCTGCTGAATATTCTGTGGGATCGCCACAGTCTCCTAACCGGCTAAACTGCTCCAAATATGGCCCCCTTACTTTTTGGTTGAGTTGCAGTCTCTGTTACTACTATAATGTAACAAGAAGGCCAAGAGGATAAGTTATGTGGATAACTGTAGGCCTGTTATTTGGCCGACCAAAGTTATTTAGGTAACTTTGACCTGTACACAGCACTGAGAATCCCTGGCAACACCTCCAGAGCTGCCTTTTTTATCTGGATAAATTTTGTGTGAACTACTATTTGCCCAGATAAAAATTTAGTAAGAGTCGTGGGAGAAGGGAATTTTTAAAACTCAAAGCCAAACAAACCTTTTGAATATTTACCTCTAAGTTATAAAATGGAAACTTGAAAAATGATGTAATTCATATTCCTTTTGTCTTTCTGTTTATTTTCACCTCCTTTTCTTGCTTCCATCTTGAAGAGTGGTTGTGAGTTGTTTTTAACAACCAGGTTTAAATGAGAGGTTTCCTCTCTATTTCTTTTCTTTTTTTGTTTTTTAATTAACATTTTATAAATTTGCTACAAAAAAGCAAAATCAGGAAAAATATTACAGTCAAACAATCCAAGGAAAACAATTCCAAAACACAATAATGCACGAGCTCACATCATGGGAAGACAAGTAGTGAGGAGAGGAGGGACTTATCGATAATAAATCCCTTTTACATCCTCAATTACACAAAATTAAACCATAGGATTTTTTAATCTAACAAAACGTTTTCAAGATGAGACACTTCCATAAACACTTACTTGTTATTAAAATATGTTACCAAACACTTACAGGGAAATTTTAAATAAAAGGTTTCAACAATGCCAAGAATCTTGGGTTTCAGTTGCAAAAAAGCTGTATGCCGAAGTTGTGTAGCACATTCCACATCTGGCAAAGCCAATAAAGGCTGAATGGTGCTGCCTTCCTAGAAAACTACAGCTTTAATGTAATATTTTTAACAACCTCAGAACTAAAGGAAACAAGTAAAGTTGCCCTACGTGGAACATTATACAAGGAGGACTCTAAAAACTTTGTCAGTTCCATATTATCGACATTTACCAGCTCATCT
Source organism: Ichthyophis bannanicus (assembly GCA_033557465.1). Classification (NCBI taxonomy): domain Eukaryota; kingdom Metazoa; phylum Chordata; class Amphibia; order Gymnophiona; family Ichthyophiidae; genus Ichthyophis; species Ichthyophis bannanicus. The sequence goes on along the minus strand of CM066044.1, from coordinate 74,305,665 downwards.
AAATCCTCACCTGGAGAACTTAAGGAAACACTATGGGGCTTTAGCACTATTATCCAATAAATACAATCTGTTATGAAGCAACAAGAAGCTACTCACAGTCAGGGTCATTGCAAGGCGCAAATAGCGGGGATGGACATCCCAACGGGACGTCCAACCCCGACTACCTTTCCCACATGTTGTACAGGGAAGCTAAATGGGAGCAGGAAAGGGGTGGAGCAGAGGAGGCGTTAGGGTGGGCAGTGGGTGGTCGACGTCCCTGGACGTACAGGGCCGATTCCAATGTCAGCCTTGTATGTCTGGGGCCGGCAGCCTGAATGGGGAACTTAGTCCACCTCTGAGGTGGAATAAGCTCCCCTAGTCAGGTGGATTGGGCAGGCCCGGGACCCAAAAGAGGCGACAGGGGGGCAGAGGAAATTCTCCGCAGGCTGATGCTGGCGGGGAATGTACTTTTGGTCCGGCGGCCGGGGATCGCAGCTTTTGAATGGATCGGCTCCATTCAAAAGCCCTGACTGAGCTATCCGGGCAAGGTTTGTACATGCAGGCCGACCTGAATTGGGGTCCCAGCCTGCACGTGCAAGCCTGGACAAGATTCTCATCCCGCGGGGCTAGACATGTCCTGCGGTGTCAGAATCCCGGCTAACTCTGTGCATCTGGTTCTGACTAGGTGCACAGAGGGCTGGGATGTCCAGGACTGAAATGGCCCCAGTTTGAACATTACCTACATTGCTCTCCAACATGGAGACCTGTCCCGAACCTCCAAGAGCCGATCATCATGTTGGTGCAATGCCTGAAGTGTCTCCTGCCAAAATGAGCTTGTTAATGTGCCTTTTAATATACCTTCTATCCTTATAACAGCAGACCAAATATCCGTTAGAGATATATCCGCAGAGTCAGCGCCCTCAGTTCCCAACAAAGCAGCTACAGAAGGGAACAACACAGGAATTGGATACTTCTGAATCACACCGGGCACACTCTCCAAAGGGCCTGTCTACATCAAAGACAGTGGGTTAGAATGGGCTGGGAGAGCACCCTGCACCCTGCATAGGGATATGTCCAATCACATCAACATCTAAAGCCTTGAGGGAGAGGGGTATGAAACCCAGATACCAAGGAAGAGTCCACAGACAGTGAACCCACTACAGTCTGGATTGCAGATGACCTGGGTGCCGTCACACTCACCAGATGATGGTCCATCAGGCCCTTCACCACTCGTATATCCACTGGCCCTTTATTTCTGATCTTCCTTTTCCCCATTTTCATGACTGTGGGAAAGTGCAAATCCTGGACATTCCCAGTGGCTCCCAAGGGGCTTTACATACCCCTTGGAAAGTGCCCCTTAGAACACTCCCACGGTCTTGTCCCGCAGCGGTTGACAGACTTTATCCCCCAACAGGCTGGATGGAGGAGCTCTGGTCCCAAAGCTGCCCCCCTGCTCTCTGGTCCTCCAGTCATCCACACTAATGCCTTCCGCCAGGTTCACAGAGTTTGCAGGCTTTATGCCCCAATGCACTGGAGGGAGGAATTCTGGTTGCAAACCTGCTGCGCTACTCTCCGATCCTCCGGTCATCTGCACCAATGCCTTCTGGTGCTGGTGTCATACTGTGGATGGCTAATGAGGGCAGTCTACTATGATAACTAAAGTCGTACCTTTGACTGATCTAATGGTTACATTTTCTCATTGCCTGAAGAAGAGAATTGGACCTTTCAGCTTTAGTGAATTTTTCCATCCTTTTCTTCCTCTACTGAAATTCATTGATGCTATATCACAATCAATCAAGTTCATAGGATAGGGTTAGTAGACTAGGGGAGGGAACAATCTATGGCTAATGACTTTTTTTATGTAAGTAATATCCAGAGGGAAATTATTACCACCCTAGCCATAAAACCAAGATGTGGGGGGCAATTTTAGAAAAAACTTTATATATATAAATCTTGGATATGCAATATTTGCTGCTATATTGTGATAGTTCTCATCAGTAGGGAAACTCAGGAATAGTGAACTGGCTATGTCTATGGACAGGCTCCCACAGGATGTGACACCCTGAGTTTAGGAGACTGAGTGGGGTCTTAAGCAGGCAACTTCCCTCTGGGTTGAGTCCTTCAATGAAGTACTAATAAATCTGAATCCCTCTTCCATGTACCATCATCTCATCTACGCTTTGAGACTCTGGAGCTCTGCTTACCTTTTGGATCCTGGGTGTGGAATGGGAAGCATTTCAGAGAATACTACCCTGTAGTTTCAGAATTGCAACTAAGTGTAAATGCGGCTTACAAAACCTCTCTCCTGCACTTTCTTATGTCATTGGTGCCCACATACAGCTGATTCCTCCCACTGTCTTTCTAAAATCCTATCTAGGTGAAGCATGAAGTCCACCACCTTCACAGCAGACAGGTAGGTTGCCAAGCGGTCCTCAAGCCTACCAGACACTCAGCTATCTATGTTCCTAATGACTGAATCACCAATTACAACAGCTACTCTAACCCTTCTCTGCTGGCGACACCTCCATGGAAGCACATCCTTGGTACAAAAGAGCAGGTCTTGGATTCAGGATCATTTTTGCCACTCCATGGTGATACTGTTCTTCTAGATAGCCTCTCCTCAATGGCAGCACAGGAACATCCAGGCTGGGGGGGGGGGGGGAGAAGGGGAGGGAGACTTTTCTACTACATCCCTGGAATCTCTGTTATATACCTCTGTTTGCTTCAGCTCTTTCAACACTGCTCTGAAAACCAGGAGCTCTTTGGAGGCAACTTCTCCAAATGGGTGAGTTTTGCGCATACCATTATAATCATGATTCTCATTTCTAAGCCAGAGTATGTCAAGTATGATCTCAGTCTCTCAAATTTACTGCTAACGTTTGGCGTCTTACTTGCATCGTGCCAAAGAGAGCCTCCCTCTGGAGTTCGTAAGATGTTACGTGTATGGATAATTTATCAAGGTGTGCTTGGAAATTCCTCTTAATTATGCTAGTGGCATCCAATACAATGGGAATAACTTGGTATCTTTCTGCCACATTTTCATGATCTTCGACTGCATTACTTGCTACTTGAAGATTTTCTCTCGCTCAACGTGATTCACAGAGTAGTCGCTTGGAACTGACACCATGGTATTTTTCTCCTTTATCACTATATCAGGCTTGCTCACATCCAGCATTGAGTGCACACATATGACCTCTCCTGTCACGAAATGGAAGATAATCAGTGCAAAAAGTTAAATAACTCAAATTTTGGTGAGCATTGGCAAGTTGTTTAGTTAAAGTTGCTAAGGGAATTGGAATCCTCAAACTAATAGGAGGGAGGAGTAGCCTACTGGTTAGGGCAACATCCCGGGACCAGAAAGAACAGGGTTGAAATCCCACTAACATTCCTCGTGGCTTGGGCAAGTCGCTTAACCCTCTACTGCCTCAGATACAAACTTAGATTGTGAACCCTCTGGGGACAGGAAAATGCCTGTAGCACCTGATAGTAACTACTGGAAAGGTGTGAGCTAAATACTACTATATATAAAATCCTTTAAGCTACTTCTGTATGTTTTATATCAGTTTATATTTGCTTCTTAATGAACTTCAAAGGGCTGAGAATTAATCTATTGCTAAGGGTTAATCACTTGATCATGAAAACCTCCAATTAAACCATCCAGTGAAGAATGCCATTCCTATCTCCTTAATTGCCTTAAAGGTCTTTTATGTTATCCGCCTAGGATATAGTGTGGAATATAAATTTTTTAAAATAAATAAATCAAAGATTGAGCCGGGGAGTTGAGGGGAGGGGGAGGGGGGTAGAAATGAAACACAGAAAACGTTTACCTACCCTACTACTTAACTTTTTTTTTAAAATAAAGACCTTCCACTTACCTTCCTGCTTAATTTACTTTAAAGTAAAAATGAATTTATCTGTTTAACCTCAAATCTAACTTTTCCTCAAGCCATATTTTCCCGGCTGGTAAATACTCACAGGTGCCGATTCCTTATCGCAAGTGCCAGGCCTTGCCTCAGCACCCCTTTGGGACTGATTTACCTACTTAGCTGTTTCTAAGGCAATTTCTTCTAAAATAGTTGGATTATTCACAATGCAATTAGTTTAATATAACGTGTGAGCCTTTCAACTTTTTCTTTTTTCTCTCTTAAAATGTTTCAGTTAAAACCTAGTCAAACAATGTTTCAGTTCTCTCTCACCTTGTAAGAGAAAGGACCTTTCAAAAAAATCCAGTTATACGGTAAATTGTCCAGCTAACAATTTATCATTGGATATGCAGAGCATTTTACCCTACTCTGCTTTCTAAGGTACTTTTTAAGTAGGACAGAAATTTTACCTAACCCACTGTTCAACTTGCTTCTTTTGATTATAGAAAAGGCAGAACTTCTCCAAGGTCTATGTTGCGGTGTGCTTTGAGTATATGTCTACTCCATATTTTAGAACAGCAGTTCATGTATACTGTAGAAACTACATCAAACCACACATTACCCATGGCTAACTGCTAGTTTGGATCTGGGATTTGAAGAGGTGCTGGGGGGAGGGGGGAGAGTGACTATCTCTCAGGAGTTCACCACCTCAAAACAAAAAAGTTTTAGAGCTTGGCTCCTTAATTGAATTTTTCTGGATGTGCAGGTTTGCAACATTCTCTACTTACACACTTCGATCTGGTGTTTTAATAGGATGCTTTTGTGAGAAGTCCAAAAAGACGCCTATTTAAAGCCTGTTTTCAAAAGCCACATAGGCACCTGTGTGCTTTTATAAAATAGACGCCCAGATACAGCCTCAATAGCAGACAAATGCTGTGGTAAAAATGTACTCCTTCAGCGTGAGCTGTAGAAATGAGTTTTATAAAATATAGACGAACATCGCACCTGCTTTCCCTCTGCTCGGGAGCCCTTTCACGCAAATCTTGTACAAGTAGATTGCATGTGCAATTGCACAATTTATAAAATTACCCCCATACGTAGCAATATCACCACTTCTACGTGTAAAACTGGACATCCAAGGGAGTCAATGAAGGAGTCGAGCACTGATGTCCATCTTTGGCATTTAGAGGTAGTTGTGAACTTCAGAGAGGGAGGCACCATTTCCAACCTAGACATCCTATATACGCCCAATAGGACTATGCTAAGCCTGATCGAGCCTAGATTTAGGCATAGACAACAAAGGCAAGTGCCCTGTGATGGCAATGCAGCCCAAAACCCCACCACTATTGTGGGGTGTGAGATATGTGAAAGACAAAGCAGTGAATTAAACACCTGATGGAATCAAGTGAAGGGGTCTTATTCTCTGAAGTAGACTCGTTTCTCTCTTCATATACACATCTTAAGCTCTTGGATTTCCAGGAGCACTCTCCTCACTTCTTTGGCTTACTCAGCCACTTGGGGATGTGGGTAACAAATCCTTAAAACTCTTCTTTTTCTGCTCCTCTGCGAATACCAGGGGTTCCTCTTTCAAGGGAGGAAAGGGTTCTGCAAATGCATGGTCATCTTCACCTGAACCTCAGGGCTTCTCATCTCAAGAAAACATTTTAAGAAGTCCAGCAGCTCATACCATGAGCTCCTTCTGCTCACATGGAAGAGCAGGTTTAAGCTTCAACACTAGGGGGTTTTATACTCAAAAATGACATTAGATTAGACTCTCTCCTTCCATGCATCCCCATTAGAATATTCTGTACACTCTCACTTCTCTTTTACAGGCAGGCATAGGAATACCCTTGAGACAAGATCAAGCCATTTCCAGCACAGCCTGAGCTAATCTCTCACCCAGGGCCATACCAAGGGCTATGCGAGCTGTGTGGCCGCACAGGGCACAAGCACAGAAGGGGGCACCAATATCATCAATTGGCTTCCAGGAAGCTAAAAAAGAGGGAGTTAGTGAATGTGGCTGGGTAGAGGGGACACCAGATTAATTAGTCACACAGATCACAATTCTAGCTTGGTATGGTCCTGCTCAGAGTGGAGGAGTAGCCTAGTGGTTAGAACACTGGCTTGGTAACAAAGCAACCAGCGTTCAATTCCCACTAGCACTCCTTGTGGCCTTGGGCAAGTCACTTAACCCTCCATTGCCTCAGAAGAAAGGCCTGGCAATCTACTTCCGGTGACACTGCCAAGAAAACCCAGGAGCTTCTGGGTCACCAGGAGTCAGGACTGACTCAAAGGCACACATTGCATTGCATGGTCCTGCTCTCACCCCATAGATGCTTCTTAGGGATATATTTCACCACTCCTCCCCTTACCAACTCCAAAAATTTTGCGTTCAAAAATGAAACTTATATGGTTCTTCATCTTTTAGCAATTCCCAGGTTAAACCACTAATATCAAAGGGTGACGCACTGTAAAGAGAAAATGTAAATGTTAGGCTTCACCAACGGTGATAGCATGTTGAATGTCTACGTGAGTGCCCCTGTGAGCAACAGCGATCATCAAACAGTGTGGTTTGAGATAAAAGCCAAGGTATAGTCCAAACATACCAAGCTCAAAGTCCTAAACTTCAAAAACACTGACTTCAATAAAATGGCTGAGTACCTAAAGGAGGAGATGACAGGGTGGAAGGAGATAAGGGAAGTGGAATTGCAATGGGCTAAATTAAAGGTGGCAATAAAAGGGGCAACAGATAAATATGTAAAAAAAGTAAATAAAAACAAGAGGAGAAGAAAACCTATTTGGTTTTCCAAAGAAGTGGCTGCTCAAATAAAGGCAAAAAAACACAGCTTTCGCAAAATTCAAAAGCTTGCAAACAGAAGAACACAGAAATGAATACAGGATCAAACTCAAAAGAGTCAAAAAGAGAAATAAGGATAGCAAAATCAAAGGCAGAGGAAAAGATGGCTAAAGATGTTAACGATGGCGACAAAACTTTCTTCAGGTATATTCGGGAAAGGAAGAAGATCAGAGTTGAAATTGCAGGACTCTGATGTGCTGGGAAAGGTCTCGTGGAAAGTGATATAGAAAAAGCAAAATTGCTAAACAAATACTTCTGCTCTGTTTTTACTAAAGAAAATCCTGAAGATGGGCCAGCTGGGACTCCCAAATATAAAAATGGGAATGAAGTAGATACCACACCATTCACAGAAGACGAGGTGTTGGAACATTTTGCTAAACTAAAAGTGGACAAAGCCATGGGACCAGATAGGATACATCCCAGGATACTGAAAGAGCTCAGAGAGGTTCTTGCAGGGCCGTTAAAGGATGTATTCAACATATCCTTCGAAACAGGAGAGGTTCCTCAGGACTGGAGAATGGCTGATGTCGTACCTCTACACAAAAGTGGTGACAGGGAAGAAGTGTCAAACTACAGATCCGTGAGCCTTACCTCAGTGGCGGGAAAAGTAATGGAGGTGCTCCTGAAAGAGTTAATAGTGAACTTTCTCAAAACCAACAGGTTGCAAGATCCGAGGCAACATGGTTTTACCGAAGGACGGTCTTGCCAAACAAATCTGATTGAGTTCTTTGACTGGGTGACCAAGGAACTAGATCAGGGGCATGCGATGGATGTCATCTACCTGGATTTCAGCAAAGCCTTTGATACTGTTCCTCATAGGAGGCTTGTCAATAAACTCAGTAGCTTGGTGATGGGTCCCAAGATGGTAAACTGGATTAGAAATTGTTTGACTGACAGACGACAGAAGGTGATGGTACATGGAGCTCACTCGGATGAAAGGAAGGTGATTAGCGGGGTGCCCCAGGGTTCGGTCCTGGGCCTGGCACTGTTCAATGTATTTGTGAGTGATATTGCTGAAGGACTGAATGGAAGGGTCTGTCTTTTTGCAGATGACACAAAAATTTGCAACAGAGTGGACTCCCCCGAGGGAGTGGATAACATGAGGAAAGATCTACAAAAGCTGGAAGAATGGTCTAATGCTTGGAAATTACGATTTAATGCAAAAAGGTGCAGTGTCATGCACTTGGGCAGCAGAAATCCAAGGGAAATGTACGCAATAGGGGGTGAGAGATTGGTGTGCATGGTTCAGGAGAAAGACCTTGGTGTGATTATCTCTGATGATCTCAAGGTGGCAAAACAGTGTGACAAGGCGGTGGCAAAAGCCAGGAGGATGTTGGGCTGTATACAAAGAGGGATTACCAGCAGAAAGGAAGAGGTACTTATGTCACTTTACAGGTCACTGGTGAGGCCTCACTTGGAATACTGTGTTCAGTTTTGGAGACCATATCTTGCAAAAGATGTAAAAAGACTGGAAACTGTTCAGAGGAAAGCGACCAAAATGATTTGGAGCCTGCGTAAGAAACCTCATGAGAAGTGACTTGAAGACCTAAATATGTACACTTTGGAGGAGAGGAGGGATAGGGGAGATATGATTCAGACCTTTAAATACTTAAAGAGGAACGATGAACAAACAAACCTCTTCCAAAGAGGGGAACCTGCAAAACTAGAGGGCATAACATGAAGCTGCAAGGTGGTAAATTGAAAGGCAATGTCAGGAAATATTTTTTCACTGAAAGGGTGGTGGATGCTTGGAATGCCCTCCTGATGGAAGTGGTGGGGGCAAATACGGTGACAGAATTCAAAATGGCATGGGACAGACACAGTGGATCCCTTTACAGCAACAGGATAAAATCAAAATAAACTGAACCATCTAACTTCTCAACAAATAGGGGTGTCCTACATGGAGTGGTGGGTCCACCCCTAAATAAAGACATGGGGAGGGGTGACCTGCACAGAGCATCAGGTGCACCTACTCTTGCCGTATTGCTGGGCAGACTGGATGGACCATGCTGGTCTTTATCTGCCATCATTTACTATGTTACTTTGTTTATAGTCATCACTGCAGGACTTAAAAATATTTGACACTCTCTTCCACCCACTGAGAGCCCAGAAAGAAGCTTATTAGATCTGCATCCTGTAGTTCCTTCAGCATTTAGCATGTTTCATTTTTCAACTCAAAATTTTTTGGGTTGGTAAAGGGAGGAGGGGTGAAATATACCCCTAAGAAGCATCATATATCAAGCTCATGATACTTGGAAATTTTTACAGCCAAGGTGCAAAACTGTAAGTGGGTTAAAACATCTTTTCCCTTCGGCCTCCCGAGGAAGGAACGCTCATAATAAATCATGCTTGTCATTCTTTAATTGTTAAATTATATTTCTAAGTTTAATTTAATTTTTATTGTCAGATACAGTTATTCACAGTGCAACAGTGACCATGCCAATATAAATGTTAGCAACTATACAGGGTAACTTTTCAAAATATGCTCCATTCTTAAATTGAGTTTCTAAAATTTAGGGGGCCGATATTTAGCCGCATGTCTCGTCTGTAAAGTTTTAATATGTGCACTGTTGCGGCAGATTGGGGAAAGAAGGTCCGACTCCTGCCACAGAATGGGTAAGTGCATGCAGCAAGGGGGGCGGAGGGGCTGCTGTATGCCCACTGCCCTCTCCCCCTCCCCCCATGCTAGAGCTGAGCCTCCCTCAGGCTACACTATGGGTGTTGTATCTTACTTACTATCTCTTCATTTCCTGTTCTTATTGATCTTTTCAGTAGGGAGATGCTATTCACTCCCTATCTCAGGCTGTAAGCAAAGCAGTCCTCTGATGTATTTGAAAGACAAAGCCATGAATACACACAAGCTGGAACAAACCTAAGGGATCTGATTCTTTCTCCATGGACAAGCAGTCAGAGTCAACCACGCCTAGGTGTGCCATCCCCAGTGGCCGGATCAGCTCCCCCTTAGCTCAGAGGAATCCTGGGTTGTTTCTTTATTTTGTTTTTTTTTATTCCTCTGAGCCTGTTCCTTCCTCTTCCAGTTCCTGTCCCTGCTCTTACTTCCTCCGTTTTTCAGCTCTCCTCAATTTTATACTACTTTAACCAAAAAGCCTCCAAAACCCCCCAAAACGAAACAGACTCATATCCTACCAGATGGAGCAAGGAAGAAAATGCCTCTGCTACAACAGGAGACTCAGCCACTCCGAACAGAATCCCTGCCAGCCATGCCTGCAACCGGACCACCACGTGCAGACTTGTACCACCAGAAAAGAGCACAAGGGAGCCCAAAAAGGGAGGGCTGCAGCTGGCATATTCATAGAGTATAAATTAAGACTGTCACGCATTGGCGGCCAGAAGTTACACAGTAAGATTGTGTATTTGTAAGCACACCTTCAGTTCGTTTAGGGCCCTTTTACGAAAACCTGCTAAGTGAGTAATGCACATTTTAGCAGACAGTAATGGCCCATGGTTATGAGTAATCCGTGGGCAAAACAACTACCAGCCACTAAAAGGCGCATGGATGGATTGCCCACCATATGAAGCGGTGGGGGGAGAGCACATTGAGTTAGTACAATGTGGCAATTAGCATGGGTGACGTTAGATTCACCTGTGTTAATTGTGCCATGCATTAGGGTAGGTGTCCATGCAAATGCGATAAGTGCCAGGAACATACTGGTGATGCCCCCTACAGGTTCCTCAGAAGCTTTGCATTTAATGTACATTCCTCATCATGCTAAACACGATTAAGTGCAGCATCCTAACGGGCCCTTCGTGTGCAAAACTTTGATTTATCGCATATTATCCTATGAATTAACAAGCATGCAAAAGTAATGTGTATTAAACATTTCTTATTAAAATAAATATATGAAAAAGCCGAATTATTTAAAAATGAACTTCTTGTGCCTATCCCTGCTACACAGGCCGCATTGGCTTTTGTGCTTGACCACATTATTAATTGGTTTGCCCATTTTGAGGGTCATTTTATACAGTCAGCCTGATTAACCATTAACGCACAGGCATGGTAATTGCCTATCGCCTGATGGGACAGCGAATGGGAGAGTTAGGAACGGTGTGCTGTGCTGGCATGGAGAGCACATTGTAGTTACACAGGGGTACATATCATGTGCACTTAATATTCCTCTTTGGGTGGCAATAGGTGCAAATGCCACTGATATTGTTTAGGGTACAGTTCTGTGCACTGCCGGGGATGTGATGGGTACACAACAATGTACTATGCATTACTTCTTACTCTCAATGGGGCATGTTTATTAAGCTGCACGAAGGGTTAGAGCCCAGTTTACCGTGCACCAGCTGTGCCATGATGAGTCTTAGTCCGGGGGGGGGGGGGGATGTTGTAGAAACCCTTGGCATGCAATGGGGTGAGGACTGGGCAGGCTAGCGGTGGAAAGTGAGCGGTCTCACGGTTAGCACAGGTGACATTGGTGCGTACTGACTGCGATTGTTGACTGAAGCACGGGTGTACCTACTTTCTTCTCAAGGGGTGGGAGTAAGTACACCTTTGGGTCAGTTAGTGTGGTGCCGGGCACGCCCCTAATAGCTGGGTAATGCTGGGCCCAATCGTGTGCTAATGGTGCTCATTACTAAACCTGCCCCAGTGTGCAGTAAGTGGAGACCCCTGCTGGTGCTTTAGGAAAAGAGCCCCTTAGCCATCTGCCTGACTACACAACACAGTTTAGGACAACCATCCACAGGTTCGCTATGAGTCAACAATGACTCAAGGGCACTCAACAACAACAATCCCCTTTAAAAACATTTATTGATTAACGATATCTATGTTTTATCTTCCTTCTTTTAAACAGTATCAGCTGACATGATTTACAGCTTTATAATGGCTTTAATGACTTAAATCCTTTTCCATTATCTAGGAAGTTCTATTGAGAGGATTTCTTACTAGAGGACAACGGGAAGGCTTTTGGTATAACAGGATTTAACAAACGTTTGGATAAATTTCTAGAGGGCAGGTCCATTAATAATTAGTAGCCAACTAGACTTGGGATTTGCCATTGGGAGCTGGTGGGCCCCTGGCTTGTGCTTGTCAGAGGTACAATGCTTGGCTCAGTGGAAAATTGGTCTGAACCCGTGTGACATCCGGACCACTGTGTCCTTCTAAGCTGCCGGGACATCCTTCACGTCTGCCTATCTCTGGATCTCTCTTAACTGTTTCTACTAATCCAACCACTCTATTTACCTCAGATCGCAATAACTTACGATAACAATTGTTTGTGGGATACAGAATGCTGTCAGCATTGACTTTTTTTCTTTACTTTCTTGGCTTTCCTACTGATTTCATCTTTTCAACTGGATTACTGTGATTTCCTTCTTGAAACTCGGATGTTTTTTTTTCATTTCACAGTTCATTTATTTAAATATTACTCTGCAAGTGCTATTTTTAACCTTCTGCACTGCTTCTCAGTGAAGCCCTTGAGTACATCACATGTCTGCAAAGCTTTTAAAACGACAGCATTCTTGTAAATATTTGGTTTCTGCTATATTATGTTGAAATAGAAATTTTTAAAAGCTACAATTTAATAACCAAGAGTCTTTGCTGGTGACTGCCAAAACACAGGTCGGTCTCCTCTTTTGATTGAAGACTAAAATGTTTCATGTTACAGCTTTCAAGTGCTGGGGAATAGGGCGCTCATTCAGAGGAGCAAATGCAAATGATCTTTTCTTGCTGACATTAGAAATCACAGAGAGCTAAATTAAAAACAAAACAGCTTTGATTTATCCTTTATGCTGATTGTGATGTGGGATGCGTGATAGGCATTAGGAGTAGGGTTGAGCTTAATATATATAATAGTCAAAAAACGTCCTGAAAGCTGGACGTATTAATCAATGCTATAATATAGATTAGGGAGGAACAGTCATTTGAAACAATATTTCCTATATTGTTTCATATCATTTTCAAATGAAAACAGAACAAACTCTGAAATCTCATCACTTCCCGTCTGTCGCTAACAGTGCTCATTATGGAACAATAGTGCTCACTGTGCAAAATCAGCCCCTAGCTATAAGCAGCCTCATGCACTTTGTTCCCATACTTTGAAAACTGGTCGAAACCCTGTGAGTACAAACTGTATATGATCATTGTCCCACTATAAAAGGTTTGAAAATCGCCCCCTCTATCTAATATAGTGATGCTGATACATGAGCTGATTCCACAGAACTAAAAAAGCAGAAACTTAATCCAATATATTGATTTTTTGACTAATCAGCTAACTATCCTAACTGAATCCTAACTGAGAAGCGTAGTAGATTTCAGCTGTCTTCAGTTCTGTTTGCTACAAACTTTAATGGACTTGAAGAACATGATACAACTCATTGTTAGGAAATTGCAATATAATCAAATGATCTAAAAAGTCATGAGGAGAGCATGCGTTGTACTTTAGCACTTTTGACCATAGGCTAAATTACTAATATTTCATATCTTAATGTGAACTGTCAGTAGCGACATGTGATAGGAGCTTGTCAAAGAGATTCTGGTTCTTTTTAAATTAAAACCACACACTCAATTTCTCAATCAGGTAATAACTGACAACTATGTATAACCAAACTCCTTGAGAGGTGGAAAAAAGTTTTGGGAGGTGGGGGATCATTCCACTGAAACTAGTACAGCAACAGCCAGTTAGAAAAAGGTCCATTTTACTTTATATAACATTAAAATAATGCATTCTTCTTCCTTTTTCTTTTTTTCACATTAAATGTCAGAATTCCTAGATAGTCTATCAGACTGCATCACACCGCAAACTTCAATATTCAACCACCATGATATAAATGGAGAATTCTGTTCTGCATTGATGTCAATCTGACACAACGTTGTGTTTCTAACCAATCAGACAACTATTTAATTATGTAAACCAGACGTCTGCACTGGAGGGCGACAGAAGCAGAAGATGCAATGTCGGCATGTGCAGGTAGACCTTTTTATAAATTGCGATTAGTGAAGGGACTTAAGAACTATTTGGATTTGTCAGATTTTGGAACTGTAGTCCAGCCTTTAGTTTTGTCACCATTCGACTCTTGCAATACTCTTTATTTGCGACTTCCAGCTCTATCTCTGAGATTGTTATAGTGTGTACAGAATGCAACTGCATGGATACCGACAGCAGCTAGAATCACCTCTTATTTACAAACTTTGCACTTTTTGCCCTTTGAATTTTGGGTTCAGTTTAAGGCAATGACCTTCATTTTTAAGGTCTTGAGAACAAGGCTGGATCTTCCTTTAATGGCCCCTTGTTTTGGAACTGTCTATCACAGGAGCTGAGGGTGTTGGAGGACTTGGATTTTAGGCTGGCCTTTTCTAGGTAGTTTTTCCACATGGAGTAGTGATTTAATGGGAGGAAATCAAGTTTGTTTTACTTTGAGGATTTTAAGGAAGCTCTAGGGAATGCTGTTTTAAGTTGTTATTGAAATTTTGTTTTATGTTTATTTTAATCATATTTATTAATCTGTATTATATTTTGTTGAAGTGGTATGATGTTTATTGTTGGATTTATTATTTCATATGTTTTTTTAAAACCATGGAGGATGTTGAAGATCTGCAGCATATAAGTTTTATTAAATAAATACATAAACAAATTATATTTCTTTTCATGTGTCATTCTAGTACTTCTCTTTATCTCATCGTACGGTGCTGCACATTGGAAATTTCTGTTACGTTCCATGATTATCTCACTTTCTCCTCTAGTTTTAGTTAATCTGTGTTTCTGAGAATTTTCTGAGTTTCTTCAGTCATCCATTTTGGCCATTTTTGCTTTTTCATCTTTTGCAGTCACTTTTTACTGTCTTCAAGCACAATTTTCTTGATGTCATCCCATAACTCTTCTGGTGCTCTGTCATTTTTATCCAAAGTGGTGAATCAATTTTGCAGGCAGTCTGTAAATCCCAGTGGTATTTTCACGATCATATTTTGCTACGTTTGTGAGCTGCTTGCTCTTTTTTCAACTTTAGCTTGCGTTTGTCTACTAGTTGCTGGTGATCTGTGTCTTAGTCAACTCCGGGTTTCGCCTTTGCTGTTATTGAGCTTTTCCATTGTTGATTCCACAATTGTAGTCAATTTAGATTTTTGTAAATTCCATTGGGCAAAGTCCATATGTTTAATTGCAGAATGCATTTTTGGAAGAAGATATTTTAAATGAATAGATTGTTTTGCAGAATTCTATTAGTCTTTCTCTAGCTTAATTTCCTTTGCACTTTGTCTGGCTTATTTTCCAAGCACTTTGTCTTCTTTTTTGTTCCCAACTTTTGTGTTCCAGTCACCCATGACTAGCAGTATATTCTGTTTGCATGTTCTGTCGATTTTAGCTTGCAATTGTTCATAGAACTGATCAACTACATCCTCTTCTGCATCTGTTGTCGTGCATAGATCTGAATAACCGTTGTGATGCGCGTTCCTCATAGAGAAATAGAAATTAAACATTCTCTGACTGCATTATTTCATTGCAGTTCTTGAAAGTTTTTTCTTAATTATAAATGCAACAACATTTCTTCTTTGTCTTTCACTTCTGGTGTAGTATACCATGTGATCATCAGATTCAAAGTGCCCAGTGCCAATCCATTTCAGTTCATTGCAGATCAAGATGTGCACATTCCATTTTGTTCTTGACCACTTCATCTTCCCTTGGTTCATACTTTGTACATTCTATGTAAGATATCCTTTTAGCTTCTGACTCTCATCTCTTGCATAGCTACATTAGCAATCAGATATCTCAAGGACTTTGATCCAACCACATCATAAATACTGGCTTTACTCAGAAGAGTCTTCAGCTCTTCCCCAGTAGTCCACTGAGTGCCTTCCAACCTGGGGGTCTTATCTTCCAGCACCATGGCACAATTTGTTTGTTGTGACTATCCACTGGATTTTCATAGCAAATAGATTTCCAGGCCTTTCTTCCACACAGGTAATGCCAGTGTTGTTGCCACTCTCACAGAAATGTGATCTTCCATGCCAACAACACCTTCCTAGTTAAACTACTGATAGCATAACTCTCAGCATCACCGATGTACACAAATCCTTGCAACCTGAAAAGCTGCAAAACAAGTAAGGGTTCCAAGGGACTGTCTTAAAATGGTTGTCTTAAGTATCAATGATTTCTGTCAATGAAAAACTTGGATTGTCACCAGCAATGGACACCAGTGAGACAAAGCACCTTTCCCACTATGCAGTTCTAATGGAGAGTCTGTTAGTGGCTCTTTCAGTCACTTTGTCATCATAGGAGTCAACTTTTCAAAATGATTGTTGGTGCTAAACTCAACACAAATTACCCCTCTCTGGACACCCTAAAGGAGTCTGTTCGGTATTGAAATTGCTATAGCACCCACAGAGCTGGCACTTATACATGGCATTATGATACAAGATAACACTGGTGAAGGTCTGGCACAGCCGCCTTGCTGCTGATTAATTCAGGTTCATTTTGTCACACGCCCTCAGCAGCCAATCACATGATCAGAGCAACTATTTAAACACATCCTCATATCTTCTGACTTTTATATTTTATATAAATTCTCATTAAGCCTTTGTCAATGCATGAGTGCATGTGAGAAAAGCTTTGTAATGAAAAGATTCTTACAAAAAGTTATATGCCTTTTAGAATTGAGTAACTGAAATTTTATTTCATTACGAGACAGGCAGTTTTGCTTGGCTATGGACACTTAATGCCACCGGTGGAGATTTGTAGGGCGGCCACGTGGTCTTCTTTGAATTCCTTTATTAAACACTACCGGCTGGATGTCCAGTCGGCACAGGATGCCGGCTTTGGTGCGGCAGTGCTGCAAGCTGCTGTAGCTGGGCCCTCCCGTTAACTTTACTGCTCTGGTACTCACTCAGAGGTCCGGGACTAGACTGGGGATACGATCAGGAAGGTGAAATTAGACTTACCTGCTAATTGTTGTTCCTGGAGTAGACCCAGTCTAGTCCCGCATCCCACCCCGGTGTTGAAGGGGTCTGCAGCACTGTCTACATTTCTCGAGGATGACAGGTAAGAAGAGTGGTGTAGGGGCTTGTGGCCCCGGGGGACAATTGGATGTCATCTTTAAGGTGGGTGTTCGGACAGGTGAGAGGGAAGTCTTGGCACCCTTAGTGGTTAACAGTTAGTTAGGTGATTTGTTGTTATGCAATTACTTTGTTGAGTGTATTTTAAGTGCTGGGTGGTTGGACCTTATGAGGGGTAAGTGAGGTCATGACTTACTTGTTGCTCTGGTGAGTCTGCTTTGTCAGTAGGGTACTGATGGAGGAAGGCGGATCCCAGAGATATATACGGATGACATCATGAAAAAGAAGGAGGTTCCTCAGTCTCCAAGCTGCTGATTAAGGTGGACAACTCAGAGGTCCGGGACTAGACTGGGGATATGATCAGGAACTCTGTATTTTACCATATTCATTGTATGCTATTGAACTGCTGATCTTTCATTCTTAGACAAGGTTGTATGTGGGTTGCATAGCAACTGCTTTCTGAAGGTTTGCAGTCTAAGGAGACACAAGCCTTTGATCTTAAAGAATTATGTCCTATTTATTTTATTTTATTAAAATTTTTGTAATGTTTTATAGTGAATTTAGTGCTTGCGCAAGGGCTTGGACTGCTAACACTCCAGGTAGAGCATGGGCAATGGAAATAAAGGCTTCCCTAGGCTGCCCTGCCCAGACTACTGTGAGGATGAAGGGTTGACCCAATCTCCATACCTATGCGATTTGTGGCTTCTCTACTGACCTTGACTAATGATATGGACATTTGTCAATGGCAGCTAGGCTAACACCTCTCTCTCAATTCACACTGGCCACCTTTTTAATCTCCTACTGATCTGAACCACATTTGAGCTGGTAACCTAACAGTGAAAGGCCATGTAACCTAGTACCACTTCCTTTGAGCCCCCTGTCCTCCATCACAATGTATTTATTATTATTTTATAGTGTTTGAACATAAAAGATCAATTTCTCTAAAGTGGTATATGGTAGGTTTCTATGCAGAGGGGATTAGGTAACATTTCTCATTCAATCAAAACTCAACTTCCTATAACAGATCAAGCTAAATGAAGAGAAAGAAAAAGGTCTTGGAGCTTTTGGCTAGAGAGATGCTCCACCCCTCCCTCTGATACCACTGCAGGACCCATCCCATGAACTCCCATGAACATCTCATGAACTCCAATAGGAAGCTCTCTTTGTCACAATGCAGCACTACTACAGCCTGAGAGACTGAGATCATATGCTACACCACCCTGGCTTAGAAGTTGAGGTTCATTATTGTCATGGTATGCACAACACTAACTCACTTGGAGATATTGCCCCCAGGAATCCTATAGAGCATAATAGAGAAACAGAATGGCTACTCAGCAAAGAAATGGGAAAGGCAAATATCAAAACTATGGAATGGTCTGAAGTAACTCTGTACCCTGTATACTATATCTATCATGTACCATGCATATACATTATCATTTATTGGAACATATAAAAGCTCTGCTGCTTGTAAACTGCTTTGACCCGGTGAAAAGCAGTATAGAAAAACAGTTAAATAAGTAACAACTAAAGAGTTTAAACTAATTAAGAACAACCCCCAACTGGAAGAGCCTTAGCCCAATGGAGTAGTCAACGTTTGACTCAAACATTTAATAATCTTTCGCCAAAGTTCGACAAAAAATAATTGTTCAGGCAGCCAGAATTAAATCCACAATACCTTATAATAGGAAGCACATTTTTCCAATCAAAAGGAGACCCAACTACCATCCCTAAAAGCTAGCATCCAATAATTTGCTTACCTTCCATTTACAGGTTGTTCACTATCTAGATCCTAGAGGCACTGATGACCCTCCGATAACATCACACCCATTATTTATGGGTGACTTGAAGCTGTTTAGACACCTTGATCGTCTTTTGATGGAATAACTCCAAAGAGTAAACGTCTTCTCATACGACATCAGGATGACTTTGGGTCTGAACAAATGTGCAAATACTGATGCTACTACTATTAATCATCATTTCTCTAATGCTACAAGACATATGCAGTGCTGTATACATGTAAGAGATAGTCCTTGCTTTAAACGAGACAGACAACACAATAATCTAGGGGAATGATAAAGATACACGTAGGTGGTGAGCAGGAGAATGAGGGGATCCAACAGCAGCCTTGAAGAAGCAGTCTTTTAGCTTGAATTTGAATAGGGCTAGAGATGGATCCTGACGTACTGATTCAGGTAGTTTGTTCTAGGCATATAGAGCAGCAAGGTGGAATGAATGAAGTCTGAAGTTGGCAGTAGCAGAGAAGGACACAGATAAAAGGGATTTGCTCGAAGAGCCGAATTCCTGAGGAGGGATGTAGGGAGAGAAGAGAGGAAAGGTAGTGAGCAGTCACAGAATAAATGCGCTTGTAGGTCAGTAGGAGAAGTTTGAACAGTATGTGGAAATGGATAGAGAGTCAGCGAAGCAACCTGAAAAGAGGCGCCACATGAGCACATCGACACCAGCGGAAGACCAGCTGTGCAGCAGGTGACCTTCTATAATGGAAAACTAAAGCAGTGGTTCTCATCCCAGTCCTTGGGGGACATCCATCTAGTTGGGTTTTCAGAATATCCACAATAAATCAATATCATGCATATTCATTGTGGATATCCTGAAAATCTGATTGGATGGGTGTGCCCCATGGACTGGGTTGAGAACCACGGAACTAAAGAAAAATGAAGGCATCTGTCTGACAGAAGACTGTAGTATAAAAGACCTTGAACAAGAAAATATATTTCTTTATATTATTTTATTTCTTTATTTTTTCTTATATACCGCGTTTCTGAGGATCGATGAGGTTTACATCCAGGTTTGCATGGAACGGTGAACAGTGAAAGTATATGTAACTACACAGAAATGGAAGAAGGTACCGAAGTTACTGAGAGAAAATATGAGCAAAGAATACTACAGAAGATTGAAACTAAAATTAAAAAGTGCTCTAAGAGCATGGGATAAGATACAAGGTAATATGCTATCAATCAGCTTGCAATTCCTGTACTTTCATTCAACTTTGAAAATTAAGAACAAAAAGCACCTCAATGCTCATAAGGTATTCTATAAGAATCAGTATGTATCCCAAGAGCTAAATGTAGTATGGGCCTTATTGAAATAAATTTTTCATATTATGCTACTATATTGTAGGTCTTCAGACATACCTAACAACATCAACAGACCCAAATACTCAAAAAGTACTGAAGTATGAGAATATATGGAGTTGAAAAATGGTTTCTGAAGAAATTGGCAGACTAAGATAAGTCACTGGTTTTGAAAAAATTTTGCTGGTATGATTTTTAATAAGTTACACTTGGTGATATATATATATATATATATATATATATGCAGGGCGCAAAAAACCCCTCCCACCTTTTCCTCGTCTCCCCCCAGCCCCACTCCGCTTGCCACTTTCTTCCATGACAAAATTCAGACTCTCTGTTCCTTTCTCCCGTTGCCCATCCCCCCTTTTCCTCTCTGTCTTTCCCTCCCCCCCCCCTCCCCGTTGCCTTCCCTCTCTCACTCCTGGTCCTCCTTTTGACCTATTTCTTCTGCTGAATTGCTCATGACTCTTTCCTCTGCTTATAAGACCACCTGCTGCTCTGACCACATCCCCTTGGCCTAGTTATTGGAACCTTTCCCCGCTCTTCTTCCATTTATACTCGCTATCCTTAACACTAGCCTCTCTTCAGGTACCTTTGCCTCTCCTTGGAAGCTAGGGTTGCCAACTTTTTCACCGAGAAAAACCCGACACCTGTGGCTCGCCATGCTCCACCCATTCTCCGCCCCTAGTCCCACCCCTGCCCCACCCCAGCCCCACCCACAAAAATTGCCGAGGATAAGTGTAGGTTAACTTCCTTGGTCAGATAATAATTAAACTGGGAACCCCAAAATCCAAACATGAAATGTACAACACTGGAGAAATAAAACTATAAAGTAATTTTCTCTTGCACTAAACAAAAACGCAAAGATGTTAGCAATACACACTTCCCAGACCAGACATATTCCAGTTAATAAATTCAAAATAAAAAGTATTTTTCTACCTTCTGTTTGGGCGTTTTATTTTTCAGTTGCAATTGCTCCAGTCACTTTCTTCTGGTTTCTTTGGGGCATGTTTACTAAACATTCCTAACGTGCGGGGCCGCGCTAGTGTGCCTGTGCCATATAAGGAGTGGGCGGTTCAGGCAGAAAATAGAAAAAAAACGGTAGTAAGCCACCGGACGTGTGTGCGTCGCGCTAATGTGCGGGGGTCGACATTAGCGCGTGGAAAGGCAAAGTGGCGCGCTGCTGAGTATACAAAACAACAGAGCTGTGGTACAACGGTGAAGACACTGACCAATGGTGCAGGGGCCATGGGTTCAATCCCCCAGTGTGCGCAACGACAAAGGTCAGCTGAGGCAGTAACTGTAATGATTAACATTGTTTTAGGAGGCAAATTAATTTGGAAGGCATAAGGCGGCGCACAGTTATTTTTGGGCAGCAGAAGGCGGCGCACTGGTCCCCTTGGGCGGCAGAAGGCGGCGCGCTGATGCACAAGCACAGGAACAGAGCCACAGCACAATGGTTAAAACACTGACCAATGGTGCAGGGATCAGGGGTTCAACTCCTCCCAATGCCCAGTGAAAAATGCCTGCTGAGGCAGTATGTATTATGTTGTGGAGTGCTGTAGGAGGCTGTATAATTTTATTTTGTCATCACTACTAGCAAACGCACTCTCCCAGCATGTTAACATACGGCGGCCCATAAGGCACATGTTACAGTGCACTGTTCGCCAAGGCACCCTTGAATGACCCCTATAGGGCAGCATGTATGTTGCGACACAGGATAATGTATAGTGCACCCTATAGGGATGGCAACCATAAGGTGGCCTACAGGGCGCCCTATGAAGCACCCTCAGAGGCACCTAATGGGTATAGTAAGCTGAGGGTGGTCTTGCCGCATAGACATATGTACAGTAAATAAAAATAAAGCTGTGGACAGCCCTACCAAAGGGCCCCACTGTGGGTTTGAACCCATGACCTCTGGCTGCACAGGCAGTGATGTAACCATTGCGCTACAGCTCCATAGCTGTAAGCAGGGCCCTGGCTGGCTGCAGATAGCCTACACGTCACCGCACAGACAGTCTGCTGGTGTCAACAGGATAGGGTTAGGCCACCCGTACCCATGATGCACTGCACATGCAAATTAGCTGTCCGCAGATGGACACACGATGGGGAATGCACCCCCACAGCACCTCGGCCCTGTTGGGGGAAGTGACCGGGTGCACCCACACAGCACCTTGGCCTAGTAGGGGGCACTGACCGGGTGTTTTACTGGCACAGAGTAGCCACACACCGTTACATCGTGCGGGTACTGTGCTCACCCTGAGTGTGCAATGAGGTGGCCAGGACCAGGTCAACAACACCTGCCATGGCTGATGGAGGCCAAGCGGGCGTTCCAAAGCAGTGTTAATGTGTAAGATAGCTAGTTTCTGCACAAACACCATGGATATCCCTGTCTGTGGCCATCAGGCACACCCCCCCCCCCCCCGAGTGGCAAACATGGTCCCCATCAAGGGATCCACACTCTACCTCCCTGCAAAGGTGGCAGTTGAGGGCAACATCAACCCCAGTCCTGCTGAGGAACACCACCACCACCACCACCACCACCCCCCCCCCCCCCAGGCAGGCAGGCAGGCAGCTCCATACACAGCCATAACACAATAGCAGACAGACATAAGCCCAGGGTATGGTAAGCTGCACTCCACCACCAAATATTCCCCTGCAGCAAGCCAACAGCCACTGCACCCTGCAAGCCATTATAGCAAGACATTTACCAGCTACAAACAGTCTGCTGGTTAGTCCATAGTGCATGTTCCCAATGGAGATGCATGCACCCAGAACTGGGCTGTCTGCATACACAGCAAGCAGATAGATCAGTGACTGGGCCCCAAAGAGAAACCCATATCTATCACATGAGAGAACTACTATACAGCACTATGGGGGGGCCTAGCCATGCTGTGGTCACTGCACAGTCAGGGTGAGCGTGATCCCCCAGAAGGACATGCTTTGGCCACCCTGTCTGTGTAGGTGGTGGCCGGACACTACAATATCCCAGCCAATGTCCCTGCCAGGGCCCTATGCCCAGTGCAGATGCATCCTGGCCACGCCACCCTGCCCTGGCTATACCCATGGTACCTTGCACCTCATTATGCACATTGACTGGCCAATACTGGCAACAGTGCTGGCAGTGCGGGCTGTTGAAGGGGCTTGCAGCCAACACCCACTGTATAGACAGACACACACTTCCACACCTCTGCCATCATGGTGCTACGATTGAGGGGGTAAGTAGCCTTGCCCACCAAACCAGTCCTGAGCACGGCAAGGCATGGATATGGTACGCATTACAGCTGGTGGTCACTCCCCAGGGTGGTAAGCACCGTCAGAGGCCAGGCCTGGAGCATGCCCCGCAAACACCTAACAGATAGTTTGGATGGGGTCAACTAGCAGTATGTACGTAACGTATGGATAACTGCCTGCCTGTGCTCCTAGCAAACGTCTCCGAGCTGTGTACCGTATACCTCAGGTGTAGGGTGACATTGGTAAGTTATGCAAGTGCTCGTTTTGGGTGCTGCATGCACGGTCCAATGTTCTGCCTTTCCAGGAGACATTGGCCAATGGGGCCTGTGGGTGTGGGTGTGTCTGCCCTTGATGGCTGCTGCTTTACGGCACAGATTCCCAACTCCAGTCCAGGTTTGCATCACACTGTTCGGGTTTTCCTGCTATCCCTCATGAATATGCATGGGCTACATCTACATGCCATGGGGGTGGTGCATAGATATACAGCACAGGCATTTGTATGAGTGTCAGCATGGAACCTGACTGGTGTGTGGCCCACCAGGACTGCATTTGGGTGATTCTGCTCTAGGTACTGCCCCTGTTCATGGTGTCTGTGCTCAGTGGGGTAAAAGATAGATGTCTTACCATTGCATATGTCCCCGCCATGAAAGGTGTGTCCTTACTATCACTGTTTAGTTGTGGGAAAAATATGTGGGCAGGATTGGCAGTAGCCCCAGCTGGGCTTTGAACCTGTGACCTTCTGTTCTTGTATGCACTGTCTGTGTGCACTGCACCACTGTGTAGCCACAGGTTGGTTGGATTCCCTGGACTGTCCATGACTGTGGATCCGGCAGGACCTGTCTGTTGCAGTGGACTGTGCCAGCCTGCACATGGCTAGGCCTCTGTCTTCTGTGGTTAGCAGCCACTGCCCCCTGCACCACATGTACTTGTCCGCCAACATGCTGGCATGAACGTCTCTCAGAAAAAGCAGTTGACCTGATTGCAATGTGGCAGTATGGGACTGCATTTGGGGGACTTGGCTGTAGGTAATGCCCATTGTTGTGGTGTGTGTGCGGTGTTGGGTAAAATATGGGTGTTTTCCCCATGCATACAGGGGTGTCTGCGCTATCTTTATTTAGTGGTGGGTAAAATATGGGGACTGGGCTGGCAGGTGCCCCAGCTGGGTTTTGAACCTCTGCCCTCTGGTCCTAGAGGTAATGACTCTGTCCGCTGTACCACACTTTGGCCACAGAGACAGTGCAGCCCCCTGGAGGCAGTAAGCCTGGCAGGATGGAGTCACAAACCCTGCTCTACGCAATTCTACTGTGGGCATATGCACCCTGTCTGGTGACAAACGTGCACATAAACCCCGGAAATGACCACGGGATATGTGGGACAAAATATCACCATGCTGGGCAACAGTGATATTAATGGGCAACCATAGCAAACACTCCCAGGAAAGCTCCAACACGTGGAAATGTTTTTTGGAAGAGTCTCCTCTCAGTAGACCCTTCCAAACTTCATTTCTTTTTTCTGGAGCTTTGCTGGGTGTGATTTCTGTATTTGCCCATCACTATAACTGTTCCCCAGCTGAATTACTATTTGTAATAGTTCTGTTGTGGTCATTTTCTATTTTTATTTTCACTTTTGTGCTGTGCACATGTATCACACTGCTCACGTTTTGCTGGTTTCCCCGGTTTTCCTGTACATTGCTGACGGAAATGGTTTCTCTTCCCTTTAAATGCTTTCTACCGCGAGTGTTTCACTCGCGGTAGTTTTTTACATGCAAATTCGGGCCCGCTACTGTGCGGGGAGCCTCTCCCCTCCCACTCTCCACCCATTGACCCCGTCCCTCCGCCCCTCCGGAGCCTTCCTCCGCCCTCCTTTCGCCGTTCCACGCCTCTATCAGACATTTGCGGGCCCGCACTTGTACGGGGCCCGTTAGTGAGCCGCGTACCTGTGCGGGGGTGACACGCACGTGTGCGGGGCGTTTAAACGCGTTTATTCGCGTTTCAGTGCCGCGTTTCCGTGCGCTATTTTGCGGCGCGCACATTTGCGGATTTTAGTAAACATCCCCCTTTGTGTCTTTATTTATTTATTTATTTATTTAGCACATATTTGTATACCGCTGCTTCCAGCGATCAGAAGCGGTTTGATTAAGAGAACAGAAAATGTCAGATCAATGACAGAAATTTCAAAGCATTACAGTGTGATTAACAAGGTTATGTGATAGGTTTTCAAAACAAATCAAGCGTGTTATCATTACAGTATACAATAAATTTCCAAATTACAAGATTAAAACAAATTACAAGATTACAAGATTAAAACAAATAGGATTATAACAGGTTTCATTGAAGTATACAAGATTAATGACATGTTTCATTAAGTTTACAACAGGATACAGTTATGTGGGGGGGGGATTACAATTATACTTTTCTACAGTATATAAACATTTGTGTTTTTACATATATATATTTTAACGCTGATTTATGATACACTGTAGGTCACTTGGTGTGTGCGTTGTTGATTTATGATACGTTGTAGGCCTCTCGAAATAAGTGTGTCTTCAGGTCTTTTCTGAAACCCATCAGGTCAGTGATTGAGCGCAACTCAGGTGGGAGTTGGTTCCAAAGTGATGGGGCAGCGAAGGAGTATGCTCTGTTGCTTGTGGCTACATTAACTGATCTTATACTTATTGGTACTTGTAGGTTGTTTATGGTGGCAGTTCTCCTGTTTCTGTTAGCAGGTTGTAAGGTGATTAGGTTTGTGAGGAAGGTTGGTGCCAAATTGTGGATGGTTTTAAAAGTTGTCACCAGGATTTTGTATTTTATACGGGCTATGATGGGGAGCCAGTGCAATTCCACCAGCACCGGGGTGATGTGTTCTGCCACACCTGTATTAGTGATGATTCTGGCTGCGACGTTCTGTGCCATCTGGAGTATGTTTAGTGTTTTATTTGGAAGGCCCTGCAGGATTGCATTGCAGTAGTCGAAATGTGGTGTGATGAGGGCTTGGGCTACTGTCCTAAAGTCAGTGGGTTCTATGATGCTCCTGAGAGGTTGTATAACCCTGAGCTTGTGGAAGATGGCCCTGTTTACTAGGCGGAGGTGCTTTGCCATCTTTAGTTCGCTATCCAGTGTACACCTTGGTACATTATTTCATTTTTTGTGTGGTATGTGTTTTCACCTAGGGTAATTGAAGCTGGCGGGTTGAAATCCGATTTTCTTGAGATGTACATGACTTCGGTTTTTTTGTGGTTAATGGCCATGTTGTTTCGCTGGAACCATGTTTGCATGTCTTTTATGCATTCTTCTAGCTGCGCGTAGTTTGGGTTGCTTGCATCGAGTTGGGTATAGAGCATAATATCATCGGCGTATATGTGATAATAGATTTTATGCTTTTTGAATATTTCGCAGATTGGTCTCATGTACATATTAAAGAGAAGCGCGGATAGAGCTGAGCCTTGAGGTATGCCTTGTGTTTGTGGGAAAGCCTTTGCTTTTTCGTTATTGAACTGTACCTGTTGCATTCTGTTGGAGATATATGATGAGAACCATATATCTGCGAGCTATCCATTTGTCCTTTCTTCTCTTTTAGATGTTTTTCCATTCTCTCTCTATTTCTGCTTTAACATACTGATTGTTTCCCTTTTGCTCTTTCCCCCAATTCTTTCCTTATTCCTTTATCATCCGTTTAAATTTCACCCTTCCATTCTCAAGCCCCTCTTACTCTCCCAATACCCGGCCCATCATAGACTTTTCTTCCACACAAAATATTTTTCCCCTCTCCATTCTCATTCCCCAACCATTCTAGTCCTCCCCCAAAAACAGTTCCCTTATAGTTCTAGACCCACCCAGCATCCACTCCCTTCTAGTCCCATTCTCCCATGCCCCACATCAGCCCATTTCCAGTCCTATTCTAGCTCTTCATCAGCCCATTTCCAGTGCTAGCCCTCACATCACAGGCCATTTCCAGTCCTAGCCCCTCCCCCAATCACAGCCCATTTCAAGTCCAAGTCCCCCATCACAGCCTATTTCCAGTACTAGGCCCCCCCACCATCACAGCCCATTTGAAGTCCTAGCCCCCCCTAATCACAGCCTATTTCCAGTCCAAGTTCCCCCTCCCTCCACCATAGCCCATTTCCAGTCCAAGTTCCCCCCCCCCATAGCCCTTTTCCAGTCCAGGTCCCCTCCACCCCCATCACAACCCATTTCCAGTCCATGTCCCCCCCATAGCCCTTTTACAGTCCAGGTCCCCCCCCCCATCACAGCCCATTTCCAGTCCAAGTCCCCCCCCTAGCCCTTTTCTGGTCCAGGCCCCCCCCATCACACCCCATTTCCAGTCCAAGTCCCCCCCCCTAGCCCTTTTCCAGTCCAGGTCCCCCCCCCCCATCACAGCCCATTTCCAGTCCAAGTCCCCCATCACAGCCTATTTCCAGTACTAGCCCCCCCACCATCACACCCCTTTTGCAGTCTGTGTCCCCCCGCACCATCACAGCCCATTCGCAGTCCTAGCCCCCCCCCCCACCATCACAGCCCATTTGCAGTCCTAGCCCCCCTAATCACAGCCTATTTCCAGTCTAAGTTCCCTCTCCCTCCACCATAGCCCATTTCCAGTCCAAGTCCCCCCCCCATAGCCCTTTTCCAGTCCAGGTCCCCTCCACCCCCATGACATCCCATTTCCAGTCCATGTCCCCCCCCCATAACCCTTTTACAGTCCAGGTCCCCCCCATCACAGCCTATTTCCAGTTCAAGTCCCCCCCCCCATAGCCCTTTTTCCGGTCCAGGTCCCCCCCCCCCTCACAGCCAATTTCACTTTCAAGTCCCCCCCCCAAAGCCCTTTTCCGGGCACGGTCCCCCCCCCCCCCAACACAACCCATTTACAGTCCAATTCCCCCCCCCCCCCGCCCCATAGCCCTTTTCCAGTCCAGGGCCCCCCATCACAGCCCATTTGTAGTCCTTGCCCCCCCCCATCACAGCCCATGCAGTCCTTGGCCTCCCCCCCCCCTGACCAGCACCGCGGTTGTCTGAGGGGCTTTAGAGGGAGCCGGGGAAGTCCGCGTGAGGCCCCAGCTCCCTCTGTACAGCCGCCAGCGTGAAGAGCCTTTTCCTTCACGCTGGCGGCTGTTTCAGTGAAGCCGTGAATGCTGGGAAAGGTTAAAGGGCATTGAGTGGAGGAGTGGCCTAGTGGTTGGGGCAAGGAACTTCAGGCCGGAAGGTCGGGGGTTCAAATCCCACTAGAGGACAGCAACCTTGGGCCGGAAGGACTGGGGTTTCTAGTCCCACAGGTGCTCCTTGTGGTCTTGGGCAAGCCACTTAACCCTCCATAGCCCATGTTCCCTGTAAAAAATAGTTATCTCCAAGTTATAATGCCCTGTTCAATGTAATTTCAGTTTGTTCAATGTAAACCGCACTGATGCAAAATAGCGCGGTATATAAGAGAATATAAATAAATAAATAAAATAAATAAATAAATAAGTGAAAATCTAGGTTAAGGGGGTCGGCACATAGCCTGCCGAAATGAAAATCGGGCCTAATGAGTCGATGGACCAGTGATGAAACTGAGGGACAGTGATGAAACTGAGGGGACAGTGATGAAAACAATTCTTTTTACTGCACTTTTAAGTGTTTGAAGCCCACTTTAAAAAAAAAACAACCTAAAAAATTAGATGTTATTGTGTAATTATTTAGGGCCTGATATTGCCGTGGTGGCGCAAAGCCTGCCCACTGACCCCTTTACCTGTATTTTCACTTCCATGCCAGCAGAAGTGAAAGTCCGGGTTAGCCTGGATGCCTCGGCAGCAATGGAGGCTACACGGCTAATATTGAAAATCACTGCTACCTACTGTATGTAGCCCCATCTTCCGCCTCTACCCCAGAGTGCCCCTAACACATCCTGATGCTATGGGGATAGCAATTGGGCGCGTTTGGGACTTAGCTGGGATTTTTGAAGGGTACTTACCCGTGTAGGTGCCCTTAGAAAATCCCAGATAAGGCCTTTACATGGTTAACTAAGGAAGTTACCTGTGTAAAGGCCTTTGAATATCGGGCCCTTAAAATATAATAATAAGTAACTAAGGGGCCCTTTTACTAAAGTGCTCTAAGCAGTTAACGTGTATTTTTGCACGCAGTAACTGTGCGCAGGGGACCATGGTAACTGTTACTGTGTGCTGATTTGTGAGCTGCCAGTTGCACATTGGGGTGTTGAGAGTGCAGTGCAGTTAGCATGGGGGTTCATATAACACACTGTCAGCACTGCAATAGGTGACGTTAGGCACACCCATGATAAATGTGCCATGTACTGGGGCACACATCAGTGTGTTAACTGCTGGGAACATGCTGGCCACATCCCTGACAGTTATTGCGGAGGCTTTCCACTTAACCTATGCTAGTTTTTGCGCTAAACGCGGGTTAGACTCTAATTCACATTAGTAAAAGGGCCTCTAAAAGTTTGGGAAGGTCTTTTTAATATGGATTTTCTAAAAGCAACATAAGCACCAATACGCTTTTATAAAATAAGCATGCAGACCAGCCCTAAAAGTATGCACGTGCTCGCACACAAATTTGCACTTGCTGTGAAGAAGGTGGAAAAGTGTGTGTGTGTGTGTGTGTGTGTGTGTGTGTTTGTGTGTACTCCTGCATGCACCTGTGTATTTCATAAAGTATGCACAGACATCGCATCTCTGTCCGTATCATGCCTAAACTTTGCCCCGGGAAAGCCTACGCATGTCACAGGTGATACTTTGGATGTCCACATTTACATTGCTTATACGGCTGCGTAATTTCACACAAGCCGCTTTGTGAGGGTAAAATAGGCTTTACACATGGAAACAGCTTTATAAATTACAACCGTAAGTTCTATGAACAGCATTATTCTAAGAATTTGTCTTCGTTTTTTCTGCAGATAATTTGACCGATGATGGTAAAGCATTGACGTTATGAGTGAAAGGTGTGTCATGATGTCCCTTATTTACCTCTGACCAAAGAAACTGCTCTTTCACTGTAGAGAGGGTCATTGTGCCCTTATTGGTCCGAGTTAACACTTTGGCACTAAATCAAAGACCTAACTGTATCTTGGGGGGATGCACTTAAGATCTTGCATTACCAGGATTTAATACAAATTACATGAATCTTATTTTAACTTTAATGAACAGTTCTGATACATTCTCATATTACACATATCATTACTATTTTTACCACATGAACATGAACATGGTCTGATATACAAACTTGTTAAGCCTAATGTAGCATTGGTATACATTAAACACATTTTAATATGTGTTTAGAATGCCTTGTTGATGAGATAGCCTTAAAGCACTTTAGTACATTGGCTTCCAAATGAGTAAATGGATGGATGGATTAAGAGAGAGAGCCCATCTGGTGTACTTTGTTCGTTTATGGAGACCGTATCTACAAAGAGAGGTGGTAAATCTGGAGGCAGGAAGGCAGCCAAAATGGAACATGTCCAGGCGTGCACTGAGCGACTGGAGAAAACAAAGAGGTACCCTCTAGAAGAAAGGAGGGAAAAAAAGGAGGGAATGTAAACCTCCAAATAGCATATCAAATATTGGCCTTTTCCGTAGAATGAGAAACTCAAGAACAAGGAGTCATCTTTCGAAGCTAAATGAAAGAGGCTGAAAAGGAGTGCGAGAAACTTCTTTCCACTGAGATGGTGGTGGACATCAAGAACAGACTTCTGCTGGACATTATATGGGGCCAAAACACTGGCAGCAACAAAATTTGTTCATTTTTTATGCATCTAGACACAATGGAGGTCATTCCAGAAACCGAATAAGGATTTGTACGTTGTCACCCAGCAGACCTGGTTGAGAGAAGGGAAAGTGTTTTAAATGAAGGAAAAAGTGCATATAAGCCGCAATATCTGGAGGAACCAGGTAGAGGGAGCCAGAGAGACTCCAGAGCCACTATAGAACCACGCCCCACTGAGCATGATGTAATGCCAGCCAGCTTCCAATCCAGGTGCACAGAGGAACTTCTTAAGGAGGCTCTGGAAGACAGGAAGGGGAGCAGAGGGAGCAGAGGTGGCAAGGGCAGCAAGAGCGGCGGTGACAAGACCGGTAGTGGCAAGAGAGGAAATGGCAGCAGATGGAAAGGCAGCTGTGAAGACAGTTGGCGTGACGGCTGGAGAGGAAACAGCAAGAGTAAATGCAGCAGGACTGTGTACAGCTGGAAGCAAGGCAAGACAGAGGGAAGGTTGGAAGGCAAACCTGAATATTCCCTTGCCAAAAGATCACCTAAAGGGAAAGGTGATGGTCTGAGAGCTAAGGAGGAACCGGAGGAGGGTTCAGCTCCTAGAGAGGTAAAAGCTGTTTGTCCAGAGTGGTCAAGGCATTACTGCAGTTGTTGTCCAGAATCCACAGGGTCACAGCAGGAAGCCCTAAGACGTGCTAAACAGGCCAGCCAAAGGAGAGACTGGTATAGGCCTCAACCTTCACTGGAGTCCAAGAGGCCAAGCTCCCAAGGTAAAGCTTTTATTGAAGCAAGAGATAGAAAAAGCTTGTATGATAAGAAAGGCTTGGATAATAGATGTTTGTATAAGACTGCCACAAAAGCTACAAAGAGAGAGAACTTTCCTCCATGTAGAATAGCACGAAGCCGACGCCCTAAGAATAATCCAGAACATTGGGCTGTGCTGGAAAAGCTATACAGAGAGCCTGAGTATAAGATACCTGAACCCAGGGACTCAGAGTCCGAGGTGTCCACCTACGAGCAAATGCAAGTGGACCTGGCCAGTGAGGCTTCGGATAACGAAATGAATTGCACATATTGTACTAGTGGAAGCCTGGAGTCTGTGCCAGACTTGTATGCTGCATGAATTATTGCCTAGAATAGTGTTTGAATGAAGCCCAGCACTAATGTGAAGATAACAGTGTGTCTTTAAGCTTTTTGTTTCACTTTTCTTACCTGAATGAAGGACTTTTGCGTTTGTTGTTAACCAATCCTTTGGACCCTAGCGTAAAGGGAAATAAACGCCTTTATTTTCCCACCACTTGTGCATATGTTTCTTTGAATATTAGGACCAGGAAACAAATAAGGCCAAAAGTGAAGTAGGCCGCCGGATTACTGGCCAATCTTCTCCCCATAATTTTTATGTCCGAGCGCTGCTTATACGCCAGGGCGGTGCTCGCGACAACGTGCATCGGGGATGTTTATCTGCCAAAAATGTCTGGGAGCATATTCCGGTACATAGCGCCCACAGACATTTATCTTGCTAACATAGGGATCTCAGAACATGACTGGGAGGGGTGGAATGGGGGTGTGGTTTGCCATGGAGACATATAAAGCGTATTCAGGAAAGGCCCATGTACGTTTTTTTAGACATCACATCAGCCTTCGACACAGTTTCCCACAGCCTCTTGCTTATTCAACTTCAGCATAAAAGCATTCAGAGCTCAGCACTAGATTGGTGTTGTTCTTATCTATCTATTCACCAACAACAAGTATGCATTGGTACACAAACATCAACTATGTTTCAGCAAACCCAAGGAGTACCTCAGGGCTACTTTCAGCCCTACTCTTCAATATTTATATTCAGCCATTATGCACTATAATTCAATCCTTTGGCATCCTATACCACATCTATGCAGATGATATGTTACTTTATGCCCCTTCTCCCTGGATAACCCTATCACCACCGGAATCACAGACCGCTTTAATTCAGTATCTGCCTGATTAGAAGCTCACAATCTAAAAGTAAACTATAAAAAAGCAGAAGTTCTGTTCATCACAAAGGATCAAACATTTATACCACCACCACATCTACATGTTAAGAATGCGGAGCTGAAGTCTAATCATGAAGTGAGATATCTTGGAGTCACTTTGGATCAACATCTAAATCTGGAATCCCAGATAAGCAATATCACAAAGGTTGTCTACCTCAAAATACGATGCCTCCGCCAACTCCGACCCCTACTGGAACCTACTGACTTTCGCACCGTCTTCCAAGCCTTGGTCACTCCTATTTTCGATTATGCAAATATCATACTGCATGGTCTACCTGCATATACCCTCCATCCCTTACAAATGGCTTTAAACACTGCTGCCCGAACCATTTACGGAGTATCCAGATACGAGCATGTATCACCTCTCCTAGCTCAGCTACATTGGCTTCCAATTAACAGTCAACTTAAATACAAAGCCCTTATTTTGTCATTTAAAATACTTCACCATTTTTCAGCATCATCCCTAGAACACCTATTACATTGGACACCAGACACCAGAACAAGGAGATCCAATATAACTAACACCCTTGCCATTCCAGCTATGGCTAGTAAAAGCACCCAATTTTCTAGAAACAGAGCCTTCTCCATTTTTGCCCCACTGCTCTGGAACTCTCTCCCTGATTCCATCTGTCCTATCACTGACCTTTCAACCTTCCACAAGGCAATTAAGACTCATCTTTTCCAGATTTCCTTTGACCATGTATCACAGCTGGCCATGGCCTTCCTTGTAATGCACAGCCTCTGTTCAGCTTGTACATAGTTACTTTCACCTAGAAAACTTTCTTAATGTATTTACAGAAATCAAAGGTGTGGGAATCTTGTAAGCTAAAAAGACATTAATAACTACCCTAAAAGAAATATTAAGAAGAGCAATAGTGATTATTCTGGCCATGCTGACATTTGCTGTTTGTGCTAAAGGAGCTAATGTGGGGAACCCTAACAATTCCTGTGTCCTGAAAAATGGCACTGTTAATGTAGGGAAAGGAATCATGTTTGGGTGAGAAACGAAGATCATATTTTTAATCCTTGGACTCCATGCTATTATGTTATATCAGCTGTTATTTATAGGTTCGTGGCATCTTTTTATTTATTTATTTAAACAGCTTTTCTATACCGCCCCTTTCATCCATCAAGGGCAGTTTACATCAAACACAAAACATAGTTACAGAACTGGCAGAAGTATGTTTTTTGTGACTGAAAGTGAGTGTGGGTGTGCGTGGTTTAAGGGTTGCATGGGAGGATCTGGTGTGCTTGTCTGCAATTCAGGGAAGACATGAATGCCTGGCCAGTACCTGGACCATACGGATGACTGCAATATCACCAGGTGCCAGTGTGATAGGGCAGAAAAAATTACAAAAGGTTCTCCATAGCTAAATGTCAAAACATATCCCTTTCAATAAGGGAAACTCAGAATAAGAGCATTCAACAGTGCAAACAGCACTAAGACATGCCCAAAAGCACCATCATCAGTCTCTAAAAATGTGCACCAGACTCCCCCCCCCCCCCCCGAGGAGGTGAGCAGGGCAGGAGATTCCCCACAGCTTGATTCCGGATCCTTAAGGCCTGATCGAGGGTTGTGCGGGGGAGGGGGGGAGAGACCTTACAAACTGTGTGACCGATTGGGGCTCCTGCATGGTGTCCCAGTGCCATGGCAACGTGGCTCCATGCAGGAACCTTGGCTGGGCTAACCGGGAAGGTGGCTAGCCATGCAATGGTCCTCAGTCGGGGCACATCCAGGACCATCAAGTCCTGTGCCCTGATTCTAATCGCACGGGAACAGGTGCAGAATGTGGGTCAGATCCAGGCCATCCAGATTTTGGACATCCAGATGGCCCAGACGTGCCACGACTGGAATTGGCCTGCACAAGGGTAATTTTGTAAACTCCTGCACAGGCAAAGTGCAATGTTATGTACAGATTTGGGACCAATTTTATAAAGTGAAGCAAGCACATGCTTCACTTTATAAAATAGGGGTGCACAGAGGTGCCGGACCCTAAGTGCTGCTGTGACACCTGCCCTGGAGAAGGCGTGACATCGCCTAGATCAGAGCATTGACTCATGTAAGTCATAGTATTTTATAACTTGCGTGCATCACACGAGGCTCCGCCCCCATGCACACTCCAATGGAATTTACATGCCATTGGCATTTCTGCGCACGATTACAGAAGAGCCACCGGCTAAAGAGTGCATGGAAGTTCCCATCATGCGCGAAGTCCTTGAAAAGAGACTTAGGGCTATGTTTACTAAACGTGAATAACGCGCGTAGTATGACGTTAACGACCGTAAGTGCCGTATAACGCGCGTACCGACGCGCTAACGACCATTAACGTCATACTACGCGCGGTAACCGTAGTTAACGATCGTAAAGCTCCGCGGCGCGTTAAAACAGCGCAGAAGGTGGAGAGTGGGCGGAGAGAAGGGGTCAATGGGCGGAGAGTGGGCGGAGAGAGGCTCCCCTCATACTAACGCGCGGAGTGTCAGAGCTCACCTCCAACGCAAATGAAAACCTGTCGTTAAAGGCATTTAAAGGGAAGAGAAACCATTTACGTCAGCAATGTACAGAAAACCGGGGAAACCCACAAAACGTGAGCAGTGTGATACATGTGCACAGAACAAAATATCACATAAAACGTTAAAAATGACCACAAGAAACATTTTAAAAAGCAGAATTCAGCTGGGCAACATTGATAGCAATGGGCAACAAGGAACAACACTCCCTGGAAAGCACCAAAATAAAAGGAAATGATGTGTGGAAGGGTCTACGCTCCGCAGACCCTTGCAAAGAGCATTACATTGTAAAGGAGCTGTCCTGGGTGTGTGGTGTAATGTTTCCCAATGATATCATTGTTGCCCAGCTTGGTTATGGGTGTGTGCCCCTTTTGTGAGGTCATTTCTGCGGTTTATGTGCACCTTTGTCTGCATACAAGGTAAATGAGGCCACAGTAAACCTGTTGCAGAGCAGGGTTTCTGACTCGTCAGGCCGGTTTAACTAACTCCAGGGACTGCACAGTCTCTGTGGCCACAGTGTGGTGCAACAGACACAGCCAGTGCCTGTAAGACCAGAGGGTCACAGGTTCAAATCCCAGTTGGGGCTCCTGCCAACCCAGTCCCCATAGTTCTACCCACCACTAAACAGTGATAGTAAAGACACTCCTGTAGTGCAGAGAACATACGCATGGCCTATATTTTACCACACCAAACACAGACACCAGAAACAGGCACATTACCTATAGCAGAGTCCCGCAAATGCAGTCCTGGAGGGCCCCACAACATTCCGGTGTCATGCTGCCTCTAATAAAGATGCCTGTGCTGCATAGCTATGCACCACCCCCATGGTATGCAGATGTAGCTCATGCATATTTATGAGAGACAGCATGAAAACCCGAACAGTGTGTGGAACACCAGGACTGGAGTTGGGGAACTCTGCCGTAAAGCAGCAGCCAACAGGGCCACACACCCACCCACAGGCCCCATTGGCCAATGCCAGCTGGAGAGGCAAGACATTGGGCCCTGCCTGTATCTCCCAATACTAGCAGTTGCATACCTTAGCAATGCCACCCTACATCTGGGTATATGGTACACAGCTATCAACGTTTCCTCTGATAACTGGCAGATATCAATTCCTACGTTAAGCACATTTTGCTCATTGAGCTCCACCATAACAATCATTCTGATGTCTGCGGTGTGTGCTGCAGGTCTGGTCTCTGACAGTGTTCACAACCCTGGGGAGTGACCCCCCAACAGTTTTGTGTACCATATCCATGCCTGTACTATGCCCAGGACTGGTGTGGTGGTATGGCTGCTGACCACCTCTATAGTAGCACAATGCTGGCATAGGTGTGGGGGTGGCTGTCTGTCTATCCAGTGTGTGGTGGCTGCAAACACCTTCAACAGCCCACACTGCCAGCACTGTTGCCAGTATTGGGCTGCCAATGTGCATAATGAGGAGCAAGGTACCATGGGTATAGGCCGACAGGGTGGCCTGGCCAGGGTGCATCTGCACAGGCATAGGGCAGTGACAGGCACATTGTAGTGCCCGGCCACCAACTACACAGACAGGGTGACCTCAGTATATCCTGCTGAGAGATCACTCTCACCCTGACTGTGCAGTGACCACAGCATGGCTAGGCACTCCCATAGTGCTATCTAGTATTTCTCTCATGTGATACATATGGGTTTCCTTCTGGGGCCCAGTCACTGATGTATCTGCCTGCTGTGTATGCTGACATCCCAGGTCTGGGTGCAGGCATCTCCACTGGGCACTAGCAGACTGTTTGCAGCTGGTAGGTGTTGTGATGGAGTGGCTTGCAGGGTGCAGTGGCTGATGGCTTGCACCAGGGGAATATCAGATAGTGGTGGGGTGCAGCATACCATATCCAGGCCTAATGTCTGTCTGCTATTGTGTTATGGCTGTGTACAGAGCTGCATTGACTGCCCTGTGGGGTGTCTGTTCCCCTCTACTGCCACCGTTGCAGCACAGTAGACTGTGGATCTTTTGATAGGAGACCCTGTTTGCCTCCCTCAGCCCTGGGGGAGGGGTGTGGTGGTGGTGCATGGGGGCTGTACCTGACTGAAACAGACAGAGATGTCCAAGGTGTTCCTGCAGAAACTACCTATCTCACACAGTAACACTGCTTTGGACCTGCACCATGGCCGGTGCTGTGGACCTAGTGCTGGGCGCCTCACTGCACCCTCAGGGTGAGCACAGTACCCGCACAATGTGACGGTGTGTAGCTGCTCTGTGCCAGTACAACACACAGTCGGTACCCCCTACCAGGCCGAGGTGCTGTGGGGGTGCATTCCCCATGGTGTGTATCTGTGGACAGCTACTTTGCATGTGCAGTGCATCATGGGTGTGACTGGCCCAATCCAACCCTGTGAAACACCAGCACCTGCTCACAGGCTCTGATAAGCCATAGGCCATCACACGTACATCTGTTAGCATAATGCATAGGTGCAGGACGCCCTACAAAGTCTGTAATATAAGATGCCCACACTGGTAAAAACACACGTACCCACGCACGTAAGCAAACACGTACCCACGCACGAATGTACGCGCGTCGCTACGCACGTACCAACGTACGTGGCTAGGCACATTCCGAGGGTGTTTTTCTGACACCAATACTCAGCGTAACGAAAAAGCATGCCTCCTCTTTCCTTCTGTAATGTACAGGGTGATGCCTGAGATAGCCTTCTGTGTTAGGCACACTGGGGGCTCGAACCCATGCTGCCTGTAACAGCGGTCAGTACCGTAACCATTGTGCTACAGCTCTGTTTCAGTGCTTTGTGTCTGTACGTCTTCTTATGATTAACGCGCAGTAACGTGGCACGGCGCCCGGTAGCGCTCGTTAATTTTGCTAACGCGCGGTAGTGGTAACGATGTACCGCCCATGTCCTTATTTGGGGTTTCTTTCACTACCGCGGCTCCTACCGCGAACTGCACTAACGCGATTTAGTAAACATAGCCCTTATTCTTGTAAATTGTGCATAACTTTCCACATGGTCCTTATAAAGTCACCTCCTTACAGACTCCATGATTTTAACATAAATAACTTTATGCAGTATGTTCAAGAGCAAAAAAATGTATATATGTTCACCCCTAACACTAAAACAAAAAACATTATA
The DNA here is from genome assembly GCA_033557465.1 of Ichthyophis bannanicus. Taxonomy (NCBI): domain Eukaryota; kingdom Metazoa; phylum Chordata; class Amphibia; order Gymnophiona; family Ichthyophiidae; genus Ichthyophis; species Ichthyophis bannanicus. Next base: position 74,267,285 of record CM066044.1, on the reverse strand, counting down.
TATGCCAATACTTTCCAATAAGAAATGTAATATATCTTTTGCAAAATTTGTTTCATATTGACTGCTTTCTAATACATCAACCTATAAATAATGGATTGCCCAAGCAACAGTGGATAACTCAACCAGTTCTAAGAGAAAGTCTTTTTTCCTAAAGGCTTTTCTTTAATCCACTGGGAAATAAATGCCTTATTTTGGTAAGTTTCTACTAAGAAAGAAATCTGATATTGTTGAAGCTTCTAACCTGTATTGGTAGAAAACGATTTCTGAGCAAACGTTCACATTAAAAAGTTCCAATTTCTCTACAAGCAGTTCTAAGCAAGTTCAGTCAGAATGTGTGTTTGGAATATACAGGGAGTTTTGCGCAAAGAGGGTACATTTATAACAGGACACCTATCGAGTACGCACGTTACACTTGATTTATAGAAAGAACTTATACAAATATTTAGCTGTCTAAAGCATCCACCTTCCCCCAGAAGTATTCACACACATAATTAAACTTATTCTGAGGCTCACACCAGTGTCCGAATCATTTTGCTACTTCACCCAAACTCCACCCCTGGGAATGCCCTCGCTCTTTCAAGGTAAAAGTATGTACTAATTAAGTGACTTTACAATGTGAGCATGGCAACACTGGTGGAAGATTAGCCGTTACAAGGCACCTTATTAGGCACAGTACAAGGCACGTTATAAGGCACCTTACTAGGCACAGTACACGCACGTTGCAAGGCACGTGCCTTGTAACGTGCCTTGTACTGTGCCTAATAAGGCGCCATATAACGCTGTATAAGGAGTGATGGCAACTATGGTGAGAGTATTATGGGCTGGCAGCACGGATCTGCAAAGATATGACTGCCATAGGCATGCAAAATATCTGACATGGACAGGAGAGAACAACAAGGAATCAAACCCATGACCACTGCCTACAACGTCAGTGTACTAACCAGTAGGCTATACCTCTATGGTTTGTTGCACCTTCTGCTCTGTGTGCCAGGATAGGGTAACCCCCACCAGCACCCATGATGCATTGCACATGCAGAACAGCGGCCTACAGCTGATCACCAAATGGGGTCTGCACCTCTCTGGTACTGCAGCGTGGTAAGACGGACAGACAGTGCATGATATTGGCACAGAGTAGCTACAGACCATGCCATTGTGCAGGTTCTGTGTTCACCCTGAGGGATAGGATGGGTGCCCAGCACTAGGTCCACAGTACATGTGGTGCTAGAGATAGGTCCTGCTGCACATCACCATCACTACCAGTGTGTGACAGGTGCTCCCAGCAGTGCAACCGAAAGTACTTCTGTTACCATCTGGGTTCTGCAGTCACATGTGACCCTGTGGGACCAGACACCACCTAGATTAGTGCGTATGTTAGTGTTAAGATCTGGCTGCCATGGGTACCTGTTATGAGGGCAGTGGGGGTGTCTAGACTCGCGTGAGGTTTAGGTAGCAATGCCTCTATGGGTTGAAGTGGCATGCACTATATACCCCAAGGGGCCCACAATCACCCCTATTGTAGATTCTGTGCCCTGCGGAATGGCTGTAATACCAGCAACCACAGTCCTGCCGGCCGATGACAGCCCTCCAGGGCTGATGGGCCAGATCCAGACCTGTAACCGTTGCAGATCAGTGGTGGTGGTGGTGGTGGTGGTGGTGGTGGTGGTGGTGGTGGTGGTGGTGGTGGTGGTGGTGGGGGGGGGGGGGGCCAGGGGAAGGCTCAACTGCCCCACACCATGGTCTGCCATCCACCAGCACAATCAGACTGCACTTGCAGCATCCTACAGGGTGGTCCCACCATGCACAGACTAACTGCAGACAGCCCACTAGCCAGTCCATAGTGCATGCTAATGGGGGAACCCTGTGCACCCAGAGGTGGGATGCACAGCACAAACACCAAGCAGGTATCTCTGTGATTGGGCCCCAGAAACAGGAACACACAGGTATCACTAGAGACAAATAACGTATGGCACTATGTGGGAACATGGATGCCATGGTCACTGCTCGGTCACAGTGAGAGTGACCTCCCAGCGTGACATGCTGTGGCCACCCTGCCCATGCAGATGGTGGTCAAGCAGGATAGTGTCCCAGCCATTGCCCTCTACCCTGTGCAGATGCATCCTGGCCAATCCACCCTGTCTGGGCCATACTCACAATACCTTGCTCCTCATTATGCACATTTGCAGGCTAATGCTGGAAACAGTGTGAGCAATGCGGGCTCAGTGAGATGTTGGCAGACATGCAACAATGGATAGACATATACACACTTCCACACCTATCTCAGCATTGTGCAGAGATAGAGGTGGTTGACAACCCTGCCCGCCACACTGGTCCTGATCACAGTGCCGACATTGCTAAACTGTGCAGGGGGTAGTAGTAGTGCTCTGGTGATAACTGCAGCTCCATGCTGGGGCCAACAGCCTGACACTCCATGAGGCTGTGGATAGTGGAGCCCATGTGAGTGGGTGTTTGTACCCCTGTGCACCGCTATGTTGGGGTTTGCACATGTTGTTGTGGCTGTATTGTGGGATAAAACTATGGGGTGATGCTCTGCAGGATCCACAGATGGGACTTGAACCTTGGACCCTTTGCTTTTGGACACACTGGCTGAGTGTACTGCACCACACTGTTGCCACAGCAGCATAGTGGTCCCTGGGGCTACCCTTACTTTCCCCAGCCAGACCTCTTCTGTTGCACTGCACACCACATACTGGTACAGGGCATGGCCTAGGTCCACTGCAGGTGGATGCCACTACTCCCTCCAGCACAAACACCCCCCCTGCCATGCCGCCATGATCATATGCTGTCGGTGCCGGTGGTGTGCAGTCCCAGGCTATCCAGAGGGTAGGTAGGCAGCTGCCTAAGGTGTGGGTTCTGGGTAGGGGTGCCTACATAGCTGACCACGCTTCCACCGGCACTGCCTGTCAATGTTATGTACCCCTTGGTGTACCTGCTGGGTAATGTCCCTGGATGGGACATTGTGGGACACAGACTCATGGGCATGTTTGACCCTGGTCAGTTGCTGTCTTGCTGGTTTCCATTGTCTGCATTCCTATGTGCCACCTAGGCATCCACCTAGTCCACCCTGTGCCCCATTTGCCCCCACTGCATGTCCCGCCTGCAGCTCCCATGCCCCATTTGCACCATCACCATAGTGGCCTTTCATACGTGGGCACTATGCTGTTGCTGCAAATGGAGCACTACCATCACTTTTCTGGGGCTCCCTGCCTATGCTGGTCATTGCTGACACTGAAATGGTTTCTCTCTCTTGCAAATGTGTGCTAACGCCAGGTTTTTAGTTGTGTTAAGATTCAGCCCTTCATTTCCCCGCGTTAGTGTGGAAGAGACCTCTCCCCGCCCACTCACCGCCCACTGACCCTTTCTCTCCGCCCTCTCTCCACCTTCTGCGGGACTTACCATGGCTGGGAACGCTAATGCATGTTATGTAATGTTAACATGTGTTAACGTTACGTTAACGCGCGTTAACATAGCCGCTGCTACGTTACCGCAGTTTAGTAAACATACCCCTAAGAGTCTAGGCGGTTTGCAGCAAACAAACATGCCAAGTAGGCTTTACATGAAACAAAAAGAAAAGGAGTTAATATATAAGTATAATACTATCTAAGGGGTAAAATATTGTTGTTGGGGGTCTCTTGATAGAGTTTTGACAAGGCTGAAAAGTTCTCTTGGATGATTCAGAGAGGATTGTAAGATCTTGATGTAACAGTCCCTTTTTACTTTACTGGTAACCACTTGGTAGGCATGCAGATTAAACATATAAGTTCTATGGTTGACTAATGACAGAATGTCTCCATTTTCTTTCATGAACTCTGAGGGTTTTTTTGTCATGATTTTTAAATATGTATTATACCATGGTGCTGTTTTGCGTTTTCTGCAGCTAGTAGTGGATTGTGGTGAAAAAGTTGCATTGCTGAATGCATCATTTCAGACGTGAATAATTACATCAAGATCATTAGAAGCATGTTGAATGTGTGGCAATACCTTACTCAAGAGTTTTTCTTTATCCATGTTACAGAATCTGTGGGCAGTGGCTCTAAAAGGGGCTGATTTTATTAAGCGAAGTGACAGATTGAAATTAATAAAGTTTGTAGTCTCTGACCATGGAACAGTTTGCAGTGTGAGTGTGGAGAGGAGATTGGTATAAATAATAAATCAAGTATGTTACCGCTATTATGTGTAGGGTGATAAATGATTTGCACAAATCCTAGGGCTTCCATAGCATTCTCAAAGCTAGTACATTTTCTAGGTGGCAGCATTGTGAGTTTGAGATGGCTCATTGGTAGGAGGGGAATTACAGGTGAGTTACAACAACATATCAGTTCTAACAGGAAGTCTAGGTCATCCGAATTAGCAGTTGGAGATCTATAAATTAGAAGAATAGTGATGGAATTATTGGTGATCACACTATTATTTAGCCCCTTGTTTGAAGAACATGTTAGGTACTTCAAGTTCAGATTCTTTTTTGAAAGGATAATGACACCACCACCATTACAATTTCTTCTTGAGCAGTTGGAAAAGTCGCAGTCTAATGCTGCTAGCTGATTAATTAAGATATTATCTGAATCTGTAAACCAGTTTCGGTTATACAAAGAATGTCAAGTTTATAATCATACCGTAGGGCATAACAGTCAGAGGGGTCATTAACATGAATATTAACATCCCGAAGAATGAGGGAAAGGGAAGATGGATCCAGAAAGAAGGAAAACCAGGAGTCAAAGCTATTTGGGAGTGGAGGAGTGGCCTAGTGGTTGGGGCAAGGTACTTCAGGCCGGAAGGTCGGGGGTTCAAATCCCACTAGAGGACAGCAACCTTGGGCTGGAAGGACTGGGGTTTCTAGTCCCACAGGTGCTCCTTCTGGTCTTGGGCAAGCCACTTAACCCTCCATAGCCCATGTTCCTTGTAAAATAGTTATCTCCAAGTTATAATGCCCTGTTCAATGTAATTTCAGTTTGTTCAATGTAAACTGCACTGATGCAGTATAGCATGGTATTTAAGAGAATGTAAATAAATAAATAAATATTGAGAAATGAAGAGGTGGACTTGTCAGGGGGCTTGCTAAATAACAGCAATCCGGAGAGGTAGTGTAATAAATAGGTGGATGGGCTGGACCTCAGAGGAGAAAAGGAGTGAGACTGAGGTGGAATGAGGGGTTGAAACTGGCAGAAAGGAGAGAGTAGAACCTAAAACCATCACTGCAGCCAATGGTGCAAGGTGTAAGGGAGAAAAGGAAGCCTCCATGATAGAGAGCAGCAACTGAAGCAGAGTCTTCATGGAGAAGCCAAGTCTCCATTAGAGCAAGAAGATACAAAGAGGCCATGAATGAAAGTAGTTTGTTGGAGCAGACTAGATATTCATCCTAGGCATATGAAAAGGGAGAAGGATATGAATGATACGGTTGGATTTGAATAGGGAGTGAAAGAAATGCCTAGGGGGGCCAGGATTGGGATTTATTTATAAAACATTATTATACTGGCTTCCTGAAAGCCCATTCAAAGTGATTCACAACATACTATAAGCAAAAACATTTTACAAAATAAAACAAACAAGGCTAAAAATGGCAAAAACAACAACAGGCAAACAGACTAATACCACTCATACTACCATCCCCAGAGACCTTACGCAAAGCTTGTCATTCTCTCAAAACTGACACCTAATAAACAAATAAGTTCAATTTCCATGAATTGATGTCCCTAGATGAGAGAAGGAGAAGTAGCAGGGGAGTACAGGGGAGAGAAGAGGGGGCACGACTGTGACAAGGATGAGAGAGTGCAGATGGCTGAATGAGAGGAAGAAAAGGTTATACTATATAAGAAAGGTAAACCACAGGTGGGTGGGAGGGAACTAAAAAAGTCAGTACTTGAAAAAGGAAGATACAAAGTATAGTGCTGCAGAGGAAAGAGAAACAGCAGCTGAGAAAATTACAAAATAGATACAAATAAATAATAACACACACACAACCAATAGATAAATGAATAGCAGTATCTAGAAACTCTAAACAAGCACAGTAGGAAATCTAAACAAACAAAATCTATGACAAATGTTTGCAGTGAAGGTGCTCTCACCAAACAGAGAGAGTCCAAAAGGAAACCCCAAGCACAGAGGATGTAGTAAAAGCTGTTAATGTAGCTGGGTTTAAAAAAGGTTTGGACAAGTTCCTAGAGGAAAGGTCCATAAACCGTGGAACCTTTGTGTCTTTTTGGGAAATTGACATGTACTTGTGATCTAGATTGGCCACTGTTGGAAACAGGATACTGGGCTTGATGGACCTTGGTCTGACCCAGTATGGCATCTCTTATGTTCTTATGTTAAACAAGAACAGAAGTAAACAGGATCTTGAACAATTTTCAGAAGACTGTGTTCACGAGGAGCTAGCTAAACTAAGTAGACAAAACAATGGGGCCAGATGGGATACATCCGAGAGTGCTGAAGAAACTTAGGGAAGTTCTAGTGGCTCCACTGTCTGACCTTTTCAATGCTTCTTTAGAGTCTGGTGTGGTCCCAGAAGACTGGAGAAAAGCACTTGTAGTCCCGTTACACAAAAAGCAGAACTAAGAATGAGTTTGGGAACTATAGACCAGTTAATCTGACCTCATTGGTGAGTAACCTAATGGAAAGGCTGCTAAAATAGAGGATAGTGAGGTTTCTGGAATCCAATGGATTGCAGGATTCAAGGCAGCATGGTTTTACGAGAGTCAGGTCATGTCAGACGAATTTCATTAATTTCTTTGACTGGGTGACCAGAGAAGTGGACCAAGGGAGAGCCTTAGTTGTGATGCACTTAGATGCCAATAAAGCTTTTGACACTGTTCCGCACAAGTGATGTATAAATAAATTGAATGCCCTTGGGATGGATCCTAAAGTGACTGACTGGGTTAGAAATTGGTTGAGTGGGAAGCGACAAAGGGTATAGATAAATGGCACTTGCTCTGAGGAGAAGGATGTTCCAGTGGTGTGCCTCAGGGATCTGTCTTTGGTTTGATTCTTTTTTAACATGTTTATAAGTGATATTGCAGAAAGGCTATTGGGTAAGCTTTCCTCTTTGCAAATTATACCAAAAATCTGCAGTAGGGTGGTTGAGAATCTGGTAGTTGAGATTTAATAAAAATGCAGGGTCATGCATTTGGGCTGCAAAAAATCCAAGGGAACAGTACAGTATACGAGGTGAAGTGCTTCTGTCCACGAAAGCAGAGCGGAACCTGGGAGCGATTTTTCTGATGATCTTAAGGTGGCTAAACAGGTAGAAAAGATGACGGCAAATGCCAAAAGGATGCTTGGGTGCCCAGGGAATGTCCAACAGGAAGGAGGTGTTAATGCCTTTGTATAAATCTTTGATGAGTCGTAATTTAGAGTATCGTGTGCAATTCTGGAGACCACACCTTCAAAAGGATATAAACAGAATGGAGCCGATGCAGAGGTTAGCTACCAAAATAGTCATTGGACTTCACCATAAAGAATATGAGGAAAGACTTAAAGCTATAATTATGTATACTTTGAAAGAAAGACAGGAGAAGGGAGATACTGTATGATAAAAACATTTAAATATCTCCTGTGCATAAATGCACAGGAGGAGAGCCTCTTTCAACTGAAAGAAAATTCGGCAATGAGATGGCAAAGGGTGAAGGTGAAAGGAGATAGACTCAGGAGTAATTTGAGGAAATATTTCTTTACAGAAAGAGTGGCAGATGCATGGAATAGTCTCCAAGTGGAGGTAATAGAGAAAAAACTGTATCTGAATTCAAGAAAGGATGGGACAAACACAGAGGATCTCTAAAAGAAAAATGACTGTAGAGCTTAGTGGTTCGTATGGAAGGACAGACTGGATAGACTGTATGGTCTTTATCTGATGTCATGTTTCTATGTTTCTAGTCATAACACGACATTTGACAGTATATATTAGCTCCCCTCCTTTTGAATTCCCAACCTAAGTGTCTCTGGCTTGAATCTTCTCTTCCTAGTTTCAAATCGGGTCGTAATGCATGCTTTTTGGAGAACACATTTATCTAGGAAAGTATGAAGTTCTGGGTTATGTATACACCAGGTTATCTTTCATTTACCTCCCTTTCAATCCGTTCATACCTCAACTTTTCTTTTTCTTTTTTAATTGTTTAATTTTATGTGAACCGTGGTGATATGTTTTGAATAACAGTATATCAAGTTTCATCATAAACATAAACAATAAACATTGAGCAAAAGTACAATAAGAGGAGAGCATATGAAACCAAAGACCAGTTAATGTTGAATAAAGACATTGTGGCCAGTGCTAAGAAAAGCAGAAACCTCAGTATAGCATGGACTGAATATAAGAGAGCTTTTCATAGAATCTCACATTCTTGGATAATAAATTGTCTTGAAATACACAAAATAAATGCTGGCTTGATCAAGTGCATCAAATTCTCCATGAAAATGTGGCAAACCACATTTGTAATATGAAGATGGTCAGTTTTGTCATTTCTAATATCAAGATCCAGTGAGGAATATTTCAGGGAGACTTCCTGTCACCACTTCTGTTTTGTACGGCACTTAATTGAATACTTTCATCAAGTCTTAGGAATGCAGATTTAGCCATAATCTTAAGCATGGCAATAACCCAGAGGTAACATCACATTTCTGGCTTATTAATGATCTGACGTTTTTGAGTTTCAGTGACTTTCAATTAGTGAAACAACTCCATGCAGTGAAAGCTTCTCAGATGACATCAAGATGACTTTTGGCCTTGACAAATGTGCTAAAAAAATGTTTCTTAGAGCAAAATTGTTTCATTTCTACTCAGTCTCCCTGACTAAGAAATGTGATATTAAGTAACTCGATCAGGAAAGTGCATATAAATACCTAGGAATAAAGTAAGGAGCAACAAGCTGAAGATTGTTGAAGACTTTACTTTGAACATACAGTATAGCCCTTCCTTGACACAACTCCTCACCATAGCACAGACCTACCTTCACATTATAGTCCTTCGATCATCATGTATATAAGTGCCTAGGGTTCTACCCTAATTGTATATAGTTGCCCAGAGTTCTACTCTATTTATCACCCTTGTTATAGTAGATAGATTAAAGGTCAATTGGCCTTAAATAGCCACTGTTCATTGTAATGCCAGTTTAGTTTTGTTCACTTGTTCCATGTAAGCCTGTTCTATGTAATGAGGTATTTTACTGTAAACTGCACTGATTTAAAATAGTGTGGTATATAAAAACAAATAAGTAAATAAGCAATCAAGCAGAAATTACTAAGAGAAAAGATCAGTAAATACTATTACAGGAGATTAAAAGTATTATTAAAAAGTGCTTTAACATCATGAAATAAGATATAAGCCATTAATCATCTGGCAATTTCTATACTCTCATCTAGATTTGGAATTGTAGACTAGCTTCTTAAAAATATTGAAAAACTGGATGTATAAACAAGAAGACTCCTCCATACCCATGAGGTAATCTATAAGAATCTGTGTATGCAAACACTGTATATCCATGGAGCCAAAGGAAGATACAGAGCTACTATCATTTATTTATTTATTATATGGAGGCACGTTCCATAGAGTGCGTCCAGGCCCCCCTACATCCAATCGGAATGGGACGTGCAGAGGCAGACCCAATTTTGATCCCGCAGGGGCTAGACGTGCCCCACGGGATCAGAATCGGATCTGGACCTTTACGTGCAGGCCAGGATCTATTTTCAATCTGCCTACACATATAGACTCCTGCCCGGCCAACTCAGTCAGGCCAGGGTCGGGCTGTGGGGAATCCCCTGCACCCCCTCATCTTTTCGATCCGCCCAGGCCTGCCATTCCCTGATGTCCAGGGGGACTTATTCTACCTCCGACATGGAATATGTCCCCTGTCTAGTTTGCTGACCATGAATGTACAGGGACAACCTCAGAATTGGCTCTGTACATCTGGGGTCACAGACCGCCCATGCTCTACCTTCATCCGCCCTGTCTAAGCTTCCTTATACAAATGCATTATTCATACGGGGAGGCTTCTGCCGGGGATGGAAGGGGGCGAATAGTGGGGATGGACATCCCAATGGGGCATTTGTAGCCTGCAGGGACTTCCATAATCCCAGAGCATAAAGTGAAAAGGCTCTAGTACAAGTAAACTGGGTCTTATACATGCCCAAGGAAGGAATGATAAAAATATTTTGGGAAGAAGCATGCATTGGGCAATTAGTAGTATAACTTTGAAGTTGCACCTGAGCACTATCAGCAGTATACAAGTGGCTTTAAATATAATGATTAAAACCTAGTACTTCATCCTATGACAGTGAGACCACGAAGCTGCTTCAAGAGTAGAGTTATGTGGGCCGAACTAGGGTTTTGTGCTACTAGCCTAACAACTATGTTTTATGCCATTTGTAGCACCCTAGTCATACAGGCAGGCGAAGCTTGACAGATAATATTGCAATAATCAAGCAGCAGCAAAACTAAAGCCTGCAAGACTGTAAAACATTTGCATGAAATAGCAAAGGGCCCAGTCTGCCTACTGGAGTGCAGGAGTAGCCTAGCAGTTAGAGCACTGGTTTAGGCAAATCACTTAATCCAGCAGCGCCTCAGAAAAATCCAAGTTTTATTTATTTATTTTTTATTTATTTAACAGTATTTAACAGTTATCCATTTCCCTATCTAATGTACATTACCAAGTTTAAGTTACAATGTAAACTGTATTGATTGAAATGATAAAGCAGTGTTAAAAAAAACTGTTAAATAAATACTATCTTCATCCTATACAGTTGTGTTCAACATTATTGACACTCTTGCTTTTTACGTATGTTGTGTACAATATCTTGAGAAATAATTGGAAAGATTCCAAATGTATGTCACATAATACTTTAATAGTTCAAAGATATGCAACAAAAAAAGGGATGTCTGTGCAACGTAGACGTAGCAATTTCTGAGAAAAAATTTAAAATATGGCCTGGGCAAGATTAATGGCACTCTTCACTAATATTTAGTTGCACAATCCTTAGCAGTGATGACAGCCTCCAAACATTTTTTGTAGCCATCTATAAGTTTTACACATCTATCTGCTGGCAGATGTGTAAAACTTCAACTGTGATTTGTTCCAGCTCATGAATGGTAAAAGGAATCCTGGAAACAATGGCAGATTTCAGCTCTTTCCATAGGTTCTCAGTTAGACTGAGATCAGGACTCATTGCTGATCTGTTTAAAACAGTCCATTTTTTTTTCCTTTTTAATCATTCTTTTGTACTTTTTTAATGTATATTTTAGGTCATTGTCCTACTGGAGGACTCATGACCTTCGACCCAGACCTTGCTTTCTGACACTAGGTAGCACATTTTGCTCCAAAATACCTTGATAGTCCTGTGAGTTAATGATTTGTTTAATACATTCCAGGCCTCCAATTAGTGAGGCAGCAAAACAGCCCACAACATTATGGAACCTCCACCATATTTAACTGTAGGAAGGGTGTTTTTTTTCTTATTAGCTTCATTTCTTTGCCTGTAAATGTATCGCTGGTCTGCATTGCCAAAGAGCTCAAGTTTGGTTTCATCATTCCGGAGAACATTTTCCCAGAAGGACTGTGGTTTCTCAAGGTGGGTTTGGGCAAAGATCAGGCATGCATTTTTATGTCTGTCTTTGAGCAGTGAGTCCTCCTTGGCCTTTGCCCATGAGGTCCTTCTTTCTTTAGTGTGCGTCATATGGTGTGGGTTGTAACCACCACTCCAGATTGCTGCAGGTTAGCCTTAAGCTCTCTGGATGTTGTACATGGTGTTTTTCCAAACGTTTGCACTAACCTTTTGAAGACTTTTGGATTAATTTTCCTCTTCCCGTCACGTCCTGGGAAGTTCTTGACAGTTCCAAGAGCAGAAAACTTCTTAATAACATTGCGAACTGTAGACACAGGAATCCCAAGATGGCCTTGTACCCCTTTAAAGTTTGATGTTTAATGATGTCTCAGGCAGCTCTCTTGTGAAAACGGGACAGGGAGTGAATGTGGCCATTTTAAACATTAGAGCCATCATTTATCGGTTGATTCAAGTCATGTGAGTACTGACAATTGATCACAGATGTGTCTAATTTTATTGCAATGGGAATGTGGTTCTTCTGTTCAAACTGATTTGAATTGCTTATAAGGGTACCAATAATCATGTTCTGGCAATGACAGTTTTTATACTATTTCATTTTTTAATTGGTCTTGTTTTAGTTGATTCTTTTATGTGTCAAGTATGTGTGCATATATAGTCCAAAGCCATTTCACTGGTCCCTTTTTTTAGGAGATATTTGACATTAAGGGGTTGAACTGCAAGAGTGTCAATAATGTTGACCACAACTGAAAAATGCCTTTTTTTAATATTTATTCTTTATACCATTTTACATAAAGTGCCATCCCACTAACAGAATGTAAGGAAAAAGAGAAAAATGTATTTCAAGAAATCTATCAAACATCGATCAAAAATTAAACTCAAATATTAGCCCACAAATCAGGAGCAAGACAGGAAATTATTCCACACAGAATCACAAAGAAAAAGGAAACATAGGAACAATGTGGCCAGCTTACAAGGAGGACAAATTAAATACTGTGCTTAGTCTCACTGCCTGCCAAAAATCCCAGAAGTTGTTTAGGTTCAAAGAAAATAATTTTTTTACCATCAACACAGAAACTTTAATGGAAAAGTCGCCCCAAGAGCAAGGACTCTAGACTTTAATGCCAGAAATTACTTATGCCTTTTTTGGGTAACCCTTGAGAAGTCAGGAAAAATCGGAAGCTTTGCTCCCCAAAACAGCTCCTGCATATGTCTAGTCTCAACATATTATTTTGGTCAATCTCAAGAAGAAAGCAGACTACCATCGTGGTCCTTTCAGTAACTATGTCCAAAGAGTTTTTGAGAAATCTCATTAGGTCCAAAGGACCATCCTGGGTTTGAACTTGCTCACTCTCGGAAGACATGGCAGTAGGTCCCATGTGCATGAGAAATAGGTGGAAGATTATCCAATAGAATCTTCAGGACCTCTTTGAAGATACTTCCTAACCATCTCCATTGGAGCCAATATTGGAAATTTAGGAAAATTAATAAACCGTAAATTATTTCTACTAGAGAAATTCTCCACATGCTTCAACTTATAAGACAGGATTGAAGAATCTTTAGCCTGCGCATGGGAAAAATGTTCTAGTTCCCCAAAACCATGCTTCCAGAGGAGCCACCTTTGCAGCCTGCCATTCCTGAGAATCGCCTGCACAGAACTCGTCACAGCACACAAGTCATTTTGAAAAGTACCTGTCATGGTATTCAACACAGTAATAGCTTCCTACAGTGAGTCCAAAAGTTACCACTGCAGTTTTCTTCAATCCGACAGGGTCTGGGAACACAGTCACACCACCCTTGGCAGCCACCTCCTTCACTTCAGCAACAGAAACAGATCAAATTCCGCCCTGTTCAATTGAGGGCGACACTGCCGCTGGTGACTCCTCCACCCTCTGAATGGCATTATCTCCACTACGAGAGCCCATCGACATTGCAGTGAAACTTCCAGAAAAACTTCCGGGTTTCGGCTGTGCGGTTCTGTTCTTGGGGCATAATATGTCTCTTTAATTTTACTTTTAACCTGAAACTGAAAAGTTAAATTTTCATCCAAAATTATTCCTAGGTATTGAACATCAGTATAAACAGTAAGAACATAAGATATGGAGGGAGAAGTAGCCTAGTGGTTGGGGCACGGTACTTCAGGCCGGAAGGTCGGGGGTTCAAATCCCACTAGAGGACAGCAACCTTGGGCCGGAAGGACTGGGGTTTCTAGTCCCACAGATGCTCCTTGTGGTCTTGGGCAAGCCACTTAACCCTCCATTGCCCATGTTCCCTGTAAGTATTAGTGTATGTGTCTCATATCCCCGCGTGTTAAATGTATCCCCCAATTGTGTTGTGACCGCTTTGATTGAAGGATAAGGCGGTATACAAAACTGTCTAAATAAAAATAAATAAATAAATGCCATACTGGGTCAGACCAAGGTCCATCAAGCCCAGTATCCTGTTTCCAACAGTGGCCAATCTAGGTCACATGTACCTAGCAGTTTCCCCAGAAGACACAGGTTCCTCAATGCTTGTATTGGGGAAAGTAGTATATATCCTGGGTTCCCTTTAATGATGGTTTATGGACCTTTCCTCCAGGAACTTGTCCAAACCTTTTTTAAACCTGGCTACACTAACAGCTTTTACTACATCCTCCAGTAACGACTTCTAGAGTTTGATTACACATTGAGTGAAAAAATATTTTCTCTCATTAGTCTTAAATAGGTTACACTGTAGCTTCATTGCATGTCCCCTAGTCTCTCTATATTTTGATAGCATAAACAAGCGGTCTACATTTACTCATTCCACTCCATGCATTAATTTATAGACCTCTATCTTATCTCCCCTCAGCCGCCTCTTTTCCAGTTTGAAGCCTCTCCTCATAGGGATATCCTTCCATCCCATTTATCGTTTTGGTGGCTCTTCTCTGTACCTTTTCTAATAATACTATATCCTTTTTAAGATACGGCAACCAGAATTGCACACAATATTCAAGGTGTGGTTGCACCATGGGATGATACAGAGGCATTATATTATCCTTTGCTTTATTCTCCATTCCTTTCCTTGTGATACCTAGCATTCTATTTGCTCTCTTGGCCATTGCTGCACACTGGGTGGAGGGTTTCAGCACGTTATCCATGATGACGCTTAAATCTTTGTCCTGGATGGTGGTTCCTAATGTGGAACTTTGCATCATGTAGCCATAGTTGGGGTTGTTCTTTCCTAGGTGCATAACTTTGCACATGTCCACATTCAATTTCATCTCCATTTGGATGCCCAGTCTTCCAATTTATCAAGGTCCTTTTGCAATTTTTCACAATCCTCATGGTTTTAACAATTTTAAATAATTTTGTGTCATCTGCAAATTTGATTACCTCACTCGTTATTCTCATTTACAGGTCATTTACGAATACATTAAAAAGCAGCGGACCCAGCACAGATCCCTGGGGTACTCCACTATTCACCTTTCTCCAGTGGGAAAATTGGCCATTTTGCCCTACCATTTGCTTTCTGTCTTTCAACCAGTTCATATTCCATCACTGCCTCCTATCCCATGACTTTTTAATTTTGCCAAAAGTCTCTCATGAGGGACCTTCTGAAAATCCAGATACACTATATTAACTGACTCACCTTTGTCTACCTGTTTATTTACACCTTCAAAAAAACATAACAGATTAGTAAGACAAGATCTTCCTTGGCTAAAGACATGTTGACTATCTCCTATTAAGCCATGACTATCTACGTGTTCAGTAATTTTGTTTTTTACAATGGTTTCTACCATTTTTCCCAGTACTGACATCAGGCTCATCGATCTGTAGTTTCCCGGATCACCCCTGGAATCCTTCTTAAAAATTGGCTTTACATTGGCTGTCCTCCGATCTTCAGGTATTTCAGATGATTTTAATGATAGTTCACAGATTACTAATAGTCTGCAATCTCATATTTCAGTTCTTTCATAACCCTTGGATGTATTACATCTGGTCCAGGTGATTTGTTACTCTTCAGTTTATCAAATAGTTGTAATACATCTTCCCAGTGTAAATATATTTCTTTCATTTCTTCCACAGTATCACCTTTAAATACCACTTCAGTCATGGGTAACATCCCTACTTCTTCCTCAATAAAGACTGATGCAAAGAATTCATTCAGTCTCTCCGCTATAACCTTGTCCCCTCTTAGTGCCCCTTTTACGCCACTATCATCTAATGGTGCAATTGACTCTGTCACTGTTTTTTTTGCTATGAATGCACTTGAAAAAGTCTTTATTATATGTTTTTGCTTCCTCAGCAAGTTTATTCTCAAATTCTCTCTTTGCCTGCCTTATCAATGCCTTGCATTTAACTTGTGAGCACTTATGTTGTTTTCAGTTTTCGTCATTTGACCTGCTCGGCATATTTTCAGTACAAGAGGGCGACAAAAAGGATCTCAGTTTTCTTATAGTTAACTTCCAACCCATGCCAGGCAAGCCATGTCACAACACTATCAATACAAGCAAATATTGAAGAATCTTGAACTGCGCAATTGGAGAGATGCCAGTGACAATAAGAAGAGGTTAGAGAGGAGTCCTGTCATTGACTCCTCTCCTCTCCTGCTGTCAGATGGGATCAGGTGGCAGCGTGAGAGGAGGAAACCAGAGAGATGGGCAAGAAGAGAGGTGATGGACAACACCTATAACCAATTGTGGTGGTTACAGTCTCTGTTTTCTGCTTTCATCTGTTTGTCTTCTCTTTCTCTTCTACATCTTTCTGCTTTAGCTCTTTCCTCCATATCTTTCATTCTTACCTTTCTATAAATTCAAATTTTACCCTTCCTAGTCACCCTCCAGTCCTTAATCTCACTTTTTTAAATCTGTTACCACCTATCAGTTTTCCATTCTATCTCTCTCACCTCCTTCCTAGATCATCTCACTACTTATGCTTTCCCTAGCCCCCATCTTCCAACCCCACCATCTGCCAGCATCAGTACCGTTCTCCCACCCCCATCCCCAATATCTCCCTATTCCTATTCTTCTCCCACCTCCATAGTCCAGCATCTCCGCATTCTCTTCCCTATTCCCCTACCTCATTCAACTCTATGGCCTAGCATCTCCCCTTTTTCTTTCCTCTTCTCCCCCATGGTCCAGCATGTACACAGTTCTATCCCTCTCACCCTCCTGCTCTCACTTAATAGCCCTGTTCTCTTCCCTTTCCACCTTAGTCTCACTCCATAGTCCAACGTCTCCTTGTTCTTTTCCACCACACTACCCTCACCCCACTTCCTGGGTCAGCATCTCACCTTTGTCTTTCCTCTCCCCCCACCCCCATTGTCCAGCATCTTCTTATTGTCTTGCTTCGAAGGGGCACTGTCTCATTTTGGGCCAGCGGGATCACTCCAATGTTAAAACATAATTAAGCTCTTTGATTCATTGCTGGGGCATGTGGTAAAAACATTTAGCATAGCTGGGTTTACAAAAGGTTTAGACTACTTACTGGAGGGAAATTCCATAAACTATTATTAAAGTAGACGTGAAAAAGCCACTGCTTATCCATGGGGGAAGGCATCATGGAATATTGTTATTTTTGGGGAGACTACCAGGTATTTGTGACCTGGATTTTCCACTGTTATAAATATGATCCTGGGTTTGATGGACCATCATTCTGACCCAGTATAACAATTCTAATGTTCTTATACGCTTTTCCTCTCCATCCCCAGCTCCACCTAACTTCACTCCATGGGCAAACAACATCTACTTCTTCTCTTCATGCCTATCCCACCTCACCCTACTCCATGGGGCCAACATTTCTCTGTTCTCTTCCCTACCATCTTCACTCCATGACCCAGAATCTCCCTGTTCTTTTCCCTCTCTCCAATCCCATTGTCCAGCATTTCCCCTCTTTTCTTGAGGTCTTCCCCACGGTCTACCATGTTCCCCTCCCTCCCTATGCCTCTGCCCTGGGGTCCAGCACTTTCCATTCAACCTTCCTCCTATTGCAATTCTTTCAGTTGGCTGAGCTGGCGGCAGCAAAGTAGGAGAGGCAGGTTTGAGTCCCATTGCTGCTCCTCGTGATGCTGGGCAAGTTACTTAACCCTCCATTACCTCAGGTATAAGATTAGATTGTAAGACCCCAAGGACAGGATAATACCTACTGTAGCTGAATGTAATGCGCCTTAAACCTCTGAGAAAGATGCGAGTTAAATCTAATCCAATCCTAGAAAAGAGTGCTATGGGGTCTGTGATCTGCTCGTGCACTCTGAAGTCCTACTGTGTCTCTCCAACGGCAATAGGAAGTAGCGTCACGGTGGATGGGATGTGGGAAAGGTTTCGGAGAGTTCAGGAACAGAGTAGGTAGGCTGTGCAGTGCTGCATCTGCATTTTCAGAGCCACCGGCCAACACAGCTGAAGAGGTCATGATAGGAAATAGGGAGGGACAAGTTTTGAATTTGGAGAAACTTGACGGACTATGTGGCTCACCCCTTTCTGATGCATCTGGGTCTCCAGCAGCCCCCCTTCAGGCTAGTGCCTGGGCATCATGGCCTCCCCCGCCCCCCTTCATACACCATTTCTGAGTATCACTCTGTGATGGATACGAACTGCCAAATCAATCTGTTTGATTTTTTTAAAAAGTATAATAGTAAATCATAAAGTTTAATTTCTTAAAGTGTTTCAGATCCCACATTTGTTTCATCTTTCTGTGAATGGGCAGCGCGCATCATTAGGATGGGAAGAAAGTCTGTTCGTGCTGCCAGATAAATAAATCTGAAATATTCCTTCATGCTGCTTGCTTGCCGCAAATGTTACAAAAGATGAAATTCTCTGAGCAGGTTCAGTGTATTCTAATTAAAGGGAGAAAACCCAAGGTTTTCTATTTTAAATTGGCATCTCCCACAGACAGAGAAAACCTTTTCCTCTTGCATGAGTTGTTTTGGGGCTTGAGAACATCCGCAGGCATTGTTTCCTCTGGGGATATTATTCCTTTTCGGCTATTTCTCTTTGCCGTTGATTTTATCAGCCCTTTGCTTAAATGAGTTTATTTGAAGTGCCAGCAACGGTTCTTCCCCCTCTTGGAGGAGGCAATGTTTTTGCATTTCTCTCCTACTGCAATATTTAATCTACATTTTAAGAACTTGTACTTCACTAAACTGAAATCGTGTTATTCAAGGATGCAATAATGATTTCCTTGATGTGGCATTAGCCTAGTCACTGGAATTTGAGGTCCCCGAGCATTTTTGTCTACTGTATTATGGCCAATGTGGCCAGAGGAGGAGGAGTTTGTAACTTGCATTGAGATTCTCTTCTTTTCGCTCTGGGCGACTGGTAGCTGGTTCACAGACTGTGTAATTTATGCTTTTATAGCCCTGAAGCATCCATCTGCCAGTGTTTCTACACTTCACTAACTGATAATACCTCTGGCAGAGATAGTATGATGCCAGTCGTATAACCACATACTACTAGCGGCTCTTCTCATGTGGTTGGCATCTTGCTGTTCATGTTATCTCCTGATGCCGTCAAACCACTGATGGGTGGGGGATCAGGCTGCTGGGCCACCAGGGAGTTGCTGCCTTGCAGTGGCCGCCAGCGGCCTCAGCATGAAGCGCTGGCAATGCAATCGCGTGCCGTGCTGCCAGCTGCTCGGTTCTGTTAGTGGTGGGATTGTTCCAAACCGATTCCTGTTTGGATTGAATCCCGCCGCTGATCACATGCTGTCAGTATGGCGATTAGCGTGGATGCTCCTAGCAATATCTTATGAGCGGCGTTAGGTGCTCTCAGGTTACTTATGCAGCACTTTAGAGAAACCGTGAGGAAGATGTGGGTGATGCACCTGACAATTACTGTGGAGGCTTTGATCTTCACGAAGGTTAGTTTTCATGCCAAACATATGTTACGTGTAGCATCCTAATGGGCTTTAGTTAAAAGCCCCCTTAATTTGGACCAGCAGTTAATGCTGTTGGACTTATCTGATGACTGTTCAGCTAATCCCATTTGTTTTATGTCTGTAATTTATGTATTATGTTTTTTTAAACTAATTTTTTATGTGATATTAAAATAGAGTTGGTTTATAAAATTTTGAAAGGGAATTAAGATATATTACATCAATTTTATTACTAGAGCTGTGTTTAGCCTTTCATGCTTATTCTGGATCCAAGACCAAATTACCCTCTGTAATATAAGGGTGGAAAAAAAATCTGTAGGAGAAATGAAAACACCCATTATACCCTGTAAATGTTCCTCTTCTTTATGTAGCATTCGAAAACCTGAAAAACCAGCATCATGATTGTGCTTTGAATGAATGTTAAATGTGTGTTGTGTTGTTCCACTGCAACAGCTAGAGGTATTGACCCATATAAAAGGCAAATGAAGGGGTTGCCATGGGAAACTCGTAGCCTGACAGCAGCAGATTGATTGCAAGACTCTGAGAACAGGGATTTCCTATCTAATAACTGGCAGCGATGTGTGAGAAGTGTTGGAATAGCTACCTTCAGCACAGGAAGGGAGCCGTAGGCTTGGTTCACCTCACTTTAAGACAGAGGGGCCCTTTTACTACCACGTTTTACTACCGCGTGCTAAGCAGTTAACTTGTATGTTCGCGCGCAGTAACTATTGCTGTGGGGGCATGATACTTACCACAAGCTGATTTGCGTACTTCCACTCAAGCTTTAGTGTGCAAAACAAGCAGGTAAGGCTGGTGAACACAGGGGCACATGTCAATGTTGCTGTTAGCAACAACAGGTGTAGGTAAGTGTACCAACAGTAACAGCACCATGCATGAGAGTCCTCATCTGCACATTAACTGTTGAGAACATACTGGTCACACCCTCGACAGTTGCTGTAGAGGCTTTGCATTTAATAAACGTTAGTTTTTGCATTGAACAGAAGTTAGCTGTAAAAAATTAACGCACTTTAGTAAAAGGACCCCATAGACAACTGCATGGCCAAGTGATATCCATCCAGATTGCTAAATAAATCTGATTGCATTCTTTGTTCAAAATCTGAAGAACAGAGGTTCTGTGTATGTCATGAAAACCTAGTAAACTCTCTTCCTGTTGATTTTTAGATAGGACCAGCTCCATATCACTGATTTCATTAACAGTGCCATTAAAATATTCAAGATCCTCATTATACATTTTCCAATTGCTAGTCAAGAAATAAATTAGTCTAATAAAAAGGTTTTATCGTCTATTATACTTTTTATTAATCTTTATTTCTGTGCACTCAAATGAACTGACACGTCAACCACATTATATTATTCAATTATAGAGTCACTTTCCTGACATCACTCTCCGGAACTGGGTGAAGAATATTCACTAAACATGCTTCATCTACATTTTCAGTTCAAACTCAGGGCAAGGTTACAAGAACGCTTATCCACACTTCACTTACCACACCGCCTCATTTAAGCCTACGGTATTCCAAACCACTTATGCAACCCAGCTCCATCAGATAAAACGGAGGAAAAATGAAGGAAGCTTGGAAACAGCGGAAGGAAGTTAACTAGACTGCTTTATAGACGTCAAGAAAAGCTCAACTGTGCATGAGAAAAAAGGAAATTCCTTCAAACCCCTTTGCACATTTTACCTCGATCCTTTATGAGCAGGAATGCATACGAGAGAGAATCATTTCTTTGGCAAATAAGACATCTCAGCATTCCCTAACTATGAAATGCCACTCTCTACTAAATCCATTCCAGGATCACTTGCATTAATTAATTAATTTTATTTTATTTATTTAACCAGACTTTTATACCGCCTTATTTTATTTATTTATTTACATTTTCTTATATACCGCGCTATTCTGCATCAGTGCAGTTTACATTGAACAAACTGAAATTACATTGAACAGGGCATTATAACTTGGAGATAACTATTTTACAGGGAACATGGGCTATGGAGGGTTAAGTGGCTTGCCCAAGACCACAAGGAGCACCTTGTGGGACTAGAAACCCCAGTCCTTCCGGCCCAAGGTTGCTGTCCTCTAGTGGGATTTGAACCCCCGACCTTCTGGCCTGAAGTATCTTGCCCCAACCACTAGGCCACTCCTCCACTCCTAAAATCAAAGTGGTTTACATTGCAACTCAAACTTAAAACTGGATCAGTTAGCTAGGATCAAAAAGGTTGCTATGCAGGGTACTCACAAAGATATTTTTATATGAGAGGAGGTTCCTTTAAGAGCCAGGTGCAGCCTGGTCTTAGTAGTTCAGTTCCTATTAAGAAGTAAATTGTGAATGCAGAATAGAGGGATAACATCGGCTTTTATTTCCCTTTACGCAAACAGTTCAGGTGGGTCACAACATAGAGGAAAATGTCCTTTACTTCAGGAATGAAACAAACTCATGGTAAAGAAACACTGTTATGCTTCACAGTTGTAACAAGGATTAATTAAGGCTTCCTAGAGTAACTCAAGCGTTTCAATATTCTTCTTCCTTTTGACATACAAGTAACACTGGAGTTAGCATATATTATTTACAAGTCTAGCAGTGATTCTATACTGCTTGTAACGCATAGAGACCAGTCCATCTCCTCTTGAGACAAAAGACTAGGCTCCACAAATTCCACTTGCATCGGCTCTGAGTCAGAGTTATCCCTTTCTGTATCTGGGGTTTCTCTGGCTATTGGAACTGGCCAGTCGCTATTCTTATTCTCTGGGTGTTTGTAGAGTTCTTCTAAGGTTCGCCAGTGAGCATGGCCTACCTTTGTGCTTTTACCATCTGGATTGGCTTGTAAGACGAGCATTGCTTTTAAAAGGGCCCTTACAAGATGAGCTTTTTCTCATAAAAACAGAGTCAGCATACCTTGGCTTCCAGCAGCATGTAGAACAGGTACTTTCTCCTTCTAGTAGTTCTCCAGGGCTACAATCCTCGTGCCAGTCTTTTCCCTGAAAGCTCTTGTTACCTTTCAGTCTGGTCACTGGTTCCTACGGTAAGCGCAGGCCTCTCTCCAAGCCTAACTTCTGGCTTCTTCCTTCAGCACTGCTCTGCTTCCCAAAGTGACTGTTCCTTTGCTCAGCATTGCTTTCCCCTTCACTCCTAGGGCTTAGCTCAATGCTCCTGGTGCTTCCTTCTTCTTGGCCCTTGCTTGTGGTGCATTTCTCTCGCACAGCTTTGCTCCTGGTGCTTCTCTCTGGTCTAACTCTACCTCCACCTCTACCTCTACTCCCTTTCCAGTCTCCAGCCTCTTGCTTATAAAGCTCTCCTGTGTTTGAGCTTTCTGGGCTGCATGTCAGGTGTGTCCAGTCAGCCTCTGTGAGTGCATGCCTGCTCCCTCTAGCTGCTCTGTGTGGGAATTGCATCCTGTGCACATCTTTTATTTTATGAAAAACAGCTTCTTTTCTTGCATCTTTGCTTCCATCAGCTCCTGCTGCATGACAGTATTCAAGAGGATATAATCCATTTACAATTGGCTTGACCTATTTACAGTTTGGGCGGAATTATCAGAAAGCCATTCTAATGGTCTAAGGGGTTTCAGGCCGAGGAGACCGGTGCAGTTGTTGGAGTATGTGACATTCCCATAGTGTTCCAGGAACAGAAAGATCTTCAATTTCTTCCTGAAGTCTTTAATATCTCCGGAAGCTCGCATTTCATCGGGGAGGTGTTCCATAATTGGGGGGCAGCTAGGGAGAGGACTCTTTTGGCAAGAGTAGGCGCACCTGCCTCTCCGTGCAGGTCACTCCTCCCCATGCCTTTGTTTAGGGGTGTACCCACCAATCCGTGTAGGTCACCCCTATTTACTGAGATATAAGAGATAGTTATGCTTGTTTAGATCTTATCCTGTTGTTTATAAAGGGATCCACTGTGTTTGTCCCATGCCATTTTGAATTTTGTCACTGTATTTGCCCCCACCACTTTCATCTCGAGGGCATTCCAAGCATCCACCATCCTTTCAGTGAATTAGTATTTCCTGACATTGCCTTTCAGTTTACTCACTTGCAGCTTCATGTTAAGCCCTCTAGTTTTACAGCTTCCCCGTCTTTGGGTTTGTTTGTTCATTAATATTCTTTAAGAATTTAAAGGTCTGAATCATTTCTCCCCTGCCCCTCCTCTCCTCCAGAGTGTACATATTGAGGTCTTCTTCTCATAAGTCTTCTGACGCAGGCTCCAAATCATTTTGGTTGTCTTCCTCTGAACTGTTTCCAGCCTTTTTATGTCCTTTGCGAGATATGGTCTCCAAAACTGAACACAATATTCCAAGTGAGGCCTCATCAGTGACTTGTACTGTGGCATTAGTATCTCTTCCTTTCTGCTGGTAATTCCTCTCTGTATGAGCATCCTTCTGGTCTTTGCCACCACCTTGTAACACTGTTTCACCACTTTGAGATCCTCAGAAACAATCACTCTGAAGTCCTTCTCCTGGTCCATGCACACCAATCTCTTACCCCCTACCTCATACAATTCCCTTAGATTTCTGCTTCCCAAGTGCATGACAGTGCACTTCTTCACATTAAATCTTAATTGCCAAGCATTAGACCATTCTTCCAGCTTTTGGAGTGGAGGAGTGGCCTAGTGGTTGGGGCAAGGTACTTCAGGCCGGAAGATCAGGGGTTCAGTTCCCACTAGAGGACAGCAACCTTGGGCCGGAAGGACTGGGGTTTCTAGTCCCACAGGTGCTTCTTGTGGTCTTGGGCAAGCCACTTAACCCTCCATAGCCCATGTTGCCTGTAATAGTTATCTCCAAGTTATAATGCCCTGTTCAATGTAATTTCAGTTTGTTCAATGTAAACCACACTGATGCAGAATAGCGCGGTATATAAGAGAATGTAAATAAATAAAATTTTGTAGATCTTTCCTCGTGTTATCCACTCCCTCAGGGGAGTCCACTCTGTTGCAAATTTTCGTGTCATCTGTAAGACTTTTCCATTCAGTCCTTCAGCAATATCACTCACAAATACATCAAACAGACCCGGGCCCAGGACTGAACCGTGGGGGACACTGCTAATCACCTTCCTTTCATCTGAATGATTTCCATTTACTGTCACCTTCTGTCGTCTGTCAGTCAATCAATTTCTGATCCAGTTCACCACTTTGGGACCCATCTAAATGTAGATCGATTGTTTATGCCATGAAAATATAGAAAGACTAGGGGGCATGCAATGAAGCTACAGGGTAACCTATTTAAGACTAATGAGAGAAAATATTTTTTCACTCAATGTGTAATCAAACTCTAGAATTCATTACTGGAGGATGTAGTAAAAGCTGTTAGTGTAGCCAGGTTTAAAAAAGGTTTGGACAAGTTCCTGGAGGAAAGGTCCATAAGCCATTATTAAAGGGACCTGGGATATCCACTGCTTGACCCAATACAAGTATTGTGGAACCTGTGTCTTTTGGGGAAACTGCTAGGTACTTGTAATCTAGATTGGCCACTGCTGGATATAGGATACTGGGCTTGATGGACCTTGGTCTGACCCAGTATGGCATATCTTACGTTCTTATGTTCTTATCATAGGAACATAGTTTAGAAGGTGAAATTAGGTCTTACCTGCTAATTGATGTTCCTTGAGTGAGTACAGTCCAGTCCCAAACCTGTGGTAGTGTCACCTCACCAGCAGTTTGGAGACTGAGCATGTCATAGTTCTGACATCAGGGCATATATACCAGTGCCCCTCAAAGCGGCCTCTGGCACATCCCATTCCTCCTGAATCATCTGCCTGATGATCCTATGATGGGAAAAAGACTACTGCATTGTCCTGAATGCCTGGAAGAGTAGATCCTCCAATGGCTTTTCCTCTGAGGGAGCTTGCTTATCCACTTTAAGGGCCTTCAAAAAATGCTCAATCAACGCCAACAGTTCCTCCTTCCTGAAGACCCGCACTATAAGTGACTCATCTGCTTGAGGAATCTCTCCCTCCTCCAGCTCCATCACCTCCTCTACCTCCTCTCACAGCAGCTCACACTCTTCCTCTTCTTCTTCCTCAGAAGAAAGAGAGCCCCCTTCTCCCCAAGGGTCCTCCTCCATCCGCCTTCTACTAGGGCCCGCTTCCCCCAGCATCCAACTTTCCGAAATCGCCTCCGGTCCTGCCCGCTTTAAGCTGGGCCCGTGCATTCCCTCCAGCTCCCCAAACTGCTGCTTTAGACAAAAAGCTTTGTGCAGAAGCAGAACAATTTCTGGGGAGAAAGCACCCAGCAACTCTGCCCGCTGTGCTGCCCCTGGAGAGCATTTAGAGGGTTTCCCAGACTTTCCTGTATTTTTCTTTGCTTCTGTCTCTTGAAGGGGGTGAGCCCCGGAGTCCTTACTTGGCACCTCTGCCAGAACCAGGGAAGCCGATCCCCCAGGCGAATGCGTGGAAGTCTCCCCTTTCTCCTTTGAGGGCCCTGGCATACTGTTGTCCTTGCCCCTGAGGTAACCTACTTCTGCTGTCTTGGCTTCCACTCACAGGTACGACAGAGCCCTGCACTGGACACCAATACCCTCCTGGATCCACATGCCAAGCATGTGCTTTTGCTGGCCATCTCTAACTCTTTTCTTTTTTTTTTTTTAAAATGAGACCAAACAGACTGCTCCACTCCCTGAGCACCGCGTAAGCTAAGCTGTTACTCAGGATATCTGGAGCCCCACACAGCCTGCTCTCCTCAATGAGGCCACCTAAAGAGAATCAGGACTGCACCATAGAAAAACAAAAAAACGTGATTGCAATCCCCGGAGTCCGGCTACTAACTCTTCCTGTGCCGCTAAAACGCCAGGCCCCGAACCCCAAATGAGCAGTGCAGACAAAAATAACTGCCGAAATTAAAAGGAGAAAGGAAAAGAAAAAAACGCTATCCAAAATGCCGCCGTTTTCGCACAACGCAGCAGATGCCGTCTGTAACCATGAGAAAGTATACCCTCCAAGAAAGTATACCTGGCACTCACCAAACCGGCACTGAAGCTTTCTCTCCCTCTCCCCCGCGACGCTCATCTGCCTTGGAACTTCGGCGGCGTTGGGAATGATTTCCAGGCAGTACAGTCTCAGTCTCTCATAATGGGACTGAAGACCAGGCAGAGTGAGTGCAGCCGCGATCCTCTCTCTCTTTCCCAGGGGCTGACCTGCCACTCTCCTCTGTGACCTTCGTTAAGGCACTCTCTTTTTTCAGTCAGACAAAGCCTGTGGTGCCTCTGGACCACAGCTCCTTTACTTTAACCTAACTACCAATTCCCTATAGTTCCTCTAGTAAGCCTGACCTAAGGAATCACCTCACCCCAGCTGCTTGGAGACTTAGATACTGGCTCTGGTGGGAGGTGCCACTGGTATATAAGCCCTGATGTCAGAACTGTGACACGCTTAGTCTCCAAGCTGCTGGTGAGGTGATACTACTACAGGTCCAGGATTGGACTGGAGGAACGATAAGGAACAGGATTATTTAGCTTTATATGGCATAGTATATAGCTATAGAGCAGAGGGAGAGTAAAGAGACAGGAAAAACATGACCATCTGAGAACAAACGCATACGTGTGAACATTTATGAACCTGCTTTATCAAGGTATTTTCCCATAGACATAGAAAGGGGAAAAAGTCGTTACTCAGGCCTGCCATTTGTTTAAGTAAACCAATTAGAATAATCATGACATCCTAGCATCTGTACTTCTTTATTTATTTAAAAAGAAATAATAAATTGTAAATCTATTCATTCTAAGTGGTGTTACAGATCTACATTAAAAATATCAATTAATAAAATGTAACATATAATTAACTAAAACAAGAACATCTTATTCTAAAACATAAAATTAAAATCAAATAAAACAAAAAAACCTCCACATTACAAAACCATCATACATAATCATAAAAAATCTCTCAAAACCTCTCCAAATAAAAGTGCTTTTAAGCATTTATGAAATCTAAAATAATCCTTTTCTAAACTTAATGCCACAACACACCCAACATACACTCCTGCAGCTAACCCCTCAACCACCACTCCACATAAATATTAGGAGGTGCAGACTGTTACTGGTGTATATACTGTGTAGATAGTTACCCCAGTTATGTCCAAGTAATAGTTCCTGTTCATTGTAAATACAACGCAGTCCGACTGCCTTGTATAGGGTTCTGTTATATGTAAACCGCACTGATTTGAATAGTGCAGTATAGAAGAGAACGTAAATAAATAAATAAATACATACATACAATGGAGCAGCAAAGGAAAATGCTCTTGAAAGAGTTTCCACATTATGAATTCTCCAGACGGAAATAACCTGCACCAAATTTAGGGGCCTTTTTACTGAAGTGTACTAAGAGGTTAATGTGCATTTTAATACACAGCAACTATCACACGGGCTTGACAGTTACCGCATACTAATTCCCATGGTGACTGCACATTGCGTGATGGGACAGAGATATATGGAGAGGACATTGCAGTTGATGTGGAGGTAAATATCACACGCTGTCAGTGTTACAGGTAGTATGAGTGTACTTAATGTCACATTAATTACAAATGCTGCTGCTATGCCTTGGGATACCTTTGCTATGTGGTAACTGCCACCAACATGCTGGCCATGCACCCAATAGTACATGATCTTTGCACTTACCATGTGTTCGTTTTTATGCAAAATATGTGATAAGTGGAAAAACTTACCGCACCTTAGTAAAAGGGCCCTCAAACTTTCCACCCACAAAATGCACTGGAATATAATTTTACACCACAGACATAAAATAAGCAAGACTTTGCCAAATTTAAAAAAAAAAAACCAAAAGTTTTAAAGCTTATTCTATATTCAGTAGGTAAACAGTGTAAAGCACCAAATGCAGTGTTATGTGCACATTATTCTGAAGACCAAAGATCACCCTAACTGCTGAGTTCTGCAAAATTTGCAATACTTTTACATGCTTTTAAGGAAGTCTTAAATAAATTGAATTATAGTAAACAGTAATTGAAAATAAAAGTACCTGAAACACTAACCTCAAGTCTTCTGTGACAAATACAATTTACGGCATGTCAGCAAGAGTAATATGAAATGCTTTTTTAATAATATCTTCAGTTATGGTTTTAAAATCAAGCCTGAATCCAATCAAATTCCTAAATACTTATTCTCCCTCTTAAATGTAAATTGACAATCACCTATCTGTAAAGAATCCAGTGGTCCAGCCTCATAATCATGGGCAAGTAACATAATCTCACATTTCTTGAAATTCAAAATGAATTTATTCCACTTTGTCCACTGAGCCATCTTTGACATGGCATCAGTTAAAACGGCTTTTTACGGGTAAAACCACTAACAGATCTTCTGCATATATGTGGTAAAATAATCCAGATTCTTCCAAAGAAAACATAATGGGTTCAAAAATACATTTTATATAAAGTTGCTGAGAGTGCTGATCCCTGAGGGACCCTTCTCTTCAAAGACATCCATGTGGAAGCTTGCTGCTTAAAATAAACACAATAAAAAAGAAAGCTTAAATCATTCTAACACAGTGAATCCAATATTTATGTAACATAATCTTTCAATCAACACACTGTGAGAGACTTGTCAAAAGCTGATGAAATATCCCTTAAACAATAATAGATGAGGAGTATTAACATGCAATCCCTTCAAGAAAACATCTGAGTAAACACAAGCAAAATTTCAGTGCCATGATTTGGCTGGAAACCATACTGGAAATCATCCGGTAGGTGGCTCTCACTTATGTAATCTTATAACTTCTGATGATCTATCCCAGAATGCTCTGTTAGAGACAGGTCTAGAATTACCTGAGATGAACCGTAGAACCCTTCAGCACAGATCTTACTTCTACTCTCTTCAATACCATTGGCATAAAACCAGAGGCTAATGACATGTTAAAAATCTGAGTGATTACCAGTACCATAATTTGTTTAGACCCGTTAATAACAAAGGTGGAGCAGAGGTTCAGCCTACAGCTTGCACTTAACAAACCTTTTATTACCTGTTATGTCTTCACTTCCTATTCTATCAGAATGATTCCACCTTTCCCTCAAATCCAATAGGGCAGGATCCACATCAGTTATATACTCCTTCCTACCATCATTCAATCCCCAATATATGTCCTAACTTTTTTACTTTTCTTTAGACATAATAAAACCATGCACTAAAGCCAAGGTAAACAATAAACTGTGTTGAAATGGAATTTAACTTTACATCAGTTTAACTTCAATATTTAGTGATGGAAGTTTAGTTTTCTTTGATGCATCCAAAGCAATTCTGTTTGCAACTCATTAACATACATTACTATGCCAATTGTGCCAAGATTAGCTTAGTGGTTTATTTCCCACTTAGACTAGAGCTAGTTTTCTTATGTGCTGAAACCCTTCCTGCATCAGATGTTATGTTAGTTTACAAAAAATCTGCTGTTATTTCTGTTAAAAAAATTTAGGGGCAAGTTTACTAAAATATGTTAACTGTTCTATGAGGTTTGTTATGCACTAAGCATGCTGTGTTAAACGCTAGCATGGGGCCCCGCGCTAAAAATCCCACACTAAAGGGGGGCGGAGCCTAGCGGTGAAGCAAGATGGACGCATAGGAGCTCTGCTCCTGCTGACCCACGGAAATTCTCCTGTAATTTTGCCTAATTGGGTGACTGTGGACAAATTCCTCTGCCATAGTATATTATATAAGTGTGATGGCGGCTGGGAAACAAACTAAATTGGGAGTTTGCTGCGAGTGGGAGTGTAGGCTCTAAACGTGCCAAACAAGATCCCCCTTCTCCCATCAAGATGGCGTCTGGACGCGAGGCCGATGAAGGGAAGAGAGAAATACTGGCGGAGATCCGGGCTGTGAGAGAATTAATTTCGGCGAATGGAGAAACACTGCTACAGATGCAGGCGGATATGTTAGAGTTCAAAGAGAGAACGCAAGGACTGGCAGCCCGTGTGGAGAGAATAGACGGCTCGGTGACCGCGCACGAGGAGCAGTTACAAAAGTTATCCAAGGCTCTGAAAAGGTACATTTTCTTGAGACAAGTGTGGAGGACCTCTCAAATAGAGCCCGTAGAAATAATATCGGCTTGTGGGAGTACCTGAAGGAGCGGAAGGTACGGATATAATCGGCTTCTTGGGAAGAGCACTGCCCCAAATGCTTAAAATAAATTTCAGTAAGCCTCTGGAAGTGGAACGGGCACATCGGATCCCTGCACATACAGGAGGGCGTAGTCCACGGCCGCGGCCCCTAATATTTTGTCTATTGCATCATCAACAGGCCATGCAAATTATGGCCGCAGCGAAGACCTTGGCATCTGTAACATACGAAGGCCATAGGGTTTCGTTTTTCCCGGATCTGTGCAAGGCAACCATGGACAGAAGGAAAAAATTCCTAGTGTTGCGGCCTCGTCTCCAGCACCTCCAGGCCAAGTATGGATTATTCTATCCCGCGCGTCTCAAAGTAACCCTGGATAATCGTACAAGAACTTTTGAGGAGCCTGATGGACTGCTACAGTTCCTGGAAGAGCAGGAAGCTCTGCGAATGCACACGGAAAATGGTCCCTGACTGGTGTTGTTATCAAAGGCTATTATCATATATCAGCAGGTTTGCTAGATGGATATGAATATATATACGCAAGCTTAGTGCTGTTAGCTCTACTCCTCCTCCCAAAGAGGTAGCGGGACCTGTCTGTTTATATATCAATACAATATATAACTGTGTGTAGGTTGAGAATGTTGGTTAGTTGAGAAATTGTTGGGTTTCTACTGCTTTAGGGGGGAGGGGGGGAGGAGGAAAAAAAGAAAAAAAAAAAAAAAGCAGAAAAAACGGAGAAAAAAAAAATAAAAAAAAAAAATACAAAGGAAAATATTAAAAAGTGTGTAGCAATTACTATGTCAGACTATTAAAATAAAGGCATTATCCTGATAGAGGGATAAACTGTTGTGGGGATGGCGGAGGCTGCTGTGCTCCATTTTTTGGTCTTCACGCTGTCTCACCCTTGGTTGTTGCTCCTTTTGGGGAGGGGTGGTTATGCACGCTGCAGGCACTTAGGGTATCCTTATGCACCCGGGTTTAAGTTGCAAGGTAACGTGTTGCCTAAAGGTACGGTGAAGCTGGCAGACCATAATTTGTATTTCTGTCCTAATGCACCCTCTTAAGCTTCTGTCTCTGAATGTGAAGGGTATAATGCACCCTATAAAGCGTAAGAAGATATTGGTTTTATGCTCATAAACAGGGAGCGGACTTAGTTTTTCTACAAGAGACTCACTTGTCATCTAAGGAAAGTATGAAACTGAACTCCAAGCATTATCAGCTGCTTGCATTCTCACCAGCTCTGGGGAAGAAGAACGGGGTTGCAATCCTGGGCAAAGGCAGTTCACAGATTCAGGTTTTATCTACAAGAGCGGACAAGGAGGGGCGTTGGACCAAGGCTCACATAGTTATTGGCTCTAGACGCCTGGCTATTATCTGTATCTATGCTCCAAACATGGACCAGTCTAATTTTTTTTATGCCCTTGCAAAAGAAATCCGGGACGACGATTCAGTCCCGATAATCCTCGGGGGAGATTTCAATTTGGTCCTCGACCCTTTGCTGGACTGTAGACCCAGTAGACCAAGGGGCGGTAAAGCCTTAACGCTGTTAAACTCGCTCATGCAAGAAATCGGCCTTGTGGATATCTGGCGAATCCTATTTCCGCGAGAACGAGACTATACGTTCTTTTCCTGTCCTCATGGCTCGTTCTCAAGGATAGATTTTTTCTTAGTATCCAGATCTTTGGTACAGGACGCCTGTGGAGCCAGTATTCTGAGCACACATATATCTGATCATGCGGCAATTTCTTTGGAATTAAGCCTTGATAGTGACCTGCCCGGACAACAGTTTTGGTCTTTTAATAGAGCACTCCTGGGAGATCCTGATTTTAAGGAGACAATACTACGAGCCATAAAGGATTACTTTGCTTTCAATAATCCGGAAGAGTCGCCAGTTTGGGCCTGGTGGGAGGCCTTTAAAGCTTCTATGAGAGCGCACGTCACCAGCTTCGCAATAGCCAAAGCCAAGAAGGCACGGGCGCAGCTGCAAGAGCTTGATCAGCAGATCAGAGCAGGAGAAAGAATTCTGCAAAGAGGTTCTAATACAACAGTGTTGAGCCGTCTGCATAAGCTGAGATATCAGTACAACACGTTATTAAGTACTGAAGTGGAACAGTGTGTGTTTGAAGACCATGCTCGCTACTATCTGGAGAAAAATAAGGCTGGCAAGCTGTTGGCTACTAGCCTAAAGAAACGTCGCAATAAGACACATGTAACTCATGTGCTGGATACACAGCAAAACCGTTTTAAACTAGAAGTGGGGATATTGCGGCGGCTTTTCGGAAGTATTATGAGCAGCTGTATGCCTCAGAAATAACCTTTGATGAAAAGACCTGTGAGAATTTCCTAGCCAGGGCTGAAAGGCCTATCCTGCCGGAACCCTACGTGGCCGAAACTGGGAAACCCCTTTTCAGATAATGAATTACGAGAGACCTTAGCTAAAATGAAAATCAATAAGGCGGCTGGACCAGATGGAATCCCGGTTGAATTCTACAGGACCTTTGCAGAAGAGTTGCTTCCTAAACTTTTGATTTACTTCCAAGGATTGCTGGCG
This sequence comes from Ichthyophis bannanicus, assembly GCA_033557465.1. NCBI lineage: Eukaryota > Metazoa > Chordata > Amphibia > Gymnophiona > Ichthyophiidae > Ichthyophis > Ichthyophis bannanicus. The sequence continues at coordinate 74,234,287 of CM066044.1, read as the reverse complement.
CTGGATCAGAAGAAGGGTACATTCGCCGAGGCAACGATTGTGGTGCTTGAAAAACCGGGAAGAGACCTAACGGATGTTGGCAACTATAGGCCCATATCGCTTTTAAACGCCGACTACAAGTTATTTTCCAGTACATTGGCCAGGCGATTGAATAATATACTACGTCTGTTGATTCACCCCGATCAATGCGGATTCGTGGCAGGTCGGTCCACAGCTGATAATGGGCGCCTCTTGTGCGATGTGATGGAACGAGCTTCTGCTATGGATATCCCTATCGTGGGCCTCTCAATTGATGCTGAAAAGGCCTTTGATAGGCTTGAGTGGCCTTTTTTATATCAGGTGTTAGCCTGGTTTGGCTTGCCTAAAGATTTCGTTGATAAGGTTCGGGTTCTCTATGACTGTCCCACTGCTCGAATCCTAGTAAATGGCACCCTTTCACAGCCCTTTCCCCTGAGGCGCGGCACCAGGCAGGGGTGTGCTCTGTCCCCGCTTTTATTTAACTTAGCATTGGAGCCACTGGCTCTATTAATCCGTCAGTCTGAAGAGATTCAAAGCATCCAGGTAGATGACCTTCACGTGAAACTGTCAGCCTACGCTGATGATCTGCTGATATTCCTCAGATCTGACTCCATTTCTCCACTTCTACATCTCATATCTCAGTACTCGTTGTTTCCGGATATAAAGTGAACTGGAATAAATCTGTCGCCTTCCCTCTGAATGATAAGGTGAATTCGTCCTTGATAGATAATTTCCCCTTTCAATGGGAATCTACAGCGATAAAGTATCTCGGGGTACTGTACTCTACCTCCTTAGAAGAAACTGCACAACTGAACGCTACGAAACTGCTGGAAATGGCGCGGTCCTACACCCTGGCGTGGTCTCTGCTCCACTTGACTTGGTGGGGCCGTGTAGAAGCTATTAAAATGACGTTGGTGCCTAAGATAAACTACATCTTAAGTATGCTCCCGTTCTTTCTTCCTCCTACAATATACAAAAGCCTTGAACGGATATTGAGTTCCTTCCTTTGGGCGGGAAAACACCCCAGAATTGCACTAAAGAAGCTAAAAGCTAATAAAGTAAATGCTGGAATTTATTTCCCTGATTTTTTTTGGTATCATAAATCCTTTCTTCTGAGGCAGGGTTCGCTGTGGGCCTTAAGTGATACTATGGAAGATACTCCCACTTGGCTCAAGCTGGAAGAGCGACTTGTAGCACCCTGTCCTCTCAAACTGCTCATCGGAATGATGCACCCTAAAGCATCTAAAATGGGAAAATGATAGTTTCGACTCAATCAGCGTTCCAGTCTTTCCTTCCCGTCATTGTGCAGAAAAATCCCCCCTCTCGGCTTGTACCGATCTGGTTTAATCCTGTTTTTGTGATTCACAAGGGGATATGTGCCTGGGTGCAGTGGCAACGAAAAGGTATTTGGTTCGTTGGACAACTGCTGGAGGGTTCTTCCTGGAAATCCTTTCATACCCTTCAACAAGAGTTTGATCTCCCGGCTTCCTGGTACTTCCAGTGGTTACAGCTGAGACACTGTATCAGCAGTGTGTTCCCGTCTCCGGCGGAAATAGTTAGCTCTTGGGGATTGTTGCAGACTGTTGAAGAAATATCTGCTCAGGGAGGAGCAGCATCGCGGTTCTATGCTATGTTCGTGGATCATTTTACTCCAACAAACGTGGGGCTGCGTCGTATTTGGGAAGCAGAGACGCAAGCCAACCTGTCTCCGTTGGAATGGAAAAAATTATGGGGTTCTTCGATTCGAGCATCTAAGTCAGCGGCCCTTACGCAATCTCTCTTTTTTCTGGCACACAGGGCTTATATTACCCCTGTTGCCTTGAGCAAATGGAATAAGACGGAGGGCAATGTGTGTTGGACTTGCCATGGAGCTGTCGGTACGCTCCGGCACATGTTACTGGAGTGCCCTCACATTCAGCAGTTCTGGACAAAAATCTGGACAAAGATTCAGTCGATTTTAAACTTCTCGGCTGATCTAACCTGGCGAATACTTGCTTTTAGAAACGTGGGACTGTTGCTAGATCTTGATAAGAACAATCATTTTCTACTGAACTTTATGATAATGGTAGCCATAAAGCTTCTACTCACGTATTGGAAGAACCCATGCAAGCCTACGTACGGGGAATGGTGGAATCAATTATGCTTGTTTGCCAGATATGAGAAAGCCGCAGACAGAGTTTTGCATATGAGAGGTGCTAGGTCTAAACTTTCCAAATGGTCTGCATTAGACAAGTATGTCTATACAACATATTAAAGCCCGGTATTCACGGTGCACAGATCACACCGGGTGCATTTGACGAAGCTGTTTTGGACCCCTGTTGCCTGCAGTGTCTAGGGAGGGTGGGGGGTGGGAACTGTTAATATGTTTCTTTTTCTATATTGAAAGTTTGCGGTTTACTTTTATGGGGGAGTTTGGAAGGATCGGTCAGAATTTTGTGAGTCCCTTTGGGCTCTGACAGTTCCTATTTGAAGGCTTGATGTAATGCTCAGTTTTATATATTTGTGTACTGTGTTATTTTTCTCTTGTGTTCGTGTAATTTAGTTTAGTATGGTATTTCGTTTTGGTGTGTGGTGTGTTCTGCTGTATTCAATAATCAATAAAAATATTATAAAAAAAAAAAAAAAATCCCACACTAAGGGGCATGTTTACTAAAGTCCGCAAAATAGCGCCCCGCAAAATAGCACACGGCAACGCGGCACTGAAACGCGCAGAAACGCGTTTAAACGCCCCGCACATGTGCGTGTCACCCCCGCACAGGTACGCGGCTCACTAACGGGCCCCGTACAAGTGCGGCCCGCAAATTTCCGATAGAGGCGTGGAACGGCGAAAGGAGGGCGGAGGAAGGCTCCGGAGGGGCGGAGGGACGGGTCAATGGGTGGAGAGTGGGAGGGGAGAGGCTCCCCGCACAGTATCGGGCCCGAATTTGCATGTAAAAACTACCGCGAGTGAAACACTCGCGGTAGAAAGCATTTAAAGGGAAGAGAAACCATTTCCGTCAGCAATGTACAGGAAAACCGGGGAAACCAGCAAAACGTGAGCAGTGTGATACATGTGCACAGCACAAAAGTGCAAATACAAATAGAAAATGACCACAACAGAACTATTAAAAACAGTAATTCAGCTGGGGAACAGTTATAGTGATGGGCAAATACAGAAAACACACCCAGCAAAGCTCCAGAAAAAAGAAATGAACATTTGAAGGGTTTACTGAGCCGAGTCTCTTCCAAAAAACATTTCCTTTGTTTGGAGCTTTCCTGGAGTGTGTGGTATGGTTGCCCATTAATATCACTGTTGCCCAGCGCGGTGATATCTTGTCCCCCATTTCCCGTAGCCATTTCCGGGGTTTATGTGCACGTTTGTCACCAGACAGGGTACATATGCCCACAGTAAAATTGCATAGAGCAGGGTTTGTGACTCCATTCTGCTAAGCTTACTACCTCCAGGGGCTACACTATTTCTGGGGCCATAGTGTGGTGCAGCAGACAGTGTAAGTACCTCTAGAACCAGAGGGTCAGAGGTTCAAAGCCCAGCTGGGGTACATGCCAGCCCAATCCCTATATTTTACCCACCACTGAACACAGATAGCGCAGACACCCCTGTATTGCAGGGAACATAAGCATGGGGAGAGCACCCATATTTTACCAACAACGCGCACACACACCACAACAATGGGCATTACCTACAGCCAAGTCACCCAAATGCAGTCCCGTACTGCCACATTGCAATCAGGTCATCTGCTTTTTCTGAGAGAAGCTCATACCAGCATGTTGGCGGACGAGGACATGTGGTGCAGGGGGCAGTGGCTGCTAGCCACAGAAGACAGAGGCCCAGTCATGTGCAGGCTGGCACAGTCCACTGCAACACAGGCCCTACCGGATCCACAGTCATGGACATTCCAGGGAAATCACCCAATCTGTGGATACACGGTGGTGCAGTGCACACAGACACTGTATACAAGAGCAGAGGGTCACAGGTTCAAAGCCCAACTGGGGCAACTGCTACTCTTTTTCCCCCAATTAACAGTGATAGTAAGGGCACACCTTTCCTGGGGAGGACATATGCAATGGCAATACGTCTATCTTTACACCACTGAGAACACACCATGAACAGTGACAGTACCCAGAGCAGAATCACACAATGCAGTCCTGGTGGGGCACACACCAGTCAGGTCCCATGATGGCACTCATACAAATGCCTGTGCTGTATATCTATGCACCACACCCATGGTATGTAGATGTAGCTCATGCATATCCATGAGGGACAGCAGGAAAACCAGAACAGTGTGATGCAAACCTGGACTGGAGTTGGGAATCTGTGCCGTAAAGCAGCAGCCATCAGGGGCAGACACACCCACACCCACACCCACAGGCCTCATTGACCAATGTCTCCTGGAGAGGCAAACCATTGAACCCTGCATGTCCTACCAATGTCACCCTACACCTGAGGTATATGATACACAGCTCTGAGATGTTTGCTAGTTCCACACATACTGCTAGTTGACCCCATCCGAACAATCTGTTAGGTGTTTGCGGTGCGTGCTCCAGGCCTGGCCTCTGACGCTGTTTACCACCCTGGGGAGTGGCCACCAGCTGTACTGCCTACCATATCCATGCCTTGCCGTGCTCAGGAGCGGTCTTGGTGGGCAAGGCTGATTACCTTCTCAATAGTAGCACCATGATGGCATAGGTGTGGAAGTGTGTGTTTGTCTATACCGTGGGTGTTGGCAGCAAGCCCCTTCCACAGCCCACACTGCCAATGTGCATAATGAGGTGCACGGTACCATGGGTATAGCCAGGACAGGGTGGCCTGGGCAGGATGCATCTGCACCGGGCATAGGGCACTGGCAGGGACACTGTAGTGTCCGGCCACCACCTACACAGACAGGGTGGCCAAAGCATGTCCTTCTGGGAGATCACGCTCACCCTGACTGTGCAGTGACCACAGCATGGCTAGGCACCCTCATAGTGCTATACAGTCTTTCTCTCATGTGATACATATGGGTATCTATTTGGGGCCCAGTCACTGAGTTATCTGCTTGCTGTGTATGCTGGCAGCCCAGTTCTGTGTGCATGTGTCTCCACTGGGAACATGCACTATGGACTAACCAGCAGACTGTTTGTAGATGGTATGTGGTTTGCTGGAATGGCTGGCAGGGTGCAGTTGGCTTGCTGCAGGGGAATACCTGGTGGTGGGGTGCAACCTACCATACCTGGTCATATGTGTGTCTGTTATTGTGTTATGGCTGTGTGTGGGGGGTGTTCCTCAGCAGGACTGGGGTTGATGTTGCCCTCTACTGCCACCTTTGTAGGGTGGTAGAGTGTGGATCTCTTGATGGGGGACCATGTTTGTCTCTAGGGGCAGCCCGAGGGGGGGGGGGGGGCTACAGCTGTGCCTGACTGGGATATCCATGGTGTTTGTGCAGAAACTAGCTATCTTACACAGTAACACTGCTATGGAACTCCCGCTTGACCTCCATCAGCCATGGAAAGTGTTGTAGACCTGGTCCTGGGCGCCTCATTGTACACTCAGGGTGAGGCCAGAACCCGCACGATGTAACGTTGTGTAGCTACTTTGTGCCAGTAAAACACCCAGTCAGTGCCCCCTACCAGGCCGAGTTGCTGTGTGGGTGCACCCGGTAACGTCCCCCAACAGGGCCGTGGTGCTGTGGGGGTGCATTTCCCATCTTGTGTCCATCTGTGGACAGCTAATTTGCATGTGCAGTGCATCATGGGTACGTGTGGCCTAACCCTATCCTGTTTACCCTGGCATACTATCTGTGAGATGACATGCAGGCTATCTGCAGCCAGCCAGGGGCTTCCATACAGCTATGGAGCTGTAGCCCAATGGTTACGTCACTGCCTGTGCAGTCAGAGGTGATGGGTTCAAACCCACATTGGGGTTCTGTGAGACAGGTGTTCAAAGCATATTTTTTTAGTTTACTGTACATATGTTGATGTCAGCAATAAGCACCCTCATGTGTACTGTACCCATAAGGTGCCTCTGAGGGTGCTTTATGGGGCGCCCTATAGGGCACTGTATGGTTGCCATCCATATAGGGTGCACCATACATTATCCTGTGTCGCAACATACATGCTGCCCTATAGGGGACATTCTAGGGTGCCTTGGCAGACGGTGCACTGTAACATGTGCCTTATGGGCGGCCCTATATTAATATGCTGTGAGAGTGCGTTTGCTAGTAGTTATCATAAAACTAAAATGATAGAGCCTCCTACAGCTCTCCCCAACATAAAACTTACTGCCTCAGCTAGCCTTTTTCTCTGGGCTTTGTGAGGGATTGAACACATGGCCCCTGCACCATTGCTCAGTGTCTTCACCATTGTGCTGTGGCTCTGTTCCTGTGTTTGAGCAGCAGCGCGCAGCCTTGTAGCCATTGGCGCGCCGTCTTGTGACGCACAAAATTACAATTAACAGCGCGCCGCCTTCTGGCGCGTAACATTAACAGCGCCCAACATGGGCATGCCCCTTAAAATACTGCCTCAGCCAGCTGTCTTCAATGGACACTGGGGGGAATTGAACCCATGATGCCTGCATGGGTGGTCAGTGTCTTAACCATTGTCCTATGGCTCCATTCCTGCTATTTGCACATCAGCGCGCCACTTATCCCTCCCACTATTGGGCTGCCCCCTCACACATCAGCGCGCCGCCTTCTGCCCACCGGCTCGCCGCCTTCTGTTGACCAATTTTATCAGTGCGCCGCCCTCTGCCGCCCAACCTTAACAGCGCGCCGCCCTCTGCCGCCCACAATAAACAGTGCGCCGTCTCATGCCGTTTAAAAAAATAGGTGCGCCGCCTTCTGCCGCCCATAATCAATATGCCTCCTACCTACAACCACTTTTTTTTGCCCATAAAATTTGATGCCTCAGCTGGTCTTTTTTGTTGGGTGCAATGGGGGTTTGAACCCCTGGACCCTGCACCATAGGTCAATGTCTTCACCGTTGTACTACGGCTTTGTTGTTTGGTTGTGCAGCAGCGCCCCACTTAGCCTTCTCACGCGCTAATGTGGGACCCGCACATTAGCGCGACTCACAAACCTACGGTCCGTTTTTTTCCTTTTTCTGCCTGGCCCGCCCACTCCTTATATGGCACCAGCACACTAACGGGGACCCGCACAGCAACGGACTTTAGTAAACATGCCTGTAATTGTTTAGCGCACAATTGGCAGGCACTGGGTGGGCTAGGGGCAGGATGTGGGTGATAATGGCACATCGTGGTTAGCGTTATGGCTGCCTGCTAACTGTGAATGTTGCCGTTAGTGTGGATGTACTTAACAGCACCTTGATAAGCAGTGTTAAGTGCTCTTAAATAGCTATGCCCCTTAGCATGGTAATTCATTTTAGGAGCGGTCTACTAATATGTGCTGTGGTTTTATATCTATCGTGGCAATAGTGTGCAAAATCACGGCATATTAAGTGCAAAGCCACTGCATTACCTGCCGGCATGGACGGCATTTCCCCAATAGGTGCGCACAGCGCTGGTCAACAATGTGGATCGGCAATACCTCAGGTGCAGTTAGCTTCATCTATTGAGGTAGAGGTAATTGCACCCATGTAAACTGCAAGACGTGCTGACAGTACGCAGTGTATACCCACATGCTGACAGTATGGTGATTACCACGCCCACTCTCTGTCCCTAACCCGCCCAATTCTGAATTTGAGATGCAGTTAGCATGGGACTCGACGTGCACTGACACAGCCACATGCTAACAGTTACTGTGGGACGCAGCGCGTGGGTTACATGCCATGGAACCCCACGCTAACTACATACTGCACTTTAGTACAAGGGCCCTTAATGTGTGCTAACCTACAAATTAGTGTGTGTTAAGTTCATTAGTGCACATTAAAAGGTTTTTAGCACACATCACACTTTTTTTAATTAAAATATGTGAGATGAACTGAAAATGTTTGAAAATCAGGAAAAAGGTCAAATGAACTGAAAATAAATACAATTTTATTTACATTTACATCTTACATAAAAATAATGAAACCTTTGTCCATTAAACAAACATTTTGGGTTTTTTTCTCTCTCCATATTCATAATTCCGTAAATCTTTATTTACTCTGCTCCTTCAATTAAAATGGAAATCAATCCCTTTTGTGGTGGTTAGCTCTGTTTTTCATTCTTGATGGCACAGGTGTGAAAAAATAGGCCCCGACATTTAAGCTCTTTATATTGTGCTAGGAGCTGAGATGTTTAATTAAAGCAAAGTAGGAAAGCGTGGGTGATTTGATGTAGAATGTATATCTCATGGGAAGCTCGTTCAGACCTAGTGTCACCAAATGTCAAGGGAAGGAAATGTGCCGTACAGATCTCTACCAGCTCTGCTTCAGATGTTATAAGCTTAATATACCACCTTAACTTTTCACATAATGCTTATTTTTCTTTAAATTAAATAGGACACTCCACAGCTTGTCTAGAATAGAGTGATTTGAATAAGGTCGGGAAAGCAGTCTCTAAAAATGATAAATAAATAAATAGATTTTGTTTCTGCATTGCAGTGGGTGTTGTATTTTTTATTAAACTGGCTTTCAATCTATGTCTTGTCACTTTGATTCCTTTTACAGAAGTCTCTGAAGTTTAAAAGACATTGTTACATTTAAAAAGCGAATTCATAAGTCCTGTGGTCTTTGTTATGCACTGTGAGCTTTTGGGAAAGTCGGCTATAAACAAAGTTGGAGGTGACTGATTTGATTTCATCCATGTTGGAGCATTGCCTATCGTTGGTATGTTGGAAGCTGCTTTCTCTATAGTATATCCTTTAACCGGGGAGCAGCACCCAGCGCTTCCCCTGCCCGACACTCCAAACCTTGACCATACCCTTTTGTACTCTAACAAACTTCACACCACACCTAATTTGGTACAACAACAGGTCGCAGCTTTATTGCCCAATAACATATTAACATTTGCAACATGCATAACAATCAGCCAATCCCCCGGCGGAGCGTTACCTCACCAGCCATACTATTAGCAAGGTGACCACACTACCGCCCCCTGTGCCGGTCAACCACCGGTGAAGTTACTACCACCCCTGCCCGACTTTGCCATATCACTAGCAAAAGTCTGCTAGGGGTTATCCGGGTCGTGGGCACCCTGCCCCCGCCCCAAGTAGCCTATGGCTCCGGACCCCGGAAACCTCCGGGATCCCGCCTCCCATTTCAAACCCCCCCCCCCCCCCGCTGCGACAACCCCAACCCCCCACCACCCCATTGCACTACAGGGTGGGAGGGCAGGACACCTGCCACTCGCCCTCATCCAGCACCATGTGCGCGGCGAACGTCCTCGCCGCTGCAGCACATGGCCTGCCTCCTCCTGGATTTGCTCCTGCCGTGCGCGTCCCGGCGGCAGAGCCAATCGATTTGAATGATGCACCTCGCGTCATAGCGCCTTCGCGTACCCCACCCCTTTAGCCCCTAGCTCTCCAACGGGCAGGGTACCGTGCTGGGGCCCGCCCCCGGTTACATTCGGCCGCCGAGACCCTGCCCGTGCCCTTCTCTTTTTCCCATTTGAATGGGCGAGTCTCCTCTAGCCTGGATGACATACAAGAGGCTGTAAGTGCATCTCTACTTTCCGTAGCAGTGACAGTGCATGGTAATTTATCGTACGCTAACCCATTCTCCACCCCTTTATTGTGACAAGCAGTTACCTCATGAAATAGTATGCAAGTGTCGTGGCCATATGGTAACTTAGCACATGCTAATTCATGTGGTAACTGCTTACCATACTTTAGTAAACAGGCTTCTAGAGTACGTAAACACACATTTACACCTTTTTCTGAGCAGCTGTAAATTGTTGCATGGGTGTTTGAGCACTATTGGGGCTGGTTCTGGGACCCGATTTTGCAAAGGCACAAGATACCTATGCTGCCTTCATAAAGTAAGTGTTTTTTGTACTTCTCACATAGGCACCCTGTTATAAAATTACTATCCTCATGCTGGAGAGGTCTGGAGTCTGCGCTATGGGATGTGTTATGGGGCAAGAGAAAAGAAGGACTCTATTGGGCTTCTAACAGTACAACTCTTTATAGGTCATCAGGTTGTAAAAGGGATGCCCAAGTCAAGATGCTGACGTTTTGCAGTGCATTTTACAAACAGCTCGCTGAATGTGGAGCCTTTTGTAAAAAAAAGCCTAAGGCTGTGAGAAAAGCATCTGTCGTTAGCAGCATGCAGCAAGGGGACAGCCGTTTACAAAGAAACACATACCACAGGTAACAGCGCCATTCAGCTTTAGTGCCGTCTTTTGCTTCATAGGTGCGGAAGAGGAAGCAGCGCATTTTGCAAATCTGCAAGTCCCAAGGAAGCCAATTAAGCAGCGAAGCTCCCAGACCCAATTCTTTTGCTGTTTGAAAAGCTTTTGAAAAACAGACAGCAGCACAGTTCCATTCCCAGTTCCTCCTCCGAAACCCAGGTCCAAATGAGCAGTCAGCTAACAGTTTTGGTTGCCTCAGAGCAGATTTCAAGGTTGGCAAGGGAAATGCTTGATGTATGTATGTATTTATGCTGCAAAATAGGGAAATACATCTTTCATAGTTAGGTCTGCTCAAACCACACCCAAAATCTCCCCCTTCAAATCTGCGCATGTTGGATCCATATGCATAGGTGGCTCCTCTTCTAAAGCAGACACTCATATGCTAGTCACACTCTCGATCCCTAGATCGTCCGCTCCAGCCCCTCCCTCCACTCAACAATGTTAATAATGAACATATTTAACCAGATACATATACGAATGTCAGCAGGCCCACAGATTGCAGTTAAATAAATAAATATATGCGTATGCCAATTTATTTCATTTCATTTTCATTTATTATACTTGTGGAGGGGCATTTTAGAAAGAACATCCAAGTGCAATCTAGGATGTCTAAGCCAGGACATGTGAAAGAAAAGCAGAAATGTCCAAGTTCGGACATGATTCCACAAATGCAGATGTGCCCAGTATGGACATAGATGTCCCCAGAATAGCATTGCAGAACCTGGACATCTAGGAATAGCTTAATGATTAGAGTAGTGGACTAGGGCTAGGGAAGCCAGGGTTCAAACACTCTACTGCAGATGAGGACGTGCTATCTTCTCTACACCCTCCGGGTGTCTTTCAGCCAAAGCAAACTCTTTCCCGATGCTTATTCATGCCTGAAGCACTGGAGCAGGTCTAAACTTAGATGTGACTCCGGATGTCCAGGATGTTCCTGAGATCAGGCAGTGATGTCCAGTTTCCCAGAAATGCGCCAGCCATGGCTCCACCGTGTCCCTGTTCAGACTCACCCTGGGGACCTGGCTTCTACAATGGTTCTGGACATCTCTATGCCCATTTTCAGATGTCCAAAGCATGAAAAGGGCTTCCAAAATAACACCCAAAGCCTGCCTATAGTGGTAATTCTAGGCAGATAACATGATTATATACACAGGCATCTGCACAATAATATCAACAATAATATAAGCGCGTTAGAAAGACCAAGCTGAAACAAGCAGGTTTTCAATAATTTATGAAACTTTACAAAATCCTTCTGTGTACATAATTCTATTAGAAGAGTAAGCAAACTTATGGGACTACCTATAGAAAAGGCAAAAGACCAAGTCGTTCCCTTCTAGCATGAGCCTCCACAGGAATGAATTGACCAGTCTGACTTCAATGAAGAGAATGAGAAGTTTCAAAGCTCTTCATGGGTATAGCAAAAAGAGTAACTGCAGTCTCATATAACAATTTGTGAATCAAAAACAAAGTTTTAAACAGACTAAGGGGTATGTTTACTAAACGGCGCACAATAGCATGCGCTAAGGTACCTTAGCACACGCTAATGATGTGTTTTTGTGCCCCACACACGTGCGCGCCGCACTAACGGGCCCGCTCATGTGCACGGCGCGCTACTGTGCGATAGAGGCGTGGAAAGGCTCCGGGAGGGCGGAGGAAGGCTCCCCAGGGGCGGAGGGAAGGGGTCAAAGGGGTGGAGAGTGGGAGGGGAGAGGCTCCCCGCACAGGAGCGGGGCTGAAATTCAGGTAAAAAAATACCGCGAGTGAAAACCTCGCGGTAGAGCCGATTTAAAGGGAAGAGAACATAAGAACATAAGAACATAAGATATGCCATACTGGGTCAGACCAAGGTCCATCAAGCCCAGTATTCTGTTTCCAACAGTGGCCAATCTAGGTCATACGTACCTAGCAGTTTCCCCAAGGGACACAGGTTCCACAATGCTTGTATTGGTTCAAGCATTGATATCCTGGGTCCCTTCTTAATAATGGTTTATGGACCTTTCCTCCAGGAACTTGTCCAAACCTTTTTTTAAAAACCCAGCTACACTAACAGCCTTTACTACATCCTCCGGTAACAAATTCCAGAGTTTGATTACACGTTGAGTGAAAAAATATTTTCTTTTATTAGTCTTAAATAGTTTACCCTGTAGCTTCATTGCATGTCCCCTAGTCTTTCTATATTCTGATAAGGTAAACAATCGATCTACGTTTACCCGTTCCACTCCGTTCATTAATTTATAGACTTCTATCATATCTCCCCTCAGCCGTCTCTTTTCCAGGTTAAAGAGCCCCAACCTTTTTAGCCTTTCTTCATAGGAGTAGCCTTCCATCCCCTTTACCATTTTGGTGGCTCTTCTCTGAACCTTTTCTAAAATTGCTATATCCTTTTTAAGATATGGCGACCAGAATTGCACACAATATTCAAGGTGCGGTCTCACCATGGAACGATATAGAGGCATTATAATATCTTTTGTTTTATTTTCCATTCCTTTCCTTATCATACCTAGCATTCTATTTGCTCTCTTGGCCGCCGCTGCACACTGGGCCGAGGGTTTTAACATGGTATCCACAAGGACGCCTAAATCTTTTTCTTGGGTGGTGGTTCCTAATGTGGAACCTTGCATCGTGTAACCATAGTTTGGGTTGTTCTTCCCTAGGTGCATAACCTTGCACTTCTCCACATTAAATTTCATCTGCCATTTTGATGCCCAGTCTTCCAATTTTATCAAGATCCTCTTGCAATTTTCCACAATCCTCCTGGGTTTTAACAACTTTAAATAGTTTTGTGTCATCAGCAAATTTGATAACCTCACTCGTTATTCCACTTTCCAGGTCATTTATGAATATGTCAAAAAGCAGCGGACCCAGCACAGATCCCTGGGGTACACCACTATTCACCTTTCTCCATTGGGAAAATTGGCCATTTAGCCCTACCCTCTGCTTTCTATCTTTTAACCAGTTCCTGATCCACAGTAGTACACTGCCTCCTATCCCATGACTCTTTAGTTTTGCCAAAAGTCTCTCATGAGGGACCTTGTCAAAGGCTTTCTGAAAGTCCAGATACACAATATCAACCGACTCACCTTTGTCCACCTGTTTATTCACTCCTTCAAAAAAACATAACAGATTAGTAAGACAAGATCTTCCTTGTCTAAAGCCATGTTGGCTGTCTCCCATTAGGTCATGACTATCTATATGCTGAGTAATTTTATTCTTTATGATGGTTTCTACCATTTTTCCCGGTACTGATGTCAGGCTCACCGGTCTGTAGTTTCCCGGATCACCCCTCGAACCCTTTTTAAAAATTGGTGTTACATTGGCGATCCTCCAATCCTCAGGTATTAGAGATGATTTTAATGATAGTTCACAGATTACTGATAGCAGGTCTGCAATCTCAAATTTCAGTTCTTTCAACACCCTTGGATGTATACCATCCGGCCCAGGTGATTTGCTACTCTTCAGTTTATCTAATAGTTGTAGGACATCTTCCCGATGTATCGATATTTCCTTCAATTCTTCCACACCTTTAAATACCACTTCAGTCGTGGGTAACATCCCTACATCTTCCTCAGTAAAGACCGAAGCAAAGAATTCATTCAGTCTCTCCGCTATCGCCTTGTCGCCTCTTAGTGCTCCTTTAACCCCTTTATCATCTAATGGACCAACTGACTCTCTCACGGGTTTTTTGCTACGAAATGTACTTGAAAAGGTCTTTATTTCGCGTTTTTGCTTCCGCAGCAAGCTTCTTCTCAAATTCTCTCTTTGCCTGCCTTATCAATGCCTTGCATTTGACTTGCCAGTGCTTGTGCTGTTTCCAGGTTTCATCATTTGGCTCTTTTTTCCATTTCTTGAAAGATGCTTTTTGGCAACAACAGCCTCTCTGACCTCAGCTTTAAACCATGCTGGCAATTTTTTGGACTTCCTTCCACTTTTCTTAAAGCGTGGAATACAGCTGGTCTGGGCTTCCAAGATAGTATTTTTCAACAACACCCAAGCTTGATGTACGTCTTTAACCTTTGCAACTGCTCCTTTTAGTTTTTTCTTAACTGTTTTCCTCATTCTATCATAGTCTCCCTTTCGAAAGTTAAAGGGTAGTACTGTGGATTTCCTTACTATCCCTCCTCCACTAATTAAATCAAAGGCGATCATGCTATGATCACTATTGCCAAGTGGCCCCAACACCCTTATCTCTTGCACTACATCTGGTGTTCCACTAAGGACTAGGTCTAATATTGCTTCCCCTCTGGTCGGTTCATGAACCAGCTGCTCCAAGAAGCAGTCATTTATTTCATCTAGGAACTTTATCTCCCTAGCATGTCCTGTTGTGACACTGACCCAGTCGATGCCGGGGTAATTGAAATCACCCATTATTATTACTGCACTGTAACTTTTGCTAGCTTCCTTGATTTCTTTGAGCATTTCATCATCCATTTGTTCATTCTGGCCAGGCGGACGATAGTACACCCCCACTGCCATCGCCTTCCCCTTTTTACATGGAATTTCAATCCATAGAGATTCTACAGCAAATTTTGTTTTCTTGCAAAACTTTAATCCTTTCTGACTCAATGCCCTCTCTAACATAGAGCGCAACCCCTCCACCAATTTGATCAGCTCTATCATTTCGATATAGTTTGTACCCAGGTATCACAGTGTCCCACTGGTTGTCCTCCTTCCACCATGTCTCTGATATTCCAATCATATCTAACCTCTCGTTTAGTGCTATATATTCTAACTCTCCCATCTTGTTTTGTAGACTTCTAGCATTTGCATACAAGCATTTTAGAGACTGTATTTTATTCATATTAATTTGGCTATTGGTAGACATGGGTAATTTGGGATCTTTAAGTTCTGTCTGCTCCATACTCGAGGGCATTTGGGCTACTTTACTCTTTTTTGGAACCTCTCTGCTTTTTGTAGTATCCTTCAAGGATACATTCTTCCGAACCATGCGCTCTTGGGCGACTGTCGGCTTTCCCCTATTATCTAGTTTAAAAGCTGCTCTATCTCCTTTTTAAAGGTTAATGCCAGCAGCCTGGTTCCATCCCGGTTAAGGTGAAGCCCATCCCTTCGGAAGAGCCCCTCCTTTCCCCAGAATGTTCCCCAGTTCCTAACAAATCCGAACCCCTCATCTCTGCACCATTGTCTCATCCACGCATTGAGAGTCCGGAGCTCTGCCTGCCTATTGGGTCCTGCGCGTGGAACGGGAAGCATTTCAGAGAACGCTACCCTGGAAGTTCTGGATTTCAACTTCCTACCTAAAAGCCTAAATTTAGCTTCCAGAACCTCCCTACCACATTTTCCTATGTCATTGGTACCAACATGTACCAAGACAGCAGACTCCTCCCCAGCACTATCTAAGACCTTATCTAGGTGGCGTGTGAGGTCCGCTATACCTTCGCACCAGGCAGGCATGTTACCAGGCGATCCTCACGTCCACCAGCCACCCAGCTATCTACATGCCTAATGATCGAATCACCAACTATAACTGCTGTCCTAACCCTTCCCGCATGGGCACTTGGCCCTGGAGAAACCTCCTCGGTGCAAGAGGGGTTTACATCACCTGGAGGACAGGTCCTAGTTACAGGATCACTTCCTGCCACACCAGGGTGATGCTCTCCTGTCACGTGACCTCTCTCCTCCATGGCAACAGGGATGCTGCCAGACTGGAGGTGGGACTTCAGGACTATATCCCTGTAGGTCTCGTCTATGTACCTCTCTGTCTGTCTTATGTTTTCCAAGTCTGCTACTCTAGCCTCTAGAGAACGGACTTGTTCCCTGAGAGCAGAGAGCTCCTTGCACCTAGTGCACACGTAAGAACTCTCACCAGCTGGGAGAAAATCATACATGTGACACTCAATGCAAAAGACTGGAAAGCCCACATCCCGCTGCTGGACTGCTGTCTGCATCTTAGTTTTAAGTTTGTGTTTAGATCTTTAAGTTCTATATGTACTAAAGGGTGCAATGGATATTTATACCACTAAAACTGTACCTAAGAAGTTTAATATACCTTGTTCACCTGAAGCTTAATTAATCTCAGGTCCTTGGTGTATGACTGATTTGGGTAATGAGCTTCACCTGAGAGCACCTCCTGTCTTTTAAGTTGTGCAAGTACCTATAAAGCTGTGAAATTCCCAGGGGAGGGTGGGTGTGGGGAGGGAGGGAGGGATATAACACTTATTAAAAAAGGGCTGCTACACAGTACCTTGTCCTGTGCTGCTGAGGAAAACTATATTCTGATTTGATTTAAATTATAGCTCTTTGCTGCTACTAGGCTCTAACCTATTATGAAATTTAAACTACAAGCTCTCTGCTGGATTCTAAATTTAACCAGAAAGCTCTCTTCTGTGTTTTAATTTGAAACTAAAAGTACTTTGCTGATGCTAGGCCCTGAGTGACTATGAAATTTAAACTACAGCTGTCTACTGGGTATGAAAGGTAACCAGAAAGTTCTCTTCTGTGTTTTTAAATTGAATCTTAAACTGTTGCTACTAGGCCCTGACTGATTTAACAAAAAAAATAGTGGGTTCACAGATTAATTAGCTTTAAAAGAAAAACAATTCCTTTCAGAAAAATTCCCAGAAGTATATACTCACAATTTCAGATTTCTCTCTAGAAGTAACAGCCCCCCTTTCCAGTCCGTCAGCAATGTACAGCAAAACCAGGGAAACCTACAAAAAGTGAGCAGTGTGATACATGTGCACGGAACAAAAGGGCAAATAAACAGTAAAAATGACCCCAAAAAATATAAAAAAATTATAATCAAGCTGGGCAATAGTGATAGTAATGGGGAACATCAAAAAACACTCCCAAAAAAGCCACAAAAAATAAATATTAATTTTAGAAGGGTCTACGCTCCGTCCCCATACAAGGTGAATGATCCCACAGTGAAATAGCACTGATCAGGGTTTCCCTCTCCATTGGACAGGTTACCTATGGCATGGACATTTCCACAACAGCAGGGCGGGCAGGTCGGAATGGGCAATTGGACAGATGCTGGGAAAGGGGATACAGAGGGCTGCAGGCGGCACATGCTGTGGTGCAGCTGGGGCACAGTGCGGACTAGGCAGATGCCTAGATGGCACCTAGGAATGCTGAAACTGAACAGCAGCCAGACAGCGCAGGTACCCCCAAGGGCACGGAACATTGGCAGGCGGTGATTGGGGGACGTGCGGACAGATATGCAGGCACCCCTACCCCAGAACCTGCACCATAGGCAGCCGCCTACCCGCAAACAGGATGGCCTGAGACTGCATACCACCAGCACCACCAGCAGAAGGGCATGTCAGCATGGTGGCACAGGGGTACTGGAGGTGGAGGGGGGCAGTGGCAGCTGCCCAGAGCAGACCATGGCCTAGCCCTGTGTAGGTGGGTGCAATGCACTGCAACAGACAGGCCCTGCTGGACAAACAGTCATGGTATCATCAGGGAATGCACTGTCTCTGTGGCAACACGGTAGTGCAGTGCACACAAGCAGTGTGTTTGGAAACAGAAGGTCACAGGTTCAAGCCCCAGCTGGGGCTCATGCCAATCCAGTCCCCATATTTTACCCACAACTAACTAGTGATAGTAAAGACGAACCTTTATTGCAGAGAACATAAGCATGGCTCAAACACCTCTATTTTACCCTACAGAGCACAGACACCAGAAACATGCACATTATCTAGAGCAGATTCCCCCAAATGCAGTCCTGGAGGGCCACAAATTCTTCAGGGTTTATGCTGTCTCCAATCTAAGGATGGAGCGGTACTGGTGGTGGAGGTGGCAGCAGCTGGTGGCCACAGCAGACCATGGCCTAGCCCTGTCCAGGTGGGTGCCGTGCACTGCAACAAACAGGCCCTGTCGGATGTACAGTCATGGACTCCCCAGGGAATGCAGCATATCTGTGGCAACACGGTGGTGCAGTGCACACAGACAGTGTGTGCAAAAACAGAAGGTCACAGGTTCAAAGCCAAGCTGGGGCTACTGCCAATCCAGTCCACATATTTTCCCCACAACTAAACCATGATAGTAAGGACAAACCTTTATTGCTGAGAACATACGCATGGTTAATACGCCTATATTTTATCCCACCAAGCACAGGTACCAACGAAGTAAATGAGTTCTTCCAACAAGATCCACGGTTTGGTTTGGTTCTTTCCCCACCGAGCACATACACCATAAACAGGCATATTACCTAGAGCAGAGTCTCCCAAATGCAGTCCTGGAGGGCCCCACACCATTCAGGTTCCATGCTGCCTCTAATAAAGATGCCTGTGCTGCATATCTATGCACCACCCCCATGGTATGCAGATGTATCTCATGCATATTCATGAGGGACAGCATGAAAATCCGAACAGTGTTTGGCACACCAGGACTGGAGTTGGGAACCTCTGCCGTAAAGCAGCAGCCAACAGGGGCAGACACACCCACACCCACACCCACAGGCCCCATTGGCCAATGCCTCCTGGAGAGGCAGGACATTGGGCCCTGCTTGCATCTCCCAATACTAGCACTTGCATACCTTAGCAATGCCACCCTACACCTGGGTATACGGTACACAGCTATCAAACGTTTCCTATGATTACTGGCAGATAGCAAGTCCTACGTTAAGCACAGTTTGCTCATTGAGCTCCATCATAACAATCTTTCTGATGTCTGTGGTGTGTGCTTCAGATCTGGTCTCTGACAGTGTTTACCACCCTGGGGAGTGACCCCCAACAGTATTGCGTACCATATCCATGCCTGTACTGTGCCCAGGACTGGTGTGGTGGGCAGGGCTGCTAAACTCCTCTATAGTAGCACAATGCTGGCATAGGTGTGGGAGTGTGTGTCTGTCTATACAGTGTGTGGTGGCTGCAAACACCTTCCACAGCCCACACTGCCAGCACTGTTGCCAGTATTGGCCTGCCAATGTGCATAATGAGGAGCAAGGTACCATGGGTATAGCCCAGACAGTGTGGCCTGGCCAGGATGCATCTGCACAGGGCATAGGGCACTGGCTGGGACATTTTAGTGCCCGGCCACCACCTACACAGACAGGGTGACCTCTGTATGTCCTGCTGGGAGATCACTCTCACCCTGACTGTGCAGTGATGACAGCATGGCTAGGCACCCTCATAGTGCTATATAGTGTTTCTGTCATGTGATATTTATGGGTTTCCTTTTGGGGCCCAGTCACTGATTTATCTGCTTGTTGTGTATGCTGACATCCCAGGTCTGGGTGCACGCATTTCCACCAGGAACATGCACTATGGACTAGCTAGCAGACTGTTTGCAGCTGGTATGTGTCTTGATGGAGCGCCTTGCAGGGTGCAGCGGCTGAAGGCTTGCTGCAGGAGAATATCAGATAGTGGTGGGGTGCAGCTTAGCATATCCAGGCCTAATGTCTGTCTGCTATTGTGTTATGGATGTGTACAGAGCTGCATTGACTGCCCTGTAGGGTGTCTGTTCCCCAGCAGGACCAGGGTTGATGGTCCCCTCTACTGCCACCTTTGCAGGGAGGTAGAATGTGGATCTGTTGATGAGAGACCCTGTTTACCACCCTCAGCCCTGGAGGAGGAGGGTGGTGGTACATAATCCTCCTAGGGGTCCATAGGGGCTACTCCTGACTGAGACAGACAGATATATCCAAGGTGTTTCTGCAGAAACTACCTATCTCACACATTAACACTGCTTTGGACCTCCAGCATGGCCTATTTCTGCCATGGAAGGTGCTGTGGACCGTGTGCTGGGTGCCTCACCGCACCCTCAGGGTGAGCACAGTACCCGCACAATGTGACGGTGTGTAGCTACTCTGTGCCAGTAAAACACATGGTCAGTACTCCCTACCAGGCCGAGGTGCTGTGGGGGTGCACATGGTCAGTTCCCCCTACCAGGCCGAGGTGCTGTGGGGGTGCATACCCCATCTTGTGTTTATCTGTGGACAGCTGATTTGCATGTGCAGTGCATCATGGGTACGGGTGTGCTAACCCTATCCTGGTGACCACAGCAGACTGTCTGTGTGGTGACGTGCACTCCCTCTTCAGCCAGCCAGGAACTTGCTAGCAGCTATAGAGCTGTTGCACAATGGTTACTTCACTGCCTGTGGAGCCAGAGGTCGTGGGTTCAAACCCACAGTGGAGTTATTTGATAGGGCTGCCCAAAGCATTATCTATTTTTAATGTACATTATTGCTGCCAGCAAAAACACCCTCATCGTACTGTACCCATAAGGTGCCTCAGAGGGGGCTTTATAGGGTGCCCTATAGGTCACCTTATGGTTACCGTCCATATAAGGTGCACTATACGTTATCCTGTGGAGCAACTTATAGGGTGCCCTATAGGGGACATTTTAGGGTGCCGTGGCGGATAGTGCACTTTATAATGTGCCCTCTGGGGTACCCTATGAGGCGCCTTATGCAGCACCTTATGTTACAATACTTTGAGGGTGTGTTTGCTGGCAGCACTAATTAAAATAAAAATAAAATGCCCCCTACAGCAATATTACCTATAACAGATAATGCCTCAGCCAGCCTTCTTCATTAGGCACAGTGGGGGATTGAACCCATGACTCCTGCATCATTGGTCAGTGTCTTAACCATTGTGCTCCACTGCTGCTTCTCTTTGTATGTCAGCGCACCTACTTATGCTTTTCATTCCTTAAACTGCACAGTGCTGCCATCAAAAACAGTGCTGTGACCTTGTGGTACCTCATACGGCACCCTATAAAGCGCCCTATAAGCAACATTCTAGGGTGCCTTGGCGGACAGTGCACTTTAAAATGTGCCTTATGGGGCGCCTTATGTTAACACTCTTTGAGAGTGCGTTTGCTAGTAGTAGTAATTAAAATAAAAATAAAATGCCTCCTAAAGCAATCTTCCCCATAATAGGTAATGCCTCAGCCAGCCTTCTTCATTGCAATAATCAAAAGAATACCCAAACCCCAACCGCAATCACCATATGCTATATACTTTTTTGTCGGGCATAAACCGCAAGGTGAAGAGGACTCCCTCGACACCTCACGCAGTACATACCCCTTTTGTTCTTTTTATTATTTATTTCATTAATTCTGATTTCGCAAATCTTAAAAGCAGGGAAAGGCTTCACACTTATCTGCACAAGCACGACGTGCACGTTTCGAAGCGACCAGCTTCTGTGTCAAGTGTTCCCAAGGCAAAGCAGTGTGTCCAATCCTTCCAAAATCCAGAAATCGCCAAAACTATCGCTAGTTTTGGCGATTTTTGGATTTAGGAAGGATTGGACACACTGCTTTGCCTTGGGAACACTTGACACAGAAGCTGGTCGCTTCGAAACGTGCACGTCGTGCTTGTGCAGATAAGTGTGAAGCCTTTCCCTGCTTTTAAGATTTGCGAAATCAGAATTAATGAAATAAATAATAAAAAGAACAAAAGGGGTATGTACTGCGTGAGGTGTCGAGGGAGTCCTCTTCACCTTGCGGTTTATGCCCGACAAAAAAGTATATAGCATATGGTGATTGCGGTTGGGGTTTGGGTATTCTTTTGATTATTGATATGTGTGGGAATACCTTTTTTGGGACTTTTTTCCTTTGAGCCTTCTTCATTGGGCACAGTGGGGGATTGAACCCATGATCACTGCATCATTGATCAGTGTCTTAACCATTGTACTGTGGCTCTGTTCCTGTGCTTGTGCATCAGCGCGCCACTTCTGCTTCCCACGCAACTTTCTCATGCGCTAATGTGTGGGGCGCACTTGAGCACCGCGCACATTAGCGCATGATTAATCCCGGTTTTGCTTTTTTCAACCTGAAACGCCCACTCCTTATATGGCATCTGCACACTAGCGCGCCGCGCACCATAACGGGGTTTTAGTAAACATACCCCTAAGCCTTTCAACAGGAAGCCAGTGAAGTTCAGTTTATCAGAGATATGATCAGATTTCCGCAAAACAAAAATCACACAGGCTGCAGGGAATGAATAAAAGACCATAATAAAGATTATTACAATAACCTAAAATAAGTAAAATAAACAACTGTGCAGTCCTACAAAAATCTTTATCAGAAAGAAAGCACTTCAGTCTACGAATCACTCGAGTCTATAGAAACATTGTGAACCACTCTGAGCTTCATAGACAGCTCAGCAACAAGTGAGATCCCTAAATATCTAGCTTCAGAAGTCAAAGGAATAATTTTTCCAACCAAGAATAACATTTTTGGATTTTTATTTATTTTATTTTATTTATTTATTCTTTTCTTCTATACCACCCCTTCCAGAGATCAAGGGCGGTTTACAGGGAACAGTTAAACAATTTTATATAGTTTTACATGGAACAGTAGTTGTAACTATATACAGGTAAACATTGTAAGCAACTGTATCAAAAAACTATTTACATTTGATCATTTTGATCATTTAAAGCATGCGATAATGTCATAGCCTCATTTTTTGTATAAACCATGCTTCAATAGCCAATCAGCAATTAAGTGAAACTCCTTTACTAATGTTATGGAGTCAATTACATTGATTGTTTTAATAGTAATAGGAACAAATAAAAGAATATTATCTAAAGCATAAACCATCGCATAAATATGAAATAAAATGTGTCGCGCAAAACTGCACAGAAAGGACTCAGGTAGATATTAAATAATGCAGCTGAAAGAGATGATCCTTGTGAGACACCACGATCAATACTGAACCAATCAGAACAATCGTTTCTGAACTGGACTCTGCCTATGGACAGACAAAAATGAAGTAAACCAAAATAAAAGCCACTCCCTCTATTCAAATATTTCTTGATCTAGACGATAATGTGTCATGGCAAACTGAGCCAAAGGCCAAGGAAATGCCAAAAAATATTAAAAGAAAACCAGACCCTGGAAAGTCCAGCCTTGTAAGTAAACTATCTATCAAAGAGACTAACAAAGTTTCAGGACTATGTCCCTTTCTGAAGCCAAATTGACATCCATCTCATCCATATTACATGCTAAATCTTCATCCAGCTGTAAATATACCATCTGCTCAATAAGTTTAACCAAAAACGGGATGTTTGATATCCACTGATAACTAGAACATTCTGAAGGATCCAAATAAACTTTTTTTTAAATTGGCATAATATTAAACTGCTTTAAGCATTCCAGTACACACCTTTCCCTCCATGAAATATTCACTAGATCGCAAAAGAAATCTAAGCACAACAGAGCTCAGATTCTTAATGGCTGCAACTGGGATTACATCAAGAGGACTAGAAGCACGAATCATCTTACGCAAAATTAACTTGATTGACTCCTTTCCTTCTGATTCAAAAATGCTTCATGATGTCCCATCCATTGCTGATCCTTGCCCCTTTATCAGTTATCAATGGTCTATTTAGGCATTTGGCTTTTGAATCAAAGTACAATTTAAACTGAGAGACAGAAGGCCGGCCATCAATTGAGCACCCTAGTGGGTCTCTCAAATTATTTACTGTATTAAATACCTCCTGAAGTTCAGACAGTCCCTTCTGAGTCTTTGAGGTAAAGTAACCTCATTTAGCCCTTTCAGAGAGGGCCGTACTTAGGGCTGTACGAGTGGTGCGGCTGCACAGGGCGCAAATAAGAAAGGGGACACTGATATCATCGCTGGACTTTCAGGAAGCTCGAAAATAGTGAGCTACTGCACATGGCTAGGTGGGGGCACCAGATTTGTTATTCGCAGAGGGCCCATTTCTAGCTTGGTTCAGTTCTGCTATCACATAAACCTCTATATTTCTTAAAAGCATTGAAATACAATTGCTTAGCTTCACTAGAAGGGGATGTTTTCCATCTCCATTCCTACTGCCTAACTAAATGCTTTTCAGCCCTCAGAGGTGATGGTGCCTCTGTATAAGCCTCTGGTGCAACTTCATTTGGAGTATTGTGTGACATTCTGGAGACCGCACCTTCAAAAGGATATAAACAGAATGGAGTTGGTGCAGAGGGTGGCTACCAAAATGGTCATTGGGCTTCACCATAAGGAATATGGGGAAAGACTTAAAGATCTAAATATGTGTACTAGGGGAGATATGATAGAGACATTTAAATGCACAGAAGAGCCTTTTTAAACTGAAAGCAAGCTCTGCTATGAGGGGACATAGGATGAAGGTGAAAGGGGATAGACTCAGGAGTAATTTGTGAAAATATTTCTTTACGGAAAGAGTGGTGGATGCATGGAATAGTCTCCCAGTGGAGGTGGTAGAGATGAGGACAGTATCTGAATTAAAGAAAACATGGGACAAACACAGAAGATCTCTAAAGGAAAAAAGGGGACTGTTGTAGTGGTTGATATGGAAGGACAGACTAGATAGGCCATGTGGTCTTTTTCTGTCGTCATGTTTCTATGTTTATAAAATAATGAGAGGGATAGAGCAAGTAAATGTAAATTGGTTGCTTACTGCGCTCACCATTAGACCCAGCAAGGTTTTCTTTACCCACTGCCTGACCCCCAAATGGGCCTGTGGAGGCCAGGGTCAGGCTGCAAGGATTCTCCTGTGCACTCCTCACCTTCCAGGGGGATTCTCCACTGCAGACTGCTGCACCTGGGGAGATTTATCCCACCTCCGGAGTGGAATAAGCCACCGTCTATCTCCATGACCCCAGATGTACAGGGGGACTTGCTCTTCCCTCAATCCACCCCCTCCCACCCTCGTACAGAATTCCCCACACATCTCCTGTGTACATGCGGGGAGCTCTGTCCTTAGCATCAGGTATAGGTGAATAGCAGGGGCTGGATATCCATGTCAGATGTCCAGCCCCTGCTATTCGGGATCGGAATGACCCCTTTTACCTATAAACCTAGCAGTCATGGCCTTCTTTCCAGCATTTTTAAACCATGGAATACATCTGATGTGTGCTTCCAAAATGATATTTTTAAACAATGCCCAGGCCTGATGTAAACTCTTACCCTTTGTAGCTGCTCCTATTAGTTTTTCTTAACCATTTTCCTTATTTTTTATAGTTTCCCTTTGGAAATGTAAATACTAGTGCAGTATATTTCCTTGTTGTTCTCCCTCCATTTATTAAATCAAATCTTATCATTGTATGATGACTATTACCAAATAGTCCCATCACCCATACCAAATTCTGTGTTCCACTAAATAAGTCCAAAATAGCTTTCCCTTGTGTTGTTTCCTGAACCAGTTGCGATATAAAGCTAGTATTTGTGACCTGGATTGGCCACTGTTGGAAACAGGATATTGAGCTTGATGGATCATTGGTTTGACCCTGTATGGTAAATTTCATGTTCTTATTTCATCAGACAGTCTGAAGACTTTTTACTAAGCACAATTGACCATTTAATATGCATTAAAGAGTGCAATAACTGGCTGTGATGAATGCTAATGTGCAGGCATGCCAGCTACTGACTATTAAATACATGTTAACTGGCCATTGCTTGCTAATGTACAGCGTGGGAAGATTAGGGGAAGAATGTGGGTATAGGGAGCATATTAGCATGCAAGCAACATTAACATGTCAGTTAGCATGGGTGTACCTAATGATACCACTATGGATACTGTTAGACACATGGCATTAAATAGGCCACACAGTAGTGTAGTTAGTCACACATTAACTACCAGGAATATGCTAGTCATGCCCCCAATAGCTAATATGGAGGCTTTGTAGTTAACATGCATTACAAACACACATTAAGTGCAGCCATACTGGGATTTACTATAAACACTCCTTTATGCCCTTAGCATATCCTGATTTATATTCACCCAGTTGATATTGGGGTAATTCAAATCACTCATTGTGACTGTGTTGCAAATTTTGTTAGTTTCCTTAATTTCTGTTAGCATTTCACCATCTGTCCATTTATTCTGACCAGGCAGATGGTAGTATACTCCTACTACTATTCCCTTTTCCTTCTCACATAGAATTTCTGTCCATAATGATTCTACAGTGCATTTTGTTTCCTACAAAAATTGTGTCCTGTTTAACTGAATGCCCTCTTTAACATATATCACCATCCCTCTACCAATTTGATCTACATTATCATTGCAAGGTAATTTGTACCCTGGTATCATGCCCACATTCAACCCTGGTATCATTGGTTATCCTCCTTCCACCAGGTCTCTGAGATACCAATTATACCTGAGATACCAATTATACCTACCTCTTTGTTTAGTGCTATATATTCTAACTCATTCATCTTATAGTTTAGACCAGTGCTTTTAAAACTTTTATTCTGTATGACCCCCCATTTTAACAACTGAATATTCATGTGACCCCAGATGATGATGAAATCAAACTAGTAGATCTCCAGCCTCCTTCCCCTCCCTCCGTTCATCTAAACCAGGAAGGCAGTGGCAACAGCAACAGCAGTCAGCAGAGGGTCCCTTGTGTCAGTGTGTAGTATGTGCTTACAGACCCCAGTACTCAGCATGGGTTTACAGTCTAACAGGAAGGCTACCCAGGTGGAGGCAAAGGCCTATGAATGTTCATTGGCTCACAGGCCACATGCAGATTGGTGACTTGGCATAGGTCGCAGTGAAAGTCCAGAGAGATGAGGAAATGGCCATGTTTCTGTGACCCCACACACTGATGATGTTCCCAAGTTTGAGAACCACTGTTTTAGACTCATAACATTTGTATAAAGGCATGTTTTTTTTTCATATTGACAACCTTCTTATTAGATAAGAGGAGTAAATTGGAATCAAAAGGTACCTGACTACTTTTACTTATTGCATCCTCTCTATTGGGATGCCCTACCCTTCCTGTTTTGGTAGCATCCAACAAAGATACAATATTCTGAACCATGCAGTCCTGAATGATCTTTGGCTTTCCGCCAATATCCAGTTTAAAAGCTGCTCTCTATCTTTTTTAAGAGTTAGTGCCAGCATCCTGGTTCAAAATGGAGCCCATCCTCTGGAAAGAATCTCTCTTCCCCATTATATTGCCCAGTTCCTGCAAATCTAAAGCTCTGTGCCCTATACCATTGTTTCATCCATGCATTGAGATTCTGGAGCTCTGCCTTCCTCTTGGGTCCTACACGTGGATCAGGGAGTATTTCTGAGAATACTACCCTGGAAGTCCTTTCTACCTAAAATCCTAAATTTGGCTTCCAGAACTTCCCTCCCATTTTTTCCTATGTCATTAGCGCCCACATGTACCAAGACAACTGGTTCTTCCCTAGCACTCTCTAGAATCCTATCTAGGTGATGTACAAGGTCTGCCACATCAAGCAGGCAAGTGACCAAGCAATCTTCATGTCCACCAGCCCCTTGCTAGCTACATGCCTAATAATTGAATCACCAACTGAAATGGTCAGAAATTCCTGGAGAAACATCCTCGGTGCAAGAAGATATTGCATCTCCTGGAAGGCAGGTCCTGGCAAATGGATCATTTCCTAACACAATATGGTGATTTTCTCCGAGGTGAGCTTTCTCCTCCAAGGCCAGACTGGAGGTTGGACTTTTCTACTATGTTCTGTAGGTCTCCTCCATGTACCTCTCTCTCTTCCTTATCTCTTCCAAGTCTGCTAGTCTAGCCTCCATCTTTTCATTGGTCTACTAAAAATGATCATAAGCTACAAACATTCCAAAAATAAATGGTGACATTTTTGGCCTTGCAAATTACTTAGACACTATGACACCCTCCACTGATGAATGGCTAATCTAAAAATACCTGTTCTGGTATCTAATCTACTTACCATTGCTGTTGGTGACTGTGTGTAAGGGTAATTGGGGTGTGCACTTGGGGGAAAATATCTATAGTATTATCCCTGGCGAAAAACATAAGTTAACCAGTGGATACAATGTGCCTGAAAAGTTTGCATGAGTTGAGAAGCACTTGTCGGGTCCACTCCACTCCACTCCATTTTTTTCTGCTTAAGAGGCTGATTTGAACAATAGCACAAAAAAGAATATACAATTCTCTTACAAACAGGGCCGCCCAACCCCAAACCCAACACAAACAGGCTTAGGCAGAATAGAAGAAAATATCTCTATTCCTACTGTTCTTTATCCTCAAGGAACAGGAAAGCTTGTGCCTTGTAGCTAGGGTTGCCAACTGGCTCCAGATGCGCCTGACAGGCTTGATGCGGTCCTGGGTTTACCCCATTGCATGCAGGGACATATAGCCTTGCTTTTCTTATGGAGTGCAATGGAAAAATCAGAACTACATCTCCCTGCATGCAGTGAGGTAAACCTAGGACTGCATCAAGCGTGTAGGGGGCACCTGGAGCCAGTTGGCATCCCTACTTGTAGCGCTGTACAAATGATAAGTAGTAGTAATTAGCACATCAGAAGTCAGAGAAAACTTAACAACCTCTGTCCCAGGCATAATGGAAAAGGGGAGAGGGGGAGGGGCAAAGAAAGAAAGAGGAAGCAGTAGGGAGATCAGAAGGATAGAAATTCCCTAGAATATAACTCAAACTCATATCGTACTTAATAAACAACAACATGATATTGTGCTTTGTTAGTGACATTTCCATATTATAGAATAGAACTTTGCTAAGGAAGCAATATCTGCAAGTTATTCATAGAGATAAGCGGCCACCACATACTAGGCTCCCCCATTTCAGTTATACATTGGAATGGTCCAACAATCTTCACTCTGGGCTAGAATAAAAACAAACTGAAACTGCCCCAGAGAAGACTCAACTAAAATGCACATTTCAGCAGAATACATAAAGAAAAAACATTTTCATGTTAAATTTTCTTTTTACATCTGCTACACATGTGTATTTTATAACATGCATGTACATTGCAACTCGGCCCACAGTCTGCCGCGGGAGTGCGTATTGAAAAGATTGCATAAAGACAGGATCAATATATGATGGCTATCTGCATGTAATTTTAGAATAGCCAGCCTCCTCAAGTAAAACATGCTTTAGAAGCTGAAATTGCTTTATAAAATTACCCCAATGTGCCTTTGCTTTTTAAAGCAATCTGCAAAGCTACTTATTGTGTAAAAATGCACAAATGTTCGTAAAAACTCAGAAAAATCTCAGGGAGTTACAAAGATTTATCTGAGAGACTCTTGGCGAAGTTAAAAAGTCATAGGATACAAGGCAGTGTACTATTGTGGATCCAGAACTGGTTAAAATATAGAAAGCAGAGGGTTGGGCTAAATGGCCTATTTTCCCAATGGAGAAAGGTGAATAGTGGTGTACACCAGGGATCTGTGCTGGGTATGCTGCTTTTTGACATTTTCAGAAATGACCTGGAAAGTGGAATAACAAGTGAGGTTATCAAATTTGCAAATGACACAAAACTATTTAAAGTTGTTAAAACCCAAGAGGATTGTGGAAAATTGCAAGAGGATCTTGATAAACTGGAAGACTGCACATCAAATGGAAGATGAAATTTAACATGGACAAGTGCAAAGTTTTACACCTAGGAACGAATAACCCAATCTATGGTTATACGATGCAAGATTCCACATTAGGAACCATCACCCAGGAAAAAGATTTAGGCATCATTGTGGATAACACGTTAAAACCCTCTGCTCAGTGTGCAGCAGTGGCCAAGAAGGCAAATAGGATGCTAGGTATCATAAGGAAAGGAATGGCAAATAAAACAAAGGATATTATAATGCCTCTGTATCGTTCCATGGTGTGACTACACCTTGAATATTGTGTGCAGTTCTGGTCACTGTATCTTAAAAAGAATATAACAGAATTAGAAAAGGTACAGAGAAGAGCTGCCAAAATGGTAAAGGGGATGGAAGGATACTCCTATGAAGAAAGGCTAAAAAGGTTAGGTCTCTTCAACCTGGAAAAGAGATGGCTGAGGGGAGATATGATAGAGGTCTATAAATTAATGAATAGAGTGGAATGGGTAAATGTAGATTGATTCTTTACACCATCAAAAAGTAGAAAGACTAGGGAATCTGCAATGAAGTTACAGTGTAATCCATTTAAGATTAATAAGAGAAAATATTGTTTCACTCAATGTATAATCAAACTCTAGAATTTGTTACTGGAGGATGCAGTAAAAGCTGTTAGTGTAGCTGGGTTTAAAAAAAGGTTTGGACAAGTACATATTTTTATTTATTTCTTTTTTATACCGCGCTCTTTAGAATCAGTGCGGTTTACATGTGTGCTAACAGGTACTTTTTATTCCCTTGTCCCCGAAGGGCTCACAATCTAAGTGTACCTGAGGCAATGGAGGGTTAAGTGGCTTGCCTCTGGCCTGAGGTTGCTTGTCCCCATGCAGGAATTGAACCCCTGGTCCTCCAGCCTGAGGTAACCTGTCCCAATCACTGAGCCACTCCTCCCTTACTTGGAGGAAAGGTCCAGAAACCATTATTAAAGAGGACCCTGGTAATCCACTGCTTACTCCAATACAAGCATTATGGACCTGTGTGTCTTTCTGGGAAACCTCTAGGTACTTGTGACCTGGATTGGCCACTGTTGGAAACAGGATACTGGGCTTGATGGACCTTGGTCTTACCCATATGGCATTTCTTAAAGTTCACTCCTGCTCAACATCTATCTCTGACTCCTCTGTGGAATCATGACCTCAACTTCCACATCTACACTGATGACATCATGATATATGGCCCAATCAACACAAAGCAACCCTCATACTCCGTGCCGCAAGAATGTTTCAGTGACTTCTCTACCTGGCTGAAGAACAACAATCTTGCAATCAATCATAAGAAAAGAAGCCCTCTTTATAACGAAAGACAACACCTTCTACCCCCCTCCCCCAGCTACCATAATCCTAAACAACATATCCATCCAGACCAGACCAGACCAGAAGTAAAATACCTTGGATTCACCCTTGATCAACACCTAACCTTCAAATCCCACATAAGGAATGTCATCAGCACAATGTATTTCAAAGCAAAAACCCTGCATTGCCTCCAACCGCTCCTCGAACCATCAGACTTCCGTTCTGCTTTTCAAGCATTCATCCTGCCACATCTCGACTACTGTAATGTTATCTACCAAGGCATCCCACAAACCACAGTCCTCCCCCTACAGACTGCTCTTCACCTGGTGGCATACCTCCTCCAAAGTGCAACAAGACAGGACCATATCATCCCCATACTCAAACAACTCCACTGGCTTCCACTCCTAAGTTGAATAAAGTACAAAACCCTCCTCCTGACACACAAGGCTATCCACTGTGACCCCCCCGCCCCCACTCACCTACTACGACTACAACTATTACTACTACTACTGAGAATTTGTATAGCCCTACAAGACATACACAGTGCTGCATAGACATGTAAGAGACAATCTCTGCTCATCAGAGCTTACAATCTAGTCAAGACAGACAACACAAGGGCAACACAAAGAGATCAGGTGAGTCAAGATCCAAAAGCGGCAGCAAAGAGGAGAGTTTTCAGCCTGGATTTAAAAAGGGTCAGAGAAGGTGCCTGACGTACAGATTTAGGTAGTTTGTTCCAGACTTAAGGTGTAGCAAGGTGAAAGGAGCAAAGTCTGGAGTTAGCAATAGAAGAGAAGGGCACAGTTAGAAGCAATTTGTCAGAAGAGCGGAGTTCCCAAGGAGGGGGTGGTGTAGGGCGAGATAAGAGAGGAAAGGTAGTGAGGAGCTGCAGAGTGAATGCACTTATAGATCAGCAGGAAAAGTTTGAACTGGATGCGGAAATGGATAGGGAGCCAATGAAGTGACTTGAAAAGAGGGGTAATATGAGCATGATGAGGCTGACGGAAGATTAGTCGCACTACAGAGTGTTGAACAGATTGAAGGGGAGAGAGATGATTCAAAGGTAGGTCAGCAAGGAGTAGGTTACAGTAGTCAAGATGGGAGGTGATTAAGGAGTGGATAAGTGTTTTAGTAGTGTGTTCAGAAAGGAAGGGGTGGATTTGGTTGATGTCATAGAGAAAGAAATGGCACTCTATTGCAAACACCCCAGCTAAACAGGTCAAGATACACATCCATGAAGAACACCCTGATCATCCCCTATGCTAGAACCAAATCCAGTCAAAGGGCTGTGGTCAAATCTTCCAACTCTATGCTCCCTCAATCTGGAACACCCTACTGGACTCACCATGAAACATCACCGACCTCAGCACAGTCAGGAAGCACCTAAAGAACTTCTCTGAATATTTCTGCCCCACCGAATAACCATCTCCCCTTGTTCCGCCGAAGATTTGCCCCCCCCCCCAATGCATGTCACTCACCATAGATGGTATCCCCCCTACATGCTCAACACACTACAAAACCTGTACACTTGTATATACTGACCCATCCCCCTTTCCCCGATGCATGCTGAATATAATTTAACTGTTACATTGTAATCACCATGATTCTGCTCCATGTACACTGCTTTGACCTGGTGAAAGGCGGTATATAAATGCAGCTAAATAAAATAAATAAATGAGTAAATGGGAGTTTCCCCAGCAAGACTTCATGGTTGAAATGTGTTTTCTTAACTATGGCTAAAGGTACACAGGGTGTGTAGTGTTCGCCAGATTAAGAAGAGGTGTTACTGGGGGGATACATGTGCAGGTTTAGTTGCAAGGGTCATGCAAGGCATATAGATTTGATTTTCAAAATTACATGCTCTGTTTCCTCTCTCCAGCTAGCTGCCCAGAGAAACAGATGCGTGCTGAGAAATGTTCTTAATGGATTGTATTCATTAAACCATATTTATTTCATGCCGTTCTTTCTAAGAGGTGGGCTATTTATTTATTTTTATTTATTTATCTGGGCTTATATACCACTTTTCTCTGGCTCAAAGTGGTGTACATTCAAGAACAAGAACAGTGGATTACATTAAAACGGTGTTAACTTATGTATAACAAACAGGAAGAATTTGTATTTTAAACATATTTACTGGTTCATAGTGGAAGCTTACATTATAGTATTTGCATAGTAACTTTGAATTACATATTTACACACATCAGTGGTTTTTAACCACAGAGGATCCTTGAAGGGCAAGAGGATGGTAACCGAGAATAAAGTGCCTTTCTCATAAGATTTGTGAAATGACCGTTTCACAACCTAAGTAATCGTGGGAAAAGTAACCTGCATTGCACGGCAGGCGAAACTCCTTACTTAGGAGCAATTTTAAAAAGCATCATAAGCCCCTATATATATAAAACACTAGCATCAGTGACCTAACGTGTACCTACATTGCAGGAGTGGATGTTCACAGCTGCTCGTGTACAGTGATAGTACACGACTATTGCCGTTTATAATCTATGCGCGTACCTTGGCACTCTGCCCACACTTGGATCATGTGCCTACCTACTGGCAAAATACACAACATCATGTCAAAGCGTTTATCTTTATGCTAGTCAGTATTTTATAAGAGGCCATTGGCGTCTTAAGGTCCTCAGAGTGACTCTCCCAGCCTTTCTGGACTTTTCTTCTTCATTTTAGTCTTGTGGCCGCTCTCCTGGTGGTATAATAGTCCCTGCCTGAAGCCATGGCACACTGTGCTGATTCCTGTGACATCAAGACTCTTACTCCTCATGCCGGTCGCCTTCCTCCCATCGGGTAGCTGGGGGTATCATATCGTAAACCCACAGCAGGCCTCTGACATTTTTTCCTTAACTAGCATTTTTCCACTGCTCTTATGAGATTTTGTTTTCTTTATGCAGTGAACAGTCACCTAGGGATCTGGGCCCACTAAAATGAATTTATTATGATAATTATAGCATTTTTCACCCTAGGAAATCTAAAATAGTGTTTTTCAAGTATTACGTTACTGCAGCAGAGAATACCAATGACGGAGATTAAGTTATTGGAAGGGTAAAGGAACCAGGAGAAGGAGCTACTGAGAGAAATAGATGGAAGCAGGGGAGAAATAAAATTAAACTTAGATATAATAATAAGTAAAAGGAAAATTTAATTACCAAAATTTGTAAACATGATACCGTAGATGCAGTTAAGGAAGCATATGAATCTGGTCAACTGAGTCAGGAGAGCATTTTAAACTGTCCAAAGGCTGTATTGTGCTAAAACATAGTCCTGTATCTTATCAAAATAAAATAATGTTTTTTATATTATTTCTATTAAATGTCTGTCTCTTTTAATTCCTTTATTAAAAGGTTATTTTCATCACAGTTTTATCCAAGACCGCATTTTTAATTTCTCTACCAGTAATCAGGGTCCTTTGCAGAATTATTGGGATCCGTATGAGATTCTAGCTCGTCGCCAGTAGACTCAGCAGGTGGGTCAGAAGTCAGAAATCATCTTTCCTTTAAAAAACGCTTGTACATCTTTGAATGGCTTTATAATTCTATGTTGCCTGAGGTTATATATGCACAGAAATAGGCACACTGAAAAGAACACGCCTACTATTGTACAAACTGTGTGCAGGCATTCACGGGTGTGGAATTTGGATGCAGTTGCAAGATACGTGTGTTATTATAAAATACACATGTATCCACACAAAAGGTTGTACCTACCTCTGAGCAAGTGTGATTATCTAGAGTAGTATTTGTGTGCTATAATGGCCAGGCCACCCTGAGTATGCCCAATTTCAGAAGCTAGGCAGGGTCAGGTCTAGTTAGTACTTGGATGGGAGACCACCTTGGAATATCAGGTGATGGAAGCTTACTGCATGGAACACAAGTCCAGCAATCTACTTCCAGTCACACCTTGTCAAGAAAGCCCAGAGGATAGTCGCCACGTGGACAGCTCTCCTTAAGGGCTTGAGGAGTCCGCAAATGACTTGCCAACAATTTGTACATACTGTGGATTATTCTTGAGCCCATTTTATAAAAGCGCATACGTACGCGCCTATGTTGCTTTTGTGCAGGCTAGTGGAGAAGAGGCTGAAGAAAGCTGTTGGTATTCAGTGGAGTTTATTAGAATGAAATAATGATATTGTATGTGGACTTTCCCAGATGGGACATGATCGCCATGAAAACGTAGTGACGTGCTGGGTTTATCAGAGCCGGTTTGAGAACACGCAAGTCTGCAAATTTCCTGTATTTACTACTGAAGAGTTTTTTAAAAAAAGAATGGTGATAAGTTAAGATTTTCACAGGGTGTATTTGTATTTAATAGTCAAGGACAACATGGGAGGGGTGCTTTGGAAATCTATTTATGCACCCCGCTTATAGTAAGTCCGTCAAAAAAAGTTTTTCTTGCTCTGACACTGAAAGTTTGAGGTACAGGGAGTTTTGCGACTATTTATTATTTACATTGCCCTGTAGATGGGCGGATTTGAGCCTTTGTAAAACATGCATAATAATGGTGTATGGAGGTACCTGCGCATAGTGTAGGTGGGCGCTGTTCTGTAAGTATGTATGTCAAGGTGATGGCGTGTACTTTTGGAAAGGACGAGCATGGGGCGGAGCTTGGGTGAAGAACAGACAGAGCCTATATTTATGTACATTAATTATAATACGTGTGTTTTCTGCAAGTCTAGGTACGGGCATTTACCCCAAGTCTAGGGTTGGTGTAAGTGGTCACACATAGCTTTGGTGCTTTATGCTCCTATTTTATAAAGTGTTGCATGTACTTTCCTTTGTAAACCATGTAAGAACGTGCATCTTATAAAATTATCTCATATGAAACAAAGGGGCCTGTGTATGAAACGTTAGCATATGTTATCTGGAGCCGTGCACATCTTAATTTAATTTAATACAGCTTTTATAACAATTATACTTCTAAGCGGATAACAATAGAATCACAATACAATATTGTAAAAAAACTATTAAATTCAATTTCTATCTAACAAATCACTTCTATTTACTACAGAGCACCATGACACAAGGACGTGGTATCCTCTAACATTTTGCTACACTCCTCTCTGCCATAAACAAGAGGTGATTTGCACTTATATCATCTATAGCAAATGCTTGCTATATATTTAAAGTTGAAAAGAAGCAACATTTAAGAATAAAACGCTCTTTCCATAGGATTTCACTGAAGAAAGACGTCTCTGGTGGCAACATAAATACATTTAAATGGCTTTCCCTGCACAGTGAAATCTGTTGTTTTCTACTGAAAGCTGTGCCAGGGTGTATACGTACAAAGGGGCAGCCCAAGAGATTCTGCCAACCCAGACAGAAGTCCTTGCTGCGCCGCTCCCCCTGCCGCTGACCCCCCCTGCTGCTGCCCTCCCCCACTACCGCACCCTCCCGCTGCCACACCTGCTGCCCTGCAAATCCATCTTTTCATCTTATGCGTCAGCAGCGGTCCAACTCTGTTTTGAGCCGCTGCTGCATGCAAAATTGAGTTGGGCTGCCACCACCTCAAGATGAGAGAAATGGATTCGGGGGATGGTGGCCCGACTCATTTTTGAAAGTGGCGACTTTGTGCCGGAGCTTTCAAACGTACTCAGACCGCCCACCAGGCCTGCCGCCTCGTCTACGTAGTGGGGGTCCAGCCCTGCACGTACAAGTGGTATTTTTTGGAAATCTGCACATTTGTGGAGAACTAGCAAAGGAACTGGCCTCTAAAATTCTACATTTTTGCAGTCACGGGTGGCTTTGCATGCCAGAGAATGAGCGCAAGCTTTCTTCCAAACCCCAGACCTCAACGAGACGTTTGTCGAGACTTCCATGTGACTTGAAGCGGGGCTCTAAATACCAGCAGGGACATTCTCCAGGATATATACGCATTGCAGTTTTAAAAGTAGGACCACCCATATATGCTGAAGGACAGCCCAAATCACACCTGGCAAATTCCTCCTTTTGGCCCCTGCACGCGGCCTTCTGTACATATAAGGCGATGCTGTTCTAAAACCACTGCTTGTATGCACATGCTGATTTAAAATGTGTCAACATGCTTTTTACACATGCAAAAAGTGTGCACCTCTTTTAAATTCACCTCCTTAGCTTAACAAGCCATCTTGTTTCTGTTCTCCTGAGACGTGAGCACTACGACTCGCGGGAGTGCATTGCTCCAGCAGTAGGGAGATCCGTGACCTGTGTCTCTATCTCTAGGACTGCTTCGTTTGAAGCTGGACTTGCTCTGTTTTGCCTCCTGACTTGTGTGGAGCTTTAGTATCTTCGCCTCCACATTCAACATCTAGAGGAGCAATGAAATGCACATGCTACGGACTGAGTGAAGAACAGAGCTGCAGACAGAGCAGTGAACTGCAAAAATGACTGAAAATTCCACAGGTGCCGGAAAGTTATTTCAGCTTGATTGTTCGTGTTTTGCCAGTGACCCTGACTTAAAGCTACAGAGCTACCATGTGAAAATTGTTGTGTTGTATTACTAGTTCAGTTTATTATAAATTCAAATTAGTTTGATAATTAAAATCCTATTTTGGGGAAAAGGGAGTATGGCTGGATAGCAAATCTATTTTGTTAACTATTCTTGATTATTCCAATGTATTAAATGGTTAAAAAAAGTTGCAAATTACACACAATATGATAGCGAGATTTCGATTAGGACTTAAGAAACGTGAAAGTGCTCTGCCTTTCTTGAGAAAGCTGCACTGGTTGCCGATTAAGGAAAGATGCCATTTTAAATGATTGTTACTAGTTTTTAAGTAATGAAAAAAATGGAAAATAGGTTACAGGGATAGAGTACATTCCAAATATTGCAGATCAGGTAATCCAGGTGCTAACTTTCTGCATAAAGTAAAACGGCGATCTAAGGCCATTAGTATGATTGGCCCAGAGTGCTGGAATGCATTACCAGTCCATTTAAGGGAGGAGTCTAATATATTCAACTTAGAAAGGGAGTAAAAATCATACTACTCCTTGCCGGTTTTGATAGGTTACAGGTTTGTGCAATAATTTGTTCAGGTCCTTGTTTTTTTATTGAATTATTCATGAGATGCTTCTGTATTTTCTAATCCTCCTAGTTTGATTGTTCTGTTTGAGTATGTAAACCATTTTAAATGACCTTGGCCATAAAGATGGTATATAAGAACTTTGTAAGTAAGTAAATGAATAAATCGTCCTTGAGTTATGTCTTAATGAGCTCTTCCATGAGCCTTCATTCACAGCCACTCAAAACTCTTATACCCATTTTGTACCCATCCCCTCCCTTTCTACAGTGCTTTTATAGAATGGTCAAGAATTTGGAGGCTGAGATTTAATACTAAAAAATGCAAAATCCAAGGAAGCGGTTCAATATAGGGGGTGAAGTATTTCTATCCATGAAAGAAGAGCGGGACCTGGGCGTGATTGTTTCTGATGATCTTAAGGTAGCCAAATAGGTAGACAAGGCAATGCTGAAAGCCAGAAGGATGTCTGGGTGCATAGGGAGAGGAATGGCCAGCAGAAAGAAGGAGGAGATGGTGCCTCTGTATAAGTCTTTGGTGAGACTTCATTTGGAATATTGTCTACAGTTCTTGATAGAAGATGGAAGAGGGAGATGATTGAGACGTTTAAATACCTCTGTGGCATAAATGCACAGAAGGGAGAGCCTCTTTCAATTGAAAGAAACCTCTCAATGAGGGGGCATAGGATGAAGATGAAAGGGAATAGACTCGGGAGTAATAGGTGAATATATTTCTTTAGGGAAAGAGTGGTAGATGCGTAGAATAGTCTCCCAGTGGAGGTAGTAGAGACCGGGACAGTATCTCAATTCAAGAAAGCATGGGACAAGCACAGAAGATCTCTAAAGGAAAAAAACGGGACTGTAGTGGTTCCTATGGAAGGGCAGACTGGATAGGCTGTACAGTCTTTATCTGCTATCATGCTTCTATGTTTGTGTGTACATAGGGTCATATTTACTAAAGTGTGTGGGGTTTACCACATGCTAAGCGGAGTGCGGTAACTGCTATTGCATTCTAAAACAGCATAGTAAAAATCCCATGCTAACTGCTTAGCTTGCAATGAGGCAAAGTCTGGGAGGGTTAGGGGAAGTGGAGAGTAGGCATTGAATCCACATTGCAGTTAGCATGGGTGCACTTACTATCACTTCAATGGATGTTAGTAAGTGCACCCATGTTAATTATGGCTGATGACAGTAACTGCATGGGGACATGCTGAGCAATTCCCCATTGGAGTGGGTCCATCACACCTCCCACACTAATTTTAGTCACTTAATGTGGGCTTCCTTAGTGCACTTTAGTATAAACATGCCCCAGAAGGAGGTGATAGTGCCTCTGTAGAAGTCTCTGGTGTGACCTCATTTGGAGTATTGTGTGCAATTCTTAAGACCACACCTTCAAAAGGATATAAGCAGGTTGGAGTCGGTGCAGAGGATGGCTACTAAAATAGTTAGTGGTCTTTGTTATAAATCATATGGGGACAAACTTAAAGATCTTAATATGTATACGTTAGAGGAAAGGCAGGATAGAGGTGATATGATTGAGATGTTTAAATATCTCCATAGCATAAATGCACAGGAGGAGAGTCTCTTTTGATTGAAAGCGAGCTCTGCTATGAGGGGACAAAGGATGAGGGTGAAAGGGGATAGACTCAGGAGTAATATGCGGAAATATTTCTTTACAGAAAGAGTGGTAGATGTGTTGAAAAGTCTCCCAGTGGAGGTAGTAGAGACGAGGCCATTATCTGAACTCAAGAAAGCATGGGACAAACACAGAAGATCTCTAAAGGAAAAAAAGGGAGTATAGTACTTGATATGGAAGAGAAGACTAGATAGGCCATATGTTTTTTTCTTCTGTCATGTCCTTATGTTTCTATAGTGTGGTCATTCTAGTGATGGTCCCAGGGTTTGTTTTATAACTCTGCAATCATGAGCCTTGAATTTGGCCACTAGTGGGGTAGTTTACAAGAGGTTGCCTAGGTTAAGAGGGCAAGAAGGTCCCTATTTCTAGTTTAGGCGGCTTACATGTGTTTATAATACTCGGAGTACACCACCATATATCTTGGCTAGATTGAAGCTGCAGATCCATATACTGCTTGGAAGCTAGCAGAAATGTTTGCATATACAATCTGTGTGCGACTGTGCCTCTCATTGTATAAAAGTACATACTGCCTTGTCATAGTGCGTATTTTTATGTGAATAACCGCTGGGGTAATTTATAAAAGTCTTTTTACATGCAGAAAACAAGGGCTTATGCACAGGAAAAGTTGTCCTTAAGCAATGCCCATAATTCCCTCTCTTCCCCCCCCCCTCCCGGGATACGAATGAAGCGTTAGCAGCATCTGCAGCTCCAGCTGACTAGGGGAGCAGAAAACCCAACTCAGGGACTGAACTGGGAACTTTCAGCCTGACAGTATTGTCAATGGACTGGCATTTGGTCCAAAGAAAAGTAGCAGTTGTCCATAGCCTTGGAATACGCCAGACGTTTATGTATTTAGAAACTCCAGTTACCAAATACACCGTCCCACCTCCGCTGGAGCAGCGATTAATGTCCACACCTATAATTTTTGAATATGTTTGTGGATGACCATATTTTCTAATCTACATGCATTCTTCATTCATTGCCCATGCTTCACCCAAACTCCAGTCATTTGTATGTCAACCAACAAAGTGCGCACCGTCTTGCCAAGGCGTGTACTCTTATGTTGTTGGTATTTTATAAGATACCATTTATGTTCTTATGTGGCTACAAGCATATGGAAATGACTATAAAATTGCCTTTCTAATGCTTACATACATAGGCATCAGAATGGGGTGGGCTATATGGGTTCTGGCACTACCACTAACAAAATTTGCCTACTGTCTGACGTCAGGGAAGAGAAGATTGCAGCCACGATTGCAGCAAAGACTCCTGTCTGCCTGCAGAAGAGGATGGGAAGGCCATGAACATGGCTTTGAAGCTGGTTGTCTGCTCATGGGGGGGGGGAGTCTGGGATG
The DNA here is from genome assembly GCA_033557465.1 of Ichthyophis bannanicus. NCBI lineage: Eukaryota > Metazoa > Chordata > Amphibia > Gymnophiona > Ichthyophiidae > Ichthyophis > Ichthyophis bannanicus. Next base: position 74,193,454 of record CM066044.1, on the reverse strand, counting down.
GAGCTTGGGGCAGATCTTATGTCCCCCCCCCCCCCCCGAAACGAATTGGCATTCCACTGTCCTGTTTACATATACTTCTTAGGTGAGAATATTCTGATGTTGACTTCAGCATAGGTTAACAGGTATATAAAATAACTTCTTGCAAAGCGTAAAATTTTAGTTTGATTTTGTAGTTGTGTTGCCATTGGCTTACATTATGCCCAGCTACCAGTACCAGGCAGATTACTGTGCACTATGTATATCATCCCAAAATATAGCTCCTCCTTCAGGTACATATGTGGCTCCAGCTAGAATAAAAGACCCTTCTCTCCACCTTCTCTTTATTTTTGTCAAACAGCAAAGATTCAATCTGTAATTGTGGATATTGTTGTAGTGGTTCCAGACTCCCTAGTTTCCCACTTACAAATTGTGCACTTCTTTTTTTAGAACATGCTTCCTGATTTCAAGATAAAAATTTCTGAATTATTAACGTGCGAAGAGAAGCTGGCATATGGCAAGATGCTCCAGAATTTAATTAAAGATTAAGGTACAAACAATGAAACCTTTCCTGTTTGTTTCTGTCGCGTGACACTCCAACAGCAAGTGACTCATCATCATGCTTTATAACCTGACAAGCAAACATTGAGCGCGCGATCAAATAAAACCACCACACATTAAACATGTCAACAGATTCAGAATTCCTCTTCTCTGTTTATTGCCTGTTGACAGCTGAAGGCATATTTATATGTAATCTGCTGCTTCAGTGATGAGGAGGTTGATTCAAGCTGTTTCTTTGTGGCACCATGTGAACACTTACCATTGATTATAGTGGACTTCATAGTTACGGTGTAGTTCTCTTAGGGGCATGTTTGCCAAAATGCGCTACCACTAGAGCAAAGTTAGTGTGTGGTTGTGACGCTAAAATCCCCACACTATCCTTGTGGCACACGTTGGGGTGAGGACTAGGCAGGACATGGGTGTTCTCAGTGCATCACAGCACGTGCAAGCGTTAGTTGCCCATGCTAACCATGCTTGATGTTGGTAACGTGGGTGCAACTAATGCAATCTCGTGGGTGACAATAGTTGCACTCATGGCCTGTTTGCTATGTTAAAGTGCGGCTTGCCTGTGCTAACTGCAGAGGATGGATGTATATGCCTACAGTTAGCTAGATTGTCTTGTGCAGTCTTCCACCATGCTCCGTAATGCGGTCCACATGTGTGCTACTAGAGAACACCTGAAATAAGGGTCAACAAACAAGATGTACTTGATTCTCAATGCACAAACTAGCAGGAATTTTAATCTCTGCTGAAAGGGAGTGGAAACATTCACACTGAACACTAAAATCTCCCGGGTACAATCCAATAGCACATGCAGTGATATGAAAAATGCACTTGAAAGATTAAGAATATCCACTCTGATCAAGATCTATGGAATGATGGAAGGATAGTGCGTTTGCTTGTGCAAAGTGCATAAGCAGTAGACTGATTTTTAATTAGTTTTTAACTGTATTTACTACCTATAAAACATGAAAGAGAAGAAATGTAAAGGAATGAAACTGATGTGGCTTCCTTCTGTGCTTTCCGTCGTATTAATCAAAGATCAGATTAATCACTTGGCACTGAAACCTCTATTATCAAGGCTCTTCTTGTATTCTTCTCCTTCACGACAATATCTGGTCTTATTGCATCAATTCTTTTATTGGTTTGAAAAGGAATGTCCCAGGTGCTCAAAACCTCTTCATTTTTCGCATATTTGCTTGGGGTCGTGATCCCAATGCTTTTCGGTACAGCGCTGATGCAATGCTTGCAAAGTCTCCAGTAGGCGAGGAGCACCACCTTATTGTGTCTTGCTGCACAGAGATTTTCTCCCTTCAGAACTTTGCAAACAGCTTCTGATAAGTAACCATTTTCAGCTCTTCCTTCCAGAATCTACATATGCCAGTTCTGCCCATTTGTTTTCTATACTCGCTGTGAATCATGGGGTGCTGTGGGGGAGGGATTGTCTGTTTGCGCCTCTGTGCATACTCGAGAGTGTAGAGACTGGAGTAGTGGCTATGCTTGCATGCATGGGGACTTGAGAGTGATGTATGTGTGTACATGCGTGGGGGATGAAATGTGTGTGCTTGGATGGGGGTAAGCAGCTCGGTGTGTGGAGGGCGAGTATATGCATGGGGGAGTGGGGAGCTGCATGTGTGTGGGTGAGGAGCTGGGGATGGTGTGCACAGTGTGTTCCTCTTGGCACACAGACATTTTAGCCCTCTTCCCCCCCCCCCCCATGCACTCAAATTCTCAACTCCTACTCTTGTGCAGTCTTCCCTACCTTCCACCCCTCCCCCAGCCACAGACTTCCCCTTACCTTCTCTCCCTTCCCACTCTGGACCTCAGGTACCCCGCCCCCTCCTTCCCTTCATATGACTTTTTAAAAAACCCTTATTGTTTCTGATTCTTCCTCTTCTTGACTGCAGCCACATCCTGAATTCAAGGCCTGGTGCATTCTTCGGCCGGCAGGGGATGGGGGTCCCTATTGGCAAGCAGCATTTTCACTGCAGTTGCAGCTGCGAGCACTCATCAGCACGCCCTGACTTTGACATCTCTTTTCTTCTCCAGACGACCTGTGCCTACTCGGGCTTTTAACGTCTCATATACTATACACATATCAAGCCAACCCACGGCTACAAACCAAAGAATGTGGTCTACAAACACAAGAATAATGTACAATCAATTGCCACCAGACACATTGTTAAATATCTTTTTCATTGCAATACAGTTCAACCAAATACTGTATCAGTGACTGAAATAATGCACAAAAGTAGGATAAATGTTAAGAAGTTATTTAGGAGGGTATATCCAGAAGCATTTATGAGGTTTGCAGACCTGCCAACTGCATGAATGCTGCTGAGAGGAATATTCAGCGGCAATAAGTCAGCTGGCGTTGCTGAATATCGCCTCTTAACCAGGTTAAACATCCTGGCATTATCTAGAAAGATAGTGCCAGGGGTGCAGTGGGGATGCAGAGCAGCAATGTTCAAGTCGCTAACCGGATAGTCAAACCACAGGAAAGGTGAAAGGCTATCCTCTGGGCCAGTGCTAGGGTTTCTGGCGCACCCCTGCAACCTATAGATCAGTGCCCTCTCCTTCATTATTATTAACTTTGGCTACACCCCATCCCCCCTTTTTCCCAAAACTGCTTCGTGAACTCTTCACATGATCTAATATTTCTCCTTCAAGCCCCATGTTGTAAGAATATTGCAGTGAACGAGCAAGAATGAAAATAACTACTGAGCAGTAAATACGTAGCATCATATGAACAGGCTGCGATAGTCCAAGTCCATGGGAAATTTTAGATATGGATGAAAAGAAAACCACTCAGCTGTACGAACAGTTAAAAAATATTTTATTCATTGAAAAAATATGCAGGATAAAGATTTTGTACAGAATGCAGAAATCAAAAACACGATAACCATACAGTCAATGTACATCTAGAAACTATAAGCAAAATTAGTATAATGTTGAAGCAAAGAATAGTCACAATATAGGAAGACAGTGACAACATTAATATATTGCTGATTTAAACCACATGTGCTAAGCAGGTTTCAATGACAAATCAATAAATCCATGCTTTCCCCTTGCGGGATCACAGGCCAGGACAAGTACTTAGACAACATCAAACAGAGCTTTCTCTCTCCACGCTCCAAACATATGGAACGGACTCCCCCAGGACATACGTATCACACAAGATCTCAGCTAATTCCAAACATAAGAACATAAGATATGCCATACTGGGTCAGACCAAGGTCCATCTAGCCCAGTATCCTGTTTCCAACAGTGGCCAATCTAGGTCATACGTACCTAGCAGTCTCCCCAAAAGACACAGGTTCCGCAATGCTTGTATTGGTTCAAGCATTGATATCCTGGGTCCCTTCTTAATAATGGTATATGGACGTTTCCTCCAGGAACTTGTCCAAACCTTTTTTAAACCCAGCTACACTAACAGCCTTTACTACATCCTCCGGTAACAAATTCCAGAGTTTGATTACACGTTGAGTGAAAAAATATTTTCTTTTATTAGTCTTAAATAGTTTACCCTGTAGTTTCATTGCATGTCATCCGACATCTTGAAGCGGTCACTAAACAAGCCCCACGGCCTCTTCAATATAGTGAAATCTCTCATAAGAGAACCTCCTGCAGACCAGTCACAGATGCCACACCCCCAGGCATACTCCAACTATTTACAGTCAAAAATGGTCCAGACTACTACATCTGCAACCAACTACCTTCAACCTGAAGTGACCCAGGCTGGTACAACCTCGAACTCCGCGGAAAACAGCTCTCAGCATACCTTGCCCCAACCATCACCACTATACAAATTTGAAAAAATATCACGCAGAGAGATTGAAGACACTATCGCTGCTATCAACCCTACTACCGCACCCAATGACCCATGCCCTGCATTATGGATAAAGGAGTTACGATGTGACTTAAGCCAATATCTGAGTGAATTAATAAACCAATCTCTTACAACCGGATCGTTTCCACCAAGTCTGAAACAAACATCCATCAGACCACTACTAAAAAATAACAAGCTGGACCCATCGAAAGTGGAATCATACAGACCAATTTCAAGTATCCCCATGCTTGCCAAAATAATCGAAAAGTTAGTACAGCGCCAAATCCAACAGCATATTGATACTGAAGCCCCACTGGATCCCTCCCAGCATGGGTTCAGAGAAGCACATGGGGTTGAAACCCTCCTCACCAACCTATTTGACCATCTAGTCTCTGGAACCGACAAAATTCATCAAGGATTCGCCCTCATATTCCTAGACATTGCGGCGGCTTTCGACTCGGTGAGTCACAAGATACTCATACAACGCCTCAGCGAGAAAGGAATTCAGGGAACAGCCCTAAAGTGGTGCAAGTCATACCTGACTAATAGATGGCAACATGTAAGGTCAGGCTCCACAACCTCCAAACCATTTTTACAAAACCAAGGCGTGCCACAGGGCTCGTCACTATCTGCATTGATGTTTAACATCTACATGCAGCCCATATGTGCCCTAGCACGTTCATTCAAGGTCAACTGTTTAGCCTACGCAGATGACATCCTCCTATACATCCCATTCAGGACTAACCAACCGGACCTCTCCCCTCTAACAAGATGTTTTGAGGCAGTAGCAGAATGGTTCAGCACACAAAACATGAGAATCAACTACAGTAAAACAGATGTCCTTTTCATCTCAAGGAACCAGGACTTCACCCCTCCACTCTCTTTAAAAATCGGCAACACAGAACTGAAAACCAAACCCACAATCCGCTACCTTGGCGTTACACTGGATCAACACCTGGATCTGAAAACTCACATAAAAAACACAGTAAAAACAGTATACATGAAAATAAAGACCTTAAAACATCTCCGACCGCTACTCGACTTCAGCGACTACCGATCGATCTATCAGGCATTAATATTACCTCATTTCGACTATGCCAACGTAATTCTACATGGTCTCCCTCAAGCAACGTTAGCTCCTCTCCAGCTTGCAATGAACACTGCTGCAAGAGTACTAACAGGGGCTTCACGGAGAGAGCACATAACGCCAGTACTGATGAACCTCCATTGGTTACCGGTTCAAGCAAGAACCCTCCACAAAGTTCTAACCTTAACTTTCAAAGCCTCAAACACTCTGACCCCCACAGCCCTCAGCAAGATGATACATAAAGTACCACAGAACAGAAACAGAAGAACCATGATGCAAAACACCCTAGAGGTCCCAAAAGTAATGACAAAATGCACAAGAACAACAACAAATAGGGCCTTTACGATTTACGCTCCCAGAGCATGGAATGCTCTCCCTACCTATATTCGAAATATCACTTACCTAACCCACTTCAGGAAGGCAATAAAGCAGCACCTGTTCACTACATACTACCCTGAATCTAGCCTTAGTAACCATACATATGGCCCCCCAGACAATCTCTCATTACAAGTAAACAATCAGACTCAGCATGAAAAAGGATAATCAACTGATCGCTCAGAATGTACCCCAGTGTAAATAAGATGTAGATATGTTCTGCCTGAAATCAGGTACCAGTGTGATACAATGTATAGAGTTAAGAATTGTACATAGTTTCCCCCAGTTACTTCCAAGTTGATCTCCCTGTTTATTGTAAATACAACTCAAAGTTCCTTGTGTTGTATAGTTGATGTTAAATGTAAACCGCTCTGATCTAAAATAGAGCGGTATAGAAGAACTGTTAAATAAATAAATAAATAAATGTCCCCTAGTCTTTCTATATTCTGATAACGTAAACAATCGATCTATGTTTACCCGTTCCACTCCGTTCATTAATTTATAGACTTCTATCATATCTTCCCTCAGCCGTCTCTTTTCCAGGTTAAAGAGCCCTAACCTTTTTAGCCTTTCTTCATAGGAGTATCCTTCCATCCCCTTTACCATTTTGGTGGCTCTTCTCTGAACCTTTTCTAATAACTCTATATCCTTTTTAAGATACGGCGACCAGAATTGCACACAATATTCAAGGTGCGGTCTCACCATGGAACGATATAGAGGCATTATAATATCTTTTGTTTTATTTTCCATTCCTTTCCTTATGATACCTAGCATTCTATTTGCTCTCTTGGCAAGAATATAAAAGTTCACCTATTCAGGGAATACTTTGTGATCTAATACCACATCACACTCTGTTATAGCCCTCACCTACCGCCAACCATCCCCCTACCCCTATTCCCTCCCTTTCTCATTTAGCTAGCGATCCAGTTATTTGAATGCTTATATGTTAAGATCTGTTCACTACATAAAAATGAGGTTAAACGGGTTCTACTTTGCTGTGTTTACTACATTAAATTTATCACATGGTTCAATGTAAATCCTAATTTACTGTTCCAACGTTAGGATTAAGTTACATGTTCCCTGTAACCCGCTTTGACTTTAAGACGGGATATAAAAACAGTTAAATAAATAAATACATATCTTGATCAAGCATGTGTTATTCTAGCTTTCTCTCGCTCTAGCTTCACTTCCTACCAGCAGTCATGCAGACAATGAAATGGTTGTAGAAAATGAAGCTAGAGCGACCGAAAAGCAAAAATAATATGGCCACTTTCCGGCCAGACCAGGAAACAAGTTCCATGCTTTTTCCATTGATCTTAGGTTTTCAGGATTTCTTTCCAAGATTATACTTTCTTCCAGAGTGAGGCGAGAGAAAGAACTCTCACATGCAGGCATCTGTATTGTTGGCAGAAAATAACATAATGGCTGAGCGCAAGTAGGGTGGGTGCGACTAATGCTATCTCCATGGGTGGTCTTAGTTGCTGCTGCAGCCATTTTGCCACGCTGAAATGCAGTGACTGTAAGGAGATGTAACTATATCCCTGAAGTTAGCCTACAGCCCCTCACCGATAATGCGACCCACACATATGTTACCAGTACAGAATGTAGGAAACGTGCTGCTAAATGTGCCAAACAACAAGAGGGGCTCAACGGCACCAACACAGCAGCTCCCACTTCCTCAAAAACAAGAGCAACTGGGCGGCCCCAACACAGCAGCTTTTCCTTCACAAAAACAAGAGGGTCTCAGTGGCCCCTACACAGCACTTCACTCACATCCTCATTTTGAATGTTGTTCAGCATGGTTCCATGATGTGGACTGTATCGTGTTTGTTTCTTTCTTGTAAATTTGCTGTAAGAGGTAGTTTATCTCTTGCTTTTGTATTCTGATTGACCTTTACTTATTTGGTTATTGTAATTGACTAAAATCTCAATAAAAAAAAAATAAAAAAAGAACAAGAGGGACTTTGTGACCCCAACACAACACAACACTTCCCACTCCAACATAAACACCAAGAGGAGCTTGGCATCTTCACCATAACTCGAAACTGCGCACTGGACCAGCATGGTGTTAATGTAAATATATATTCCGCAAAAATACAAAGGAAATGCAAAATTTTCGCACACCAAGGAACTAGAAGAAAAAGTGAGAACCTCAGCACAGTTTATAAGACCAAATTATAAAATTATACTGTAGCTCATTTTATTTTGTTGTTATAAATTATGTCATGGTTCTTGCTTTTTCTTTTTGAACATTTACTATATATTCTGCATCCACAGAACCCCCTCGCTTGACAATGGGTGAAGAGCAGAACTAGGACATTCACCCACAGAACTCAATATCTAAAAAAAAATATTTATGATTCTGGTCATCTTACTAACAACAACAAACAAACATTCTCCAGTACCAGGCATATTGTGAACTAATACAAAACCGTACAAAAGTCACTGAGGATCTATAGAGCAAATCTACCATACCATACCAGCACATGAGGAGCCCATCCAAAATAGCAGCACTGTAAATACTGCAGCAGGCCCTGGAACATCCAAACACCAATTTGAAAAACTGAACAATTCAGATTACTACTGTACAGATCCCTACGTAAATGTTAACAGAACACTTGGTCTTGGTCATGCACTCAGAACACAGGCCCTCATCAAGTACAGAATAAGTGACCACAGCCTAAAAATAAAAACATGTAGATAGATTAAAATTAAACTGCATCCCCAAGAAGCCAGATTCTGCATACAATACAACACAAGAGAAATAGAAAAAGTTGCATTCCCCTGTACTGTAGAAAATGTAAAGATTGCAATTTAGGGGTATGTTTACTAAACTGCGTTAGTGCAATTCGTGTTAGGAGCCGCGTTAGTGGAAGGAAAGCCATAAAAGGACATGGGCGGTATATCGTAACTGATAACGCGCAGTTGCGCACGGTATTGCGCGCCGCGCAGCAACGATCGCTACAGCGTGCGCGCTACTGCACACAAGCTTAAGACAGCTCGCAGACACCCAAATACAGAAACAGAGCTGTAGCACGATGGTTACTACACAGACTGATGGTACAAAGGTCATGGGTTCAATTCCCCAGTGTGCCTAATGAATAAGGCTGGCTGAGGCGTCATGTGTAACCCTTTGAAGGCCTACTATAATATTTTAATCCACATTCTGCAGCCGAGTTAATGTTTGCACATGTCAGGAAAATTGTACCCGTCGTACCCAATATGTTCCAATAGTGACGTTCCCTCTGGCATGGTCATGTATTATATACCATTTGATAGGAATATATAGGCAGAAGATGAGATCCCGAAAGTACTGGGCTTGGCCTGGAAAGGGTTAAGTAGTGGGCTGTGAGGAAGTTTAGTTGTACCTGAATAGTGCTGCCAGCAAACACACCCTCACAGTGGCATAACCTAAGGTGCCACATAAGGCACCCTAGAGGACACTCCATAGGGCACATTATAAAGTGCGCTGTCTGCCAAGGCACCCTATAATGTCCCCTATAGGACACCATATAAGGCACCTTATAAGGCGCTTTATAGGGCGCCATATAAAGCGCCCTATAGGGTGCCCTATGAGCTACCCTAAGGGGACAGTACCCTGAGGGTGGTCTTGCTGGCAGAACTAATATACAATAAAAACAGACAATGCCTAAGACAGCCCTATTGATGAACCCCACTGTAGGTTCTGAACCCATGTCCTCTGGCTCCACAGGCAGTGAAGTAACCAGTGGGCTAGAGCTGCTAACAAACAACTGGCTGGCTACAGGTGGACTGCATGGCACCACACCCACATTCTGCTGTGGTTACCAGGATAGGGGTAACCCACCCGTACCCATGATGCACTGCACATGCAAATCATCAGTCGAGAGATGGGCACAAGATCGGGTATGCACCCCCACAGCACCTCGGCCTTGTAGGGGGAACAGACCGTGTGTGGCACTGCCACAGAGTAGCCACAGGCAGTCACATTGTGCGGGTACAGTGCCCACCCTGAGGTTGAGGTGGGGCGCCCAGCACCAGGCCCACAGCACCTTTCATGGCTGAAATACGCCATGCTGCAGGTCCCCATCAGTGTGTGATAGGTAGGTCCGTTAGACACACCTAGGATACAGCTGTGTCCTGCTGTATGTCCCGGTCATGTCTAGTCCCTATGGGCGCTGTTGCACCCAGACCAGTGCATATCCTCTGTTGGTGCCATCGTTACCTGCTGAGGGAGGGGGGAGGGAGGGGGGGGAGGGGGAGGGGGAGGGGAGGGGGAGGGGGGGGAGGGGGGGGAGGGGGAGGGGGAGGGGGGGGAGGGGGGAGGAGGGAGGGGGGAAGGGGGAGGGGGAGGGGGAGGGGGGGAGGGAGGGGGGAGGGGTGAAGGGGGAGGGGGAGGGAGGGAGGGGGGAGGGGTGAAGGGGGAGGGGGAGGGGGAGGGGGGGGAGGGGGGAGGGAGGGGGGAGGGGGGGAGGGGGGAGGGAGAGGGGAGGGAGGGGGGAAGGGGAAGGGAGGGGGGGGGAGGGAGGAGGGAGGGGGGAAGGGGGAGGGGGAGGGGGGGAGGGAGGAGGGAGGGGGGAAGGGGGAGGGGGAGGGGGGGAGGGAGGGGGGGGGAGGGGTGAAGGGGGAGGGGGAGGGGGGGAGGGGGGAGGGAGGGGGAGGGAGGGGGGAAGGGAGGGGGGGAGGGGGAAGGGAGGGGGGGAGGGAGGGGGGAGGGGGGGGAGGAGGGAGGGGGGGGAGGGGGAGGGGGGGAGGGGGGAGGGAGGGGGGAGGGAGGGAGGGAGGGGGGAGGGAGGGGGGAGGGAGGGAGGGAGGGGGAAGGGGGGAGGGAGGGGGGAGGGGGGAAGGGGGGAGGGGGGGAGGGGGAGGGAGGGGGAGGGGGGGAGGGAGGGGGGGGAGGGGGAGGGAGGGGGGAGGGAGGGGGAGGGGGGAGGGATGGAGGGGGGGAGGGAGGGGGAGGGGGGGAGGGGGGAGGGGGACGGAGGGGGGGAGGGAGGGGGGGGGAGGGGGGAGGGGAGGGGGGGGAGGGGGGGGAGGGGGAGAGGGAGGGAGGGGGAGGGGGAGGGGGAGGGGGGAGGGGGGGAGAGGGAGGGAGAGAGGGGGAGGGAGAAGGGGGGAGAGAGGGGGAGAGGGAGGGAGGGGGAGGGGGGGAGGAGGGAGAGGGGGGAGGGAGAAGGGGGGAAGGGGGGGAGGGAGGGGAGGGGAAGGGGAGGGGGGAGGAGGGGGGGAGGGGGGGAGAGGGGGGAGAAGGGGGGGAGGGGAGGGAGAAGGGGGGGAAGGGGGAGGGAGAGAGGGGGAGGGGGAGGGAGGGAGAGAGGGGGAGGGGGGAGGGAGGGAGAGCGGGAGGGAGAGAGGGAGGGGGGAGGGAGAGGGGGGAGGGGGGGGGAGGGAGAGAGGGGGAGGGGGAGGGGGAGGGAGGGTGAGAGGGAGGGGAGGGGAGGGGGGGGGGAGGGGAAGGGAGAGGGGGGAGGGGAGGGGGAGGGAGAGGGGGAGGGAGAGGGGGAGGGGGAGGAGGGGGAGGGAGGGAGGGAGAGGGGGAGGGAGAGGAGGGAGAGGGAGGAGGGAGAGGGGGGAGGGAGGGGGGAAGGGGGAGGGAGGGAGAGGGGGGAGGGGGAGGGGAGGGAGGGGGAAGGGAGGGAGGGAGAGGGGGGAGGGAAGGGGGAGAGGTGAGGGGGGAGGGAGGGGGGGAGGTGTATGGACCCATAGGCAGATTATGTACCACCACACAACCCACCCTCTGGGGCTCAGGATGGGAAACAGGATCATCCACCAATAGATCCACAGTCTACCTCCCTGCAATGGCAGCAGTAGAGGGGACCAGCAACAGCAGTCCTGCTGGGGAACAGACAGAGCGGCACACATCCATAATGCAATAGCGGACAGACGGCAGGCCTGGAAATGCTCAGCTGCCCCCCACCATTATCTGACATTCTCCAGCAACAAGCCTCCAGCCGCTGCACCCTGCAAGGTGTTCCAGTCAGACACATACTATCTGCAGACAGTCCGCCAGCTAGTCCATAGTGCATGGTCCTGGAGAAGATGCATGTACCCAGAACGGGGATGTCAGCATACACACCAAGCAGATAAGTCAGTGATTGGGCCCCAAAAGGAAACCCACATATATCACATGAGAAAAATGCTATACAGCATTATGGGGGAACCTAGCCATGCCGTGGTCACTGCTCAGTCAGGGTGAGAGTGACCTCCCAGCAGGACATGCTGTGGCCACTCTGTCCGTGCAGGTGGGTATGGGCACTACAATGTCCAAGCTATTGCCCTATGCCCTGCGCAGATGCGGCAAGGCCAGGCCACCTTATCCAGGCTATTCCCACTGTACCTTGCTCCTCATTATGCACATTGGCAGGCCAATACTGGGAACAGTGCTAGCAGTGTGGGCTGTGGAGGGTGTTGGAAGCCACCACACACTGGATAGACAGACACACACTCCCCACACCTATGCCAGCATTGTGCAACTATAGAGGTGTTGGGCAGCCCAGGCCACCACACCAGTCCTGGGCACAGTGCAGGCATTGCTATGGTACGCAAATACTGTAGGAGTCACTCCCCAGGTTGGTAAACACTGTCAGACACAGGACCTGTAGCACACTCCACAGACATCAGAAAGGTTGCTATGATGCAGCTCACTCAGGAAATTGTACTTAACCTAGGAATTGCTATCTGCCAGTAATCATAGCAACCTTTTGATAGATGTGTACCATATTCCCAGGTTTAAGGTGGCATTACTATGGTATGCATGTGTTAGTATTGGGAGATGCACGCAGAGCCCAAAGTCCTGCCTCTCCAGGAGGCTGTGGATAATGGGGCCTGTGGGTGCGGGTGTGTCTGCCCCTGTTGGCTGCTGCTTTACGGCAGAGTTTCCTAACTCCATTCCTGCGGTGCCAAACACTGTTCGGGTTTTCATGCTGTCACTCATCAATATGCATGAGATTACATCTGCATACCATGGGGGTGGCACATAGAAATGCAGCACAGGCATCTTCATCAGAGGCAGCATGGAACCGGAATGGTGTTTGGCCCTCCAGGACTGCATTTGGGGGAGAGGATCTGCTCTCGGTAATGTGCAATGTTGTTTATGGTGTCTGTGCTTGTAGGGTAAAATGTGGGTGTTTTGGGCATGTTACGTCATCTGCAAGAACGGTTCTGTCTGTATTAGCACGTTATGGTAGTGGGTAAAATATGAGGACTGGGTTGGCGGAAAACCACAGCTGGGACTTTGAACCTGTGACCTTCTGCTTCTGAATACACTGGTTCTGTGCACTGCACCACCATGTTCTCACAGAGATGGTGCATTCCCTGGTGCTACCATGGACTGTTGGTCAGACAGGGCCTGTCTGCTGCAGTGCACGGCACCCACCTACACAGGGCTAGGCCACGGTTTGCTGTGGGCAGCTGCCACTGCCCCCTCCATCACCAGTATCCCTCAGTCACCATGCTGAACATGCCATTCTGCTGGTGGAGCTGGTGATGCGCAGTCCCAGGCCATCCAGTGTGCAGGTAGGCAGCTGCCTATGGTGCGGGTTCTGGAGTAGGGGTGCCTGCATAGCTGTCCACGCTTTCCCCCAGCACCACTTGCCAATGTTCCGTGCCATTGGGGGTACCTGCTGGGTAGTATTCCCTGTGACACTGTGGGAAGCACACTCTTGCCCATGTTGGGCCCTCAGCAGTTGCTGTCTGGCTGCTCTACTGTTTCAGCATTCCTATGGGCCAGCTAGGCATCACCCTAGTCCCCACTGTGGCCCAGCTGCACCACAGCATGTGCCGCCTGCAGCCCTCTGTATCCTCTTTTCCAGCATCTGCCCGGTTGCCCGTTCCGACATGCCGCCCTGATGTTGCGGGACATGTGCATGCCATAGGAACCCTGTCCGATGGTGGGGAAATCCCTGAGCAGCGCTATTTCACTGTGGGCCCATGCACCTTGTATGGGGACGGAGTATGGACCCTTCCACGAATTATATCTGTTCTATGGAGCTTACTCAGGGGGGGGGGATGATGTTTCTCATTGCTACCACTATTGGCCAGCTTGGTTGTTGGTTTTTTCCAGTTTGTTGGGGTCATTTTCGTTGTTTCTGTGCCCTTTTGTTCTCTGCACATGTATCACACTTATCACCTTTTGTTGGTTTCCCTGCCTAAGCTGTACATTGCTGACACGTAAATGGTTTCTCTCCCCTTTAAAGTGCTTTTACCGGTAGGTTTTCATTCGCGTTGGAATTCAGCTCTGAATTCAGCGCGTTGGTGTGAAGGGAGCCTCTCCCCGCCCACTCTCCGCCCATTGACCCCTTCTCTCCGCCCTCTCTCCACCTTCTGCGGTGTTTTACCGCGCCGTGGAGCATTACGCTCGTTAGCGCGTGATAGCGCGCGTTATAGCGCGTTTACGATCGTTAATGTGCTATAGCGTGCTAATGATCATTAACGTCATACAACGTGCATTATTCACGTTTACCGCAGTTTAGAAAACATACCTCTTAGTGATCGGACTTTGCGCTAATAAAATTATTTTCTCTACCTTTGTTGTCTGACCATTTTATTCTCTGATCATGCTGGTCCCGATCTGAGGTTTTCTGCTTTCCTCTGTCTTCGATTAGCTCTTTCTATGGTCATCTGAATTTCTTGTCTCCTCTTGTTTTCTTCACTTCTTTCCATCTTGGATATTGATCTTTTCCCTTCAGCTTTCTTCCATTTATTTTTCTCTTCTGTCCACTCAGACTCCATACTCTTTCTTTACTATCCAGTCCTCTTCTTTTCACTCCATATGCCTACCAATTTTCAACCCTCCCCCCCATCCCCCCATTCCCCACCTCTTTTTTCCGGGTCCATTATTCCCCAGTGTCACACTAACCCCCCCCCCCCCTTAGTGTCTCTCTCTCTCTCTGACTCTGCCTTTCTCTCTCTCTCTCTCTCCATATCCTTCTATATCTGCCCTCTCCCTTCTCCATACCATCCCGTGATTAGTACGCCTATGTTAAGCATCTTTCCATCTCTTTCCGTCTTCTCTCCCTCTCTGTCCCTGCAATTTCCCCCTCCCCTTATTACCCATGTCTATCATCTATCTTCTATATCCCTCTGCACCTCCCATGCTCAGGATCTCCTATAGTCTCCTATGACCCATATCTCAGCATCACCACCCCATCTCCCCTTATTTGCGTATCCCTATGTCCATTCTTACTACGCCCCTTCACTTGCTCCACTATCTCCCTAGCCCTCCCCACTTTTAGTTTGTCCCCTCTGTCTCCCTATTCTCCCCTCCATGCATTCAGCATCTCCCATCTGCCTCCCAGTGCCAGTATATCCCTCCATCTCCCAGTGTCTCCCCTCCATCTCCCAGTATATCCCCTCCATCTCCCAGTGTCTCCCCTCCATCTCCCAGTATATCCCCTCCATATCCCAGTGTCTCCCCACAAACACCCAGTATATCCCTCCATTTCCCAGTGTCTCCCCTCCATATCCCAGTATATCCCTCCCATCTCCCAGTGTCTCCCCTCCATCTCCCAGTATAACACTCATCTCCCAGTGTCTCCCTCCATCTCCCAGTATATCACTCCATCTCCCAGTGTCTACACTCCATCTCCCAGTATATCCCCTCAATCTCCCAGTGTCTCCCCTCCATCTCCCAGGGTCTCCCCTGTTACTTCCTCTCCCCTTATAGCCAAGAAACAGCTGAGCCTTGAGGACTGAGCATGGCAGCACTTGTGGCCAAGAGAGGGCCGAGTCTGCTCGTGGGAGTAGCGTGTCCCTCATGCAGGATCTGCTTCTCCAGCCACACTTGTCTTCCTGCTTGGGGGGTGGGGACAGCTAGCGATGGCATCCCCCTGTTTACCGAGCAGCGCCAGCCCTGGCTTTCCTAAGGTTTTGTAGTTTTGCAATCTGGTTAATGGCTGAATAAAACTGCTGAATGGATTGCAAAACTATAGTCTGGCGAAACCGGATATGCATCGGTGCTGAATATCTGGTTGCAAATTAAAGCGGCGATAGCCAGCTGCTGAATATGCCCCCTCTGGACCTCTGCATTTGTGACAATCCAGCAGGAGCTGTGTTTCCCCCAACTACCTATGGGTTGCTTCAGGGAAAAGTCCTAAGTGATATCAAATGAGTCACCCTGATTATACAACGCTTCTGCTCTTGCAGGCCGCATCCTTTAGTTTTTCGTGTTGCAATGCAGCAGAAATTTGGATCACAAATTTAACTCCATATTAATCTCATTACTTTCAATACCATCAACCGTGAAATTCTGCTATCTAGGTTACAGTCAACTTGGTACATAAAAGAGCCCCACTGCAAAATGGCTTGCTTCTTTCTTTAAAACTGGGGAAGTGACAAATTATCTATTCTTTGCAGTTACAGAGTATGGAGTTCCTCAAATGAGTCTCTTGCCGTTATCTCCACAGTTTTTAATCTATACATTCAGTTTCTGCATGGATTATAACACTTCAAGTTCAAACTTTCTGATGTTTGTGACAATGGTATGAAGGAATAGATAGGTTAAGGGGGATGTTTTTGTGAGCATTCCAGTATCTAAAAAGCAGCATTTACCCATGTAGATTGGCATACACACGTACCGTGGTTATGCTGAATCATATAAAAAGGGAAGGATGAACTGGCTATGGTGTATCACACATTAGCGACAGCATGTCCAAATTATTGTAATATATGCAAGTCTACCAAGGATCAGCTGGGGAGGCTTCAGCTGCAGGCCTTAGACTATCAAGATTATATCACATTGGCTTCCAGTTGAGTATAGGGGCTCATTTAAGATAATTCTTTACAACCTTAAGGCCTTAAATGATAGTGGTTTCTACCTATTTAATATCCTCTTTAAAATATTGCATTCCAGAATAGCCCTTATGTGCCTTTCAGCAATCCTTGTTAGAAGTTCCTTGGGAAATGAAATTGTGAGTGACAGACAAGAATACCTTCTGATGCTTGGGAACCACATCATGGAATTCCAGTCCCTAAGAGCTGAAATCCATAAAGGATTAACCTCATTTCAAAAAGTGTGTAGAGCTAATTTATACTAATGGGCCTCTGCAGTTATCGACTAATCTATTGGATTAAGGGCTATGGGGATCTGGGGAATGGTTCTGTAGTATTATGTATCTATGGTTTTTACGATGATTAAATGATGATTGTTGAGGGTGGTTTTGACTGTGTATAGGAATATGTGATGATTTGATTTTCGATTGCCACAAACGTCCCTAGAGTGGAGGTCCCTAAATGTAGCAGATAAACGAATAAATAAAATACTGTAAATGCAATGTTCTAGAATAGAGAAATTCATACCTGAGGGAGCGTTACCATCCAAAAGCTAATCAAGAAATGTATTTAGTCCAATAAAAAGATCACCTGATAATTTTTATTTCTTTGTTAAAGGGTTTAATTTTGCTCTGATATACCATCAGTCACATAGCAACTTCATAGAAAAATGCCTGTTAAGAAGTGCACTCCCTCGTATGGTATGTGCTTACTGCGCCACGGTTCACGCTGTTTTACCGGGTAAGGCTGGCAATGTTGCCTAGTGGGCGATGGACAGCGATGTGCACCTGGAATCCCTGACTGAAATCCCTCACAGCACATTGTGATCCTGTGTGTTCGCTTAACCAGTCTATGATTTGTTTAATCATGCTGAGCGCTTTTATTAATCTGTCTTTCCTCTGTGTTGAAGCTTGTGCCTTGCGGTCTATGCTCTGTTGCTGCAGAAGTGTGTCGTTCAGCTCCATGAAAGCAAATTAACCATATTCATGCTCTTTTTAAAGTGTGAAAGACTGCGCAGACATACAAAGGGGGCAGTGGCACTCATTGTACCGTAGCTAAAATAAATCACTGCGGTGAATCTTTCCCTTCTTCTCTAATGAAAACTGCATCTCAACTTTGAAGAAAAGCAAAATGGCTGAGAGCTGTCATGATCAGAACCTGTGTGGAAAGGAGGGCTTACCATTACTTCAGCCTTGGGAGGATTAATTGCATTTTTGATCAGTATGAAATTCCCCAAAGACATTAGAAAAGCGCCTGGTCAATGACTGTACAAAGTTCTGGTGTGGCCTATGGAGAACAAGAAGATAAAAGCGTGAGAGAGAGAAATTTATGTTCATTGATTTGATGAATCACCTTTTGTGACACAGCAAGGTGATGTACAAAATATTAATTTAAACTCATTTAAATCAACGAGAAGAATATAAACAGACACCATTCAATACTAAAACCAAGAAGTATAACTTGACAACACAAAAGGAAAAACTAATAGAATAAAATAAAATGGTCGGTGCGGGGAGAAGCTAAGGTAACATAAGGAAAAGGGGAAGCCTGGCACCACAAAGCTAAGGGAGTCTTTTACCTGTCAGAACGTGTTCCGGTCTGCTCCTGGAAAGCGCCCTGTGGACACACATTGACGGCTAGTGCAGGATTCATGACATTTAGCACAAGACCAATTTCTGTGCTGTCTGTAAATTCGTTGCGGTTGGGGTAGTCAGAGGGGTGAGTTAGGGGGGTGGTTGAGCATGATAAAACACTGCATTGCTAACTGTGACCCTTGCATTAAGCATAGAGATTCACTTTAATGTCACCTCTAGAGGTGGAGTTATGTGCACCCGCGCATATTTTTATGCCATGTTTAGGGCACAGGACGCCGCATTAGCTGCAGGAGGAAAAATGCTCAACACCAAACGCGCTATGGTTTTGGAGCTATCGGTGCGTTAGGTTCAACCCCTTAGCATCCTTTAGTAAAACACTCCCTAAGGACCATCCATCAAACATTAAATTTTATTTATTTATTTATTTAGTACCAGTGCTTATTATACCGCACTATGCGGCATCAGCGCGGTTTACAGTATATAACACACGGGACCAAATACACACATTATTGTTTGGTTTTACATCGAACAGGAATATAAACTTGGATAACAGGGGTGCTTGCCGTGAAACTATACGCCAACATGAACCTAATTTACATTGAAATATGCTATATACATGAGGTAAAAAAAATTCCTATACATGCAGGGTAAAAAATTCCCTATAACCATTCCTATAACATTGTTGAAATTGCTCCCAATAAATGATGAATCCGTTTTGAATTACTTGATACCTTGTGAGTATGTGCCCTTTGCAAGAAAGGGCGGTTGATTCTTAGGTGGTGCTAACTAAATTCATCGCTGGTTGGGTAGTATTGGAGGAAGAGGTGGTTGATATTTTGATGGCCTTCCTGGAATTGGGTCAGGTCTGCGTATAGCTCGAATGTCTGGTGGGGAGTGCATTCCAAACATTTGGGGACGTTATAAGGCTGAAGCGCCCTATTTGCTGTTGTATTATTGCATTTTGTCAAGGGTTCTTCGGGGGTTGCTAATAAATTTAGGGCTGTTGACCTCCTAGCCTCTGTTGGGGGGCACTGTTATGGATGAGATCCGTAAGTGCTGTGGAGGAAAGGTGCTTGATTGCCTTGAATGAGAGGATAATACTGTTGAAAATAATCCTTCCGTGTCTAGGTAAAAATGAAGCTGTTTTAATGATCGGAAGTCACGTTGGTCTCTTCTGGAGGCTCCATGACAGACTCCTGCTGCATGCATTCATGGGCCAGTTGTAGCGGGTTTAGTGTGGATTGCGGGAGACCTTGGTAGGATGGGAATTGGCAAAAGTAATGGTACACCAGCAAAGGCAATTCCAAAAAAATATGGAGGTTTCGGTGCCCTTTGTAAGCTTACAATAAATAGAAATTAGACTTACCTGCTAATTGTTGCTCCTTGAGGAACTCCAGTTCAGTCCTCCATTCGTCGGGGTAGTGTACCTCCTCTCCCAGCATGGAAGGACTGGGCATGTCAAAACTGTGACAGCGCTGGATGTACCCCGCTGGTCGCTCGCCCATCAGCCCCAGTGAACTATGTGACAAAGCAGACTTCAAATGAGCAACAACTAAGTAGCTATTACTGTACTTTCAACTTTATACTCAACATTAACTGTATAATTAAAACATTAATTGCCACCTAACCTTTAAAAAACACCCCTTCAAATAAGAAGAGATAAACCTCTTCTTGTACTTTCCCTTCCCCCCCCCCCCCCCCCGAGCCGAGTAAGAGAGAAGAAGGCAAAGAAAAGTCAGATAAAGAATCACAAGTGAAACCGAGGACTATTAAGGTTTTTTCCACACCTTAGTGACTGGTACTCCCCCCCGGAAACACGAAAACCAACCTCATGAAGTGATCATCCCCGGGCGGGATTGGTGAGACTGAACTGGAGTTCCTCAAGGAACAACAATTAGCAGGTAAGTCTAATTTCTACTTTCCTTATCGTTCCTCCAGTTCAGGCCTCCACCTCTGGGATGTGTAAACAGAGGCAGTAATCATGGGGAGATACCTTTCCACCCAGATCGCAACAACGCCAACCCGAAAACAGGGCATCATTCACTGCGAGAACATCCAGGCAGTACTGTTTACTGAAGGTATGAAGGGACGACCAGGGGGCCGCTCTGCAAATCTCCACTGGGCGGAACCAAACTGTGCTCTGACCATAACGTCACTTGCGCTCTAAGAGAGGGGAGCCCGTAACCCCGCTGGCACCTGATGACCTTGTAAAATATATGCTAACGCAATTGCTTCTCAGACCCATCTGGAAATGGATAGCTTTAGCAGCCGCTTACCCTTTCCGGGGACATCATTCCCGAACAGAAAACAAATAGGCATTCAGACTTACGAAAAAGACTCTGAAACCTTTAAGTATTGCCGCAACACATCTCTTTATGTCCAAGCAGCATAGGACTCACACGGTCTGAGACACTCCCCTCTGCAGATCGAATACTGGCAAAGAGACCCGCTTGATTCAAGTGAAACGCGAGAAACCACCTTTGGGCAAAACGACGGACGGAGCTGGTCGTAAACACCACGTTTCATAGAAAAAGACAAGAACGGCTCTCGACAGGACAAATGGACCTGCAGCTCCGAGACTTCACTAGCCTCGCCTCGCAAATGGCCACCAAAAACACTGTTTTGAAAGTTAAATCCTAAACTGAAGCCCTGGTGCAAGGGCCTCAACGGGTTCCTTAGCAGTAATGCCACTAAAACTAAATTGAGATCCCACGGCTGGCACCATTATTCTGTGAGAGAGGCTGAAGCCTAGATACCGCGTTTAAGGAAACCACACCACATCAACGGTGAGAGCCCAAGGCTACTCCCGGGACTTTACCTCTATAGCAAGGCCAGAGCTGCTAGCGGGACCCTTAAAGAGCTGACTGCCAGGCCCTTGCCAAATCTGTCTTGTAGGAAGCTTAACACCATAGGAACGGATTAACGTCAGCACCGGAACCTGTCGCCGTGAAAACAACAGTCCTCAAAAATATGCCATAGTCGCACATAAGCGAGGGATGGCGACGTCTTTCTGACTCAACGTAAAGTCGCGATGACCCGACATCAGAATAACCTTTATCCTTTAACCTCGCCCTTTCAATGGCCAAGCCGTAAGTGAGAACCGATTCCACATGAGGCATTCGAAGCGGACTCTAAAGCAATAGATTCTCCTTTATCGGTAATCTCCAAGGATCCCCATCAAGCAGCAGAACTAGATCAGCATACTACGGGCCCAATCTCGGCCAAGCCAGAGCCACCAAACAGCACTCTCCTCAATGAGCCTCGATGCGCTGAACCCACTCACTACTTATGAGTGACCACGGGAGGGGAAGAAGTAGAGGAGACCTGATGACGGGCCTAATGTTGTATCAGGGCGTCAATCCCTTCCGACAAAAAATAAACAAAAAAAAAAACAGAATCTCTATTATTTTTTTACATCAGTACCTGCTGTAGAAGCGACTCATCTTTGCTGGACCAAAAGGTTTAGCATGAGATCCATAAGGGCGGCACCCCATCTGCGGACAATTTGAGCAAACACTTCGGGATGGAGCTCCCATTCCCTGGAATCCCACCCAGACCCTGCGGAGAAATCTGCCATTCCCATTGTCCTTTCCTGCAAATGTGCGCTGGCGATATCGCTTGTAGTCGCGGTTCTACCCAAGCGAACAAGGTCCCTGCCTCCTCTTCCATGGCCACAATTCCCATTCCGCCTTGCCAAATTGATGTAGGCCACCATCACGGAATTGTCCACAAGCATTCGCACAACCCCGGACTCCCCAGGTCTTTCACCTTTGCTGCAAACAGTCTGTAGCACTAGAAACACTGCTCGCAGCTCGAGACGGTTGATCGACTATTGTCCACCTGCGTACGGTCCAAGAACCTTGCGCGGAAGAGATACCCGCAATGTGCTACCAATAACGCCGAGACTCGGGTCTTTCATTCAATGGGAGCCCACTGCGGCTGTTAACAGGGGCAGGCCCGCCTCAATTTCCTGGACCAAGCCACCAACTGAAGGGACCGCTCTTGGACCCAGAACAGGGCAGGGAAGATGTTTTGTTCAGTGAATCGTTCTGGTGGGACCATCAGCGAAGCAGTGGCCCTCTGCAAATGGGCGCACGTGAGTATTGGCCCACGGGACTACCTAAAGGGTCGCTGCCATTGTCCCTAGCACGCAAAAGATAGCTCCACGCTGATGGCTGCCGGAGTTGATATGAAACTTGCGTACTAGCTGGGAAGGACTAGAACCCGTCGATCCGGGTTTTTACTAAAAAACACAGCTCCTCTCTGGGGGGTACTAAGCGTACCCCAGGTAGTCTAGAACCTGGGATGGGAACTAACTGACTCTTGGCCGAATTGTTGATAACCCAGCCGAGCCTCTGCAGAAACTTCACGCCCTTGTCCATAACCTGCATTGCTCTCGGCCTTGGACTTTGCCCGAATCAACCAATCGTCGAGATTAGGATGAAACCTAAAAAGCCTTCCTTTTGCAATGCCTCCACCACCACCATGATCTTGGTTGAAGGTGCGTGGAGCCGTTGCCAAACCGAAGGACAATTGCTTGGAAATGGTAATGTCCCCAAGGGAGAGCAAACCTCCGGAACTTTTGATAATTGCTCTGATTGGGATGTGTAAATATGCCTCCATGAAGATCACGGAAGGTCAAGAACTCTCCGTGGCGTCCCGCCACAATGACAGAACGCAAATGTTTCGATCCGGAAATGAGGAACTCGAAGACAGCGATTCATCTCTTTTAGATCCAGGATAGGCTGGATGGACCCATCTTTCTTTGAACCACCGAAATACTAGCGTAACGATCTACACCGTAGTCTGGCTACCAGTTACCGGTGCTACTGCTCCCATTTGCAAGAGAAGATCCAAACCCGTTTAGCCGTACTGCTAGAGTTTTCTGCCGACCTTTTGAAGGGCGAAAGCACAAAAGAATCCAGGACCGGACTTGCCAATTCTAGGAGCATCACCTTCGCGAATTATCTCCAACACCCATTGGTCGGATGTTATTTGGGCCAGGGCAGGAAAAAAAAACTCCTGAAGTCGCCCTCTAATCGGTTGGCTTCCTACCCTTACCGCCCTCGCTTGATATGTGGTTTTGAACTAGACGCTGAGGAGGCAGCTGCCGACACCTCTACCTGCTCCACGAAACCCCTGGGCTCTAGAAGCAAATCTCACTCTTTGGAAAACTCCCTAACCTAAGAAGTATGAAATTTCCTGAAATCTCTACACTGGCCCTGAGAGGATGGCAGGAGGGCCTTCCCCTGCTTAGGCTTTGTCTTCCGGCGCCTTCCCCCTTTGGACTCACCCAAATCCTTTTAAACCAATTTGTCAAGATCTTACCGAAACAACAGATTGCATTTAAAAGGGAGCTTTATGAGACACGACTTGGAAGTACCATCAGCCGCCCATTTCATTAACCACAGGTACTGCCGAGTGGCTACCAAAGACGAAATGCTATTCACTACCGCCTCTGATCAAATCGTGTTAGTGGACATTCAGCCAAATATGCCGATCCAGGTTCCCAGCCGTGTCACCTCCATTTGCTACCGTTGAGAAGATTGCTGTAACCGTTGCGACCATCTAAGACACGCTCTCGCCACCCAAGCCCCACAAATAGAAGCTTGCAATGAAAGAGCATTCGCCTCAAAGGCCTGTTTCAACACTTCATATAATTTCCTATCTAGCGCCTCTTTCCAAAGCTGCACTTGCCTTCTACCGGAAGAGTCATCTCCTCTTTGTGGACTGCCTGACACCGCTGCATATATTCGTGCGGGAAGAACGGAACTTTTTCTGGTCCTTGTCCTCTGTCTGATAAGGGATAGAGCCTGTTTCATGGTCCTAACACCCCTCAGCCCTGCTTCTCGGCAGGTCCCATTCATCTTGGATCATCCAATCAACTACCCGGTGAACAAGAAACACCACCTGAGATTCCCAGCAATGCTTCGAATGAGAGCGGTCTTCAAAACCCTCCTCCTCCGCAGGCTGTACCATAGCTAGATTCAATGCCTGAAGGGATTCTGTTATATGAGCACCATAAGCTCGTCCTTCCGGAAAACCCAGAAAATGATTCTCGCCGGATCCATCAGGGTCGGGAATTTCACCTTATTCAAGTTCCTACATTCTAGATTCAAGTTCGAATGGGGCCTCACCGTCTCAGGCCACTCTGTATAGGGGGGTGGATGATCTAGCGGCCGTGCCCTCTTAAGTGGCCTCGCCACATTGTTACTGCCCTCATCTGTCAAGGACTGCTTCACCGGCGTCGCAAGTGGCATTGGCTAAGGCAGCTGCCCATGCTGTCGGCAGCAATACACTTGATGCATGGTTAAGATGAAGCCTGGGGAGGAATCCCCTAGAGGCGGTCATGCGACCAGCGAAGGCAGCATACTAGGGGTCCCTGCGGTTCACCTCCGGCAAGGGCAGCGGACTGACCCTCGGCTCTTGCTGCAGAAGCTGTAGTGAATACTGAGAAATCTTGTCTTCCATTTGCTGTTCCATAGTGGTTGAAGTTTCCGCACAGACCCCCGCAGATTCAAGGGTCCAGACACTGTGCCTCTGCGTGAGCCCACCACACAGGGCACTGGGGACATGAAGGCATTAGTTAGCCACGCTAAAACACTCTTGGTGTAGGTCAGAGAAAACAAAGGAATGCCTAATACTGCGCCTTTACTTCGAATTGCACTTTTTTTTTTTTTAAGCTAAGGCAGAAAACAATTCCAGATTACAGTGCAAACCCCTACAAATCAAACCTACCAAAAGAAACTAAATAAAATAAACTAAATACATTAAATAAACTAAATGCACTAAATACCACTTAAATAAGGCACTCTCCAGTTATAGCTGTAATTGGCTACCGCCGAAACACTGAGCCGCCTTCACCCCAGTCGCGAGCACGCTCCGCAGAGACATGAAACGCAGCTTGAGAACAAGGGAAAATGGCCACGCTGAAGCTGGGACCTACTTGGTGCAAAAAAACATGATGCCATCAAGGAAAATTGCCCCGGCCCACGGCCGCGGGGGGCGGCCCAGGAGCAGTCCATGCTACGAAAAAAAATCACAATCAAATAAAGGTTTTTCCTTACTGGCGTTGATGCTCAAGCTCTAACCCCTGCGGCGTCGATCAGCCACAGGAGGCGAGCAGATGTCCGCGCGAGTGAGCTTGTCTCTCTGGCTGTGCACATTTCATGACTTCTCACGGCTGATCCAGAGCGGGAGGAAAGTAGGGTCTACGATCTGCAGGGCTTTCCTCAATACAGCCCAGGAGGAGAGAGATGCTTAGGGAGACTGGCCCGGTGAAGAAAGAATGGAGGAAAAGAACAGGATGAGGAAAAAAACTCGAACATTGCAATATCCCACCCCCCTGTTTCGTTTTTTTTTAAATTAAACAGGTACAATGAAAAAAATGAATTAAAATTATATGAGACCAAATAAAAGTCTAAAGACTTCTCTAACTGCTCCGTATATGTTCCTCAAAGTGAGCCCAGCACCTAGACTCAATATGTCCATCTGTGCTGACATGGAGACTGGACACACTGGGGCTGATGGGAAGGAGAGAGACCATAAGGGTACATCAAGTGATGTCACAGGTTGGACAGGCACAGTCTCAAAGCTGCAGTGAGGGAGGTACACTGACCAAGAGGTGGAGGGATGAACTGGAGGAACGATAAGGAAGTTACTTTCGAAAATAATCTCTGAAAGAAATTGGATTCACAAGGAAGGAGCTAGGTAAGAAGAGGAAGATCTCCGAATAATTTCACTAGGGGAATCATGCAAGAAGAGGGCAAACAAAAGAAGGAGAGCTGTGAAAGTGGAATAGGGAACACCCATGACTGAGGAAGCTGCAAAGAAGCCAAACTAGAAAACCCAATAAATTTATAGTTTATTAGAACTTGATATACCTCATCGAGCTTGAACATTGAAGCAGTTTACAAACAATAAAAAAAAATCAAGATAGGAAAGTATAAGTGATAACACAAACGTACAAACAGAAGAGGGGGGAAGGACAGGTATCAATAGAGACATGTGTATGAGAGGGGAAGGCTCAGTGGTGATGTAGTTAGTGCATAAGTTGTACTCAAGGAAGCTAATCCTATAGGCCAATGGAAGCCATCAAAAGGGGGGGGGGGAGGGGTGATGTGAGAATATACAATGGGCTCCATATAGCAGTCTAAAGGGGCATATCTACTAAAGTGTTGTACACCAGTAGCGCATGGTTTAGCATGCGGGTAAAAGCATGCATGGGCCCTGGCTTTAAAAATCCTATGCTAAGGGGTTAGCCGTCCATGCTGAAGGGGCATGGACTGGGTGGGTCAAGGCCAAAAGGGAAGCATTAGCTACATGAGCATGATGCCCTTAGTACAGGTGCACTTAAAGCCATCTCAAGTGGGTGCCATTGGGTGCACCCGCATGCTGGCTGGCAATCGTGCTGCATCTTTGCACTGTGCTGGATTCTTTTTAGTTGACCACTCTCTCACACCTATCTAATTAAGGAAGTTCAGCAATTCCAAGTGATTCAAAACCAACGAAATGAATGAGAGAGTAATCTGTCCACTCTAAATAGACGCGTCGCGTTAAATTTCCGTTATAGCCACAAAAGAGGAGCGAACTAAGAATGGGATGCATGGCTTGAAAGTCAAAGAGGTATCCAAGGTAATGCCAGGACCTTGTTGGAATTCCGGAGAAACCAATGTGGAGTTATATCTTCGTGGGCAAAAGGGAGGCACCAGGGTTTCAGTAGGGAACCATATAGCTTCAGTTTAATAAAAGAGCAAAATTCAGTGGAATGAAACGAACCGAGGATGAGGAGAAAATGAGAGGAAGATAAAATTAGACAAATGCTAGATTTGTTGTTATTTTATTTATTTATTAAAAGTTTTTAGCTACCTATCTGGTTATCTTTAGTGATGTACATAATAAAAGCATTTATTAATAAAATATGTCTAAAACATAATCACAGGACAAGCAGTATCTATCACATGAGTTAATTAATCATTGATTTCATTACTACATTTTGGGTTCATTCCTTAAATGCTTGGCAAAACAAAAATGTCATCAGTTTCTTTCTAAACTGTTTAAATTCTTTTTCCAACCTACTTCCTCTGGGATGGCCCTATGTATAATGAAAAAAATATCCACAAGGATTTCATTAGCACAATAAAAAATGACAACTAAAATGGTAAAGGCCAAGAGGGCCGCCTCAACATGTTAGGAAGGTTGCACATATTCAAAACTTTATTCACTTTTGCATCGGCAAGCCAGGGTAAGCCTCTTAATGCTGGTGTCTGAAATGGACCAGAAAAACAGTTTGAGTGTCGGCATTTGCATAAGTGTTAAAACAGGGGACATAATTTACTAGATGCCCCATTGAAATTTTACCCAAGGAGCCATTTACCACCAATGCTCATGAAGGAGGGCCCAAAACAAGAAGCAGGCACGGATGCCCACAACACCAAAATAGTTGAGCAAAGGTAGAACCAGTGGCAGTGGTCTTGTGACAGTGGGCATAAACAGGAGTGGAATCAGCATGAGGTCTGTGAGCCTATATGCATTCACAAGCCTGGCAGCAGCACCACACCCCCATCCACCAATGGGCTTCCCTATTTTGAAGGAAACCTGCCCAAGGGGTGGGGCTGCTGCAGGGTATGAGTGCATAAGAGCTCAATCCTGTTGCTGGCTGACGCCGCCACCAACCCTTGAAGATCACAATCTCTCCGACCCAGGACCAGCCAGATTGAGGTGAAATGAGAGGAGGCTGGCGTTGGCAGGGGAGCAAGCAACCTGGACGGAACCATGCGGGAATAGCGACCGACCGAGGAAAGAGCTGGGACAATGGACATGGCAGAGAGGCTCAAGAGAAGCATGGACAGGGCCCATGGGAAAGGGTTAAGAGTAAGAGGAGTCCATGGGAAAGATAGAAGCAGGGGCCCAATGTCCCTATTTTTTTCAAGTGTCCCAAATGCTGTTGGCTCGCAAAACTCCTGTGTCTGTAAGGGGCTGAGATACTCTGCTCGTAAGAGCAAGGAGGTCATTGGGCCACATGTAGGAGGAAAGCAGCAAGAATCTTCAGAAGGGTAATCATCATTCTCTTCTTATGTGAACTCTTCGTTGTGATTGTCAGTGCTTGTAGTCTGTAGGGAAACTGATCGTAGATGTGTTTTGCAGTAAAAGAGCCAAAGCTTTGGGATTCCTTGCCCTTGACTGTCTGTGATTTTTACTCTTATTTATTTATGTTTGTAAAAATTCTCAAAACATATTTTTTTAATAAGGCTTTCAATATGTGAAGTTATTTTGGTCTGTATTTTCTTTCTTGTATTATAATTATAATTATGTGAACACCATAAACCACATAGAAGGATTTCTCATCGGCAAAATATAAATGAAATGAATGTGAATGAATGAATGAAAATGGGATGGTCTCATCCTGCCCTCAGGCTCAGAGATTAAGAAGATGGAAGCCAGGAGTTGGGAGATACTCTGCAGCGATGATAACAACGTGAGTTGCATTTATGACCTAAGATTTGATGAATCCTGTATTGGTTTTAACTTTATCACATCACAATGATGACAACAATGTCGTCGTGAATTAGTCTGATCAAATCGGTAGCTGCATAATTGTGACTCATTGTTCTGTGACTTTGATAGAGTTGTTTATCGCACTGAGCAGGTTGAATAGGCTCAAGATACAATGAGGGTTAAGAAGAGTGCATCCGAAGTAAGCATACATGGGTAGACCAACTAATGGCAGGAATTGGAAAATCCATTTTTTCCAATATTACAGCTATGTTCATCCCTGGTGTGTTTTTCTAGATGAGCTCTGCATTCCAGCGAGATTCCGTGCTTTCTGGTCATTTGTTAGGTTACAATTTGCAAAAGGTTCCAGAACCAAAGGAAATGAATCATGTATTAAGCAAATAACATTTATACCGGAGTACATCTAATGTCGAAGGCGATTATTTAGCTTTATGAACAAGGTGAAACATGAGAGAAATGACCGTCGTAAAAACTATGCCAGAAAACATTTTTCATTGTGGAAACAAGGGTTAGCGGTACTCTGATATCTCGGAAAACAATGCCCAACTCCCTATATTCCTTCCACAAATGTCCTAGTCAAGGTATCTGACTGGGCAGGAGAAGTAGATTAGAGATACTTACAACGTATATGATTCTGCTATGGGAACAGAACAATGTGGAGTTAAGGAGAAATAAGTAGGAGTTTGTCATTGGTTATTGGGGATGGTTTCAATTAAGGTGCCCTTAAAAATGTTTGGTATAGTATTGCGCTAAATTTGATTTTTTAAACACATGTTACTGAACTTGCTATGCCCTTACTTTGTCACAAGTGCTCATTCAAATCAATGTAGCGTGCACCTAAAAATTCCCTATGTTACAATGAAATGTGTGATGAGAGGGGACGAATTATGCCTGGAGTAACCTACTTTGTTGACTTGTTGAACCCCAGTTCACCGCGTGAGAGGGGACCAAATGTTGCTGATGTCCACCTCCGGTTCATTATAAGAGCTTTCAAGCAGCCTCTGTGGTGACGTGGCCAAAGGGAATTGTCCTGCCCCTTGGGAGCCCCTTTGGAGCCCTGGATGAGTGGAATATGCATTATGAGGGAGGTCTTATGGGGAAGAAGAAAAGGGAAAAGTGTTTCCTGGACGACCTTGTGCCCCGTCCAGTGAAGGCCATAACAAATTGGTTCAACAAGGCAGCTGGAACACTTCATGGTTCAATTGGGCCCATCTGCTGGAGGCCTCCACTCCTGGATTGGCACGGTGTCTTCTGGCTTAGTGTAGTATTTCCTTGAGCGTTTCTCCTCCTACAGAGCATGGGCTTTGCCATTGACCAGTTAGGAGGATGTGATTCAAGGCAGATTGGGACCTAAGGCAGGTTGACCCCCCAACCTGGTTTTTGCTTGAAGGGGAGGGGTTATTTTGTGCCTATCACACTTAAACACACTTGTCTTCTTCTGTTTTGGACCAGGGATCCTAGTTATTTATGATTGTAAATCGGAAGCTAGTGCCACGGAACTTTTCACGGACTTTCCGGCTGAAGCAAAGTTATTCCACCCTAAGGATATTTTCAAAGCACGACATATGGGACAAAGTGGGTGACATGCACAGAGATTTCATTGCGGTCTTACCTTTCCCGAGGTTGGGCGCAGTTTTCAGCTGAGTGTTGATTGACAAGAAAACCGAACATGACTGTCAGGAAATTCTTCTTGTAACTACTGGCCTTTGTCTAAGTTAGAGGGTGGTAATGAACTTGGGCCTCAAAAACAGCTATTCGCTCTAATGTTTAGGGATCGTTTGGTCGCCACCCTTCCATCGCCAACTTGAAGCAATGGAGAATTCAGCTCTAGCCAAGAATTGAAGGGTGCTCACAATTTTCCCTCATCGACTTGCGATGGTCTAAGATATATTATTTGATTTCAAATATATTTTAAAATACGTTTTTTTTTGATTATAGGAAGATATTGAGGCCGATAAACAGCTGTCCCAATGTATTGTAGTATATACCCCAGGGTGTGCAACATCTGAGGATCAGTAGGAGGAGGGGGTTTCCACATCTTCCCTCACATGTATTCTTATGTGGACAATTTCAGCCTTGTTTAGAGTCTTCTACAAGATGTTATTCCGACTTTGAGTGACCTTTAGTTTTGTAACTTCTTTCCTTTCAATGAATGCTAACAATAGGTTTGTTATGAGGATCATACTTTGCAGGGAAAAAAGTGCCCAAGTTTTGTGGGGAGTACAATTCAAATGTTTCCTGATGGTAGTAAGGACCCAGTCAGAAGCAGAGGAAGGCTTTTTTTTTGTCAATGAAGGCCTCATGGTTTTGGCAGGTGGGTGCCTCCTTGCAAATGTCCTTAGTATTTTCCAGGGTAATAAGTATATCTTTGGTTTGATCCCAAGTCCAACGAGTAGGCTATTCATTGTGGGGCCAGAGAATAAGGTGTAAATTTGGTTGTCCTTATAACAAATAATGTGTTTTTGATTCTCTGGCTTAATTTGAAGTTGGCCTATTGTAAATTGTTTTTGTTTTGCGGGGGGGTGAAGTTGTTTGGTGTATTGGGAATGATTGCTCATCTAGTAGAGAATGTTGCCGACTTTTCCCTCTTGACAAGGACTTTATTGTAATTTGACTTGTCTTATATTATGTAATAAAGGTATTTCAAATGGAAAAAAAAAAAAAATAATAAGTGGTGAAACTTACCCCAAAAAACAAGCACGTCAGAAAAGAAATCTGTGAAAAAAAAAAAATGAAAACTGACTGAATCTTTCTTGCTTGTTGCATACCCATAGAAGTAAAATATGGCAACGGCTCTGCAAAATATCGATCTTGCAACCCACACTCATGGCGAATTAATCTCGAATCAACCTCACCTTTACATCAATGAGTGTTTATTTACCGGGTATCTTCTGCTAAATTACACATAAGAATAACCCATAAAAACGAACTGTGAAAATTAAGCATTACAGGATGCTCATTATTTATTGGAAAATAAAAATATACATGGTTTTCTTAGAGTTACTGTAATCTATTAATTAAGATCAACAGGATAGCTGAATAAACTAACAAAATTAAACTCAAAAAGCCTCAATTCTGCAAAAACACTCCCATGACCATACATGCGAAGGGTAATCTTCATATACTGGAACCTGCATGAATGTGTTATTTCATGCATGGACGTTAGCGTCAGTTTTAGAAATTCAAGTCCAAAACTTTACATGACTACGGCATTTTTAAAAAGAGTGTGACTGGGAGTTAGAAAAGTATATGCAGCATAGTCAAGTGACTAGTGGCACCAAATATACGGGCTACAAACAGAAGCGCTGATCCCCCCTTGCTTTAGGAACTTGGTTTGCCTTATTTGTTTTATGAATCTCTGGGGGAGGAACACCTTCCCTCTAGCACTACTCTCCAGTTTTGGTCCCTTGGTCCCAACAACTTAATCAGGTTCTTGCAACCCTCATAAACCCCTTTGAATATGGCGGTCCAGCCATACAGAAATTTTGCCATTTGTAGGTCCCTAGTTAAAATATTTTCAATACTGAACCTGGTTGAGAAGAAATATAATTTATTTTCCTATTTAATGTTGACATCTAGAGGTGGAAACATTGATCAAAATTCCAAGAGTAATTCTTTAAACGAAACGCTACTAATACTAGTGGCCTTATTGTATGCAAAACTAAGAGGCATCTAGGCGATGGCGGCGCCAGGTACCGTTTTGAGCTGGTCATGCCTTGTTTCTTCACAATATAGGAAGGAGAACCATCTCAACTGGCTTGGGAACTATATTATATGTAGAGTATTTTATACCATTTGGGGCTCCGACTGTCGTATGTTGTCTTGATATGCTTCTTGAGTTCATACAGTTGAACATATTGGTTAAAAATGCCCTACCCTGAATAAGATATCTGTAACCATCTGTTTATACAGTTTGAAAACTCAGCAGTTGCAAGATAAAACAGATAAATAATTCCACCTGGTCAAAGATAAGAACTGATTTTATAGAGGGTCTAAAATAAAAATGCCATTTAAATCACCATTCAAGAATCAATAAGTTAACAGCAGTGCCTTGATCCCATGGTGACAAGCAGGAAGTCACATGTCAAAATACCATATAGCAACAAAGAAGAAGAACAAAAATAGTGTAATGACAGCATCCCCTGGGGGACACATAGTGCGAAAAGGGGGCTGCTGCACATCACACTTATTTTTTTCAAGGAGACGGGTGGGGTATGTATAGGCCAAGTGCAGATGGGTCTTATGGATTTGAGCTTCTTGTGAGCACAACAATAATTAAGCCAGCAAGTGTAGGAAAACAAGGCTTGTATTTCCCCTCGGTTGCCAAGGGTTCAATAAAGACAAATGGAAATCAAAGAATGTCTTTTCACAATGGTTCCAGTAATCAACAGGAAAACCAACTGTTGCATCGTCCCAAGAGGTGCAAAAGGTAAATGAAGGAATTCAAATCAAATACAGGGGGTAAAACAAGCCTAAACAAGGGCTTATTATTATTTAAAAGGTCGCTATGGATTTCCAAGCTAGTAGCGATACACAACCTGCAATACATAGCCTCTTCATGAGGAATGATGGGGAATAGTATCTGCACCTGCTATCTCCATTAGATTCTGCTTCAATAGTTTCCCCCTCAGAGCCAAAACGCTGTACCTGGACCTGTAACAAGTTTACATGGACTGTCTCTGGTTATCTCGGCTCCAATAAGACTGTGCTCCAAAGTCTTTTTGGTATTTTTTTAACACAGCTATGGTTTCTTTCCTCTTATTACAAACTGTGGTTCAATTGTTAGCAGTGCTTTTAGGAGTTAAGCTTTCTTTAACAGGAATACAAGCCACCCATACCTTGAGTTCCGGTAGATTTGGTTGAAGCTCTGGAGCCTTCTCTCTACAAGAACGTCTCTAGGACAAGAGGTTTTCTGGCTCGGTAGCTTCTGGGGAGTGGGCTGGATCGTACTCGAAAGTTTTAGGAAAAAATGGCGTGGGGATTCACCAGGCACGTACTTCAATGCAAAAGTTAGACCTTGCTAGAAAAGAATTTCATTTATCCACGTGTTACCTGGTGAAGCTTGTTAACATACTCCAATGATATGGCAGGCTTTCCACCAAAGACTAGCTCTCTGGCTCTCTGCTATACTGGAACATCAGGAATGTTGCTTAAGTAAGCGAGTGGAACACCCTACGGCCTGACTGTTTTCAGTAGCAGACATCCCATCCACTGAACCGTGGCTCAGGGTTAGCACTGGCCCTATTGAACTAGACCTAGGTGCATTCGGTACTTTCGGCGGCTTGTATAGGGAGGATTCCTTCCTTAAGGACCTCTCATTCCTTCTTCAGCAGTGCTTTAGGTTCCTTCTCTTCCAGCTGTTGCTGATTTCCCGCCTGATCCAGCGTCTCTCGCTGCCCTTCCCCCTTTTTTCTATGATTAAGCTTCTGTTTATAAAGGGATTTTTTCTTTGAATCTCCCATGGCTTACTTCCAGGTGCAAAATGGTTAGCTCTCCTACCCAATTTTTAAAAAAAAGCCTATGTAGGACCAATTCCTGCCCTCTCTAGCTGTGCTTTGAGGTAATTGCACATCATAGAGCTCTGTGAGGAAAACAGGGTTTCTTTTCAACTCTGCATCTTTATTAGCACCATGCCTCCGTGACAATCAAGGCATAACCATTTATTCAGCATCCACTGCAAAATTCATGTCTTATAGCAAAAAGACTTATATGTTGTTAATCCAACACAAACTTTCTCTCAAGGGAAAAGAAAAGAAGAGCAAAAAACTAAGAATCTACTTGCAATACGATGACTGTCACTTGCATCTATCACGGTAGGTTATTGCCGTTCATATAGAATTAGTTCCCACAAAAGGATTCTCTGCTTAAGGGGAGGGGGGGGGGAAGAGAGCTGCCATCCACTGGTTGGTTCACCGGGTTAGAATAATCATATTCACTGCAGAGGGCAATGACAACATAAAATCTGCCTGCAAGGAACAACATGACTTGTATTGATCATTGAGCGGGTGGCATGAAATATAGAGGTGAATTGTGTTGAGAGCAGAAGATCATGAGTAGTACAAGAAAGAAATGCCGACAGCGAACCAAGAAAATTGGTGGAAGCAAAGATACAGATGTATGTTCCTCATCATGTTGGGTGCCACAGGCTTGCATTAAGAAAAATTTCCAAGCACCCCTTGGATAAACATTACCTGTACATGTTACAAATTCTCTACAGAAGGGCTCTCTTTGGGTCGATTGCCCGAGCATTAGCAGGAAATTTGAGAGACTGTGATCATCACTCCTAAGATACTGGTTTAGAAGTGAAGTTCACATAAGCAAACCTAACCCATCTGGAAAAAACTGACCGGCAAAGAAAAAAATATCTTAAATTCTAGTTTAGACCCTTTAAAGTGTTGGATGAAGTTAGCTGGCACATAGGGAACCAATTGACTTCCAAGGAATGATACATATTACAGCAGGTCTAAATTCGGTTATAAGCTTAGTGAATACATTGAACAAGTCTAGTG